>JAQMYJ010000037.1:2663084-2690885 GCA_030014305.1 Clarias laeviceps | reverse complement strand
GGACCGCAGAGTGAAGGCAAAGGGGCCAACAAGTGCTAAACACCTCTGGGAACTCCTTCAAGACTGTTGGAAAACCAGAAAGTACAAAACTATGGGTTTATGAGGTCGTCCATGCTTTATTCATCTAACAAAAAGAAAAGGTGTGGCATTAACACGACACGGATCGTTTTATTTAGCTAACTGAGGTAACTAGCTAGCTGTTAGATCAGAAGTTTTAAATGAAAAGACATGAATTTATGATGTGAGTTAATAACTTTGACCCTAATTTTGGTCAGTTTAGTCACTAACTTCACTATTTAAACGTTTAGAGTTCTTGCGTATTTTAAGTTTTGTCTATAATCTTTAGTGATCGGTGTTATAAGATACGTATAAACATTAGTTTGTTTGTAAGTTGATATTACAGTCTAAACTTCTCCAAATATGTTATATATTGGATAATATAATAATTATCCAATATATTTACGTAAAATTACCCCAAAAAGGAGATATTTTGCAATTCGACGTGTTTTAGTGTCTCGTGACAAGAAATTCAGTCGGAACAAAGAGGAGTTCAAAAATCTTCCTAGTTTTCTAGGTAAACTTTTGATAGGACACGACGTCACGATAGCAACAGGCTAATTTTAGTATGGTCATGTGACCAGTTGCTGCGGAGATGAGGACCGAGACAAAGGAACAATTGGAAAATGATTAATATTCATTGCTGCTCTCTAGACTTTGTTCTGTTTATTCAGCAAATGATCACATTACATTACGCATATGGAAATGCCATCAGCAAAATTCAGGAATTTTCCCCCGAAGCACATTTTTTCATTTCTTACATTCATTACGCGCTCAAGTCGAGAGAAACCTGGCCGCGGCGCTGACCCGCCCTACACCCGTCTCGAGCCCTTTGATTCGGTTAAAACGTGATGAAACGTAAATGATGAAACCTGAATGTAAACCGTGTGTCGTGCAATAGTTACACCTCAGTGTCTGTACGTGTCACTGCCGAGGAAAAAGAAACCCTAAAAAAAATCCTCCACAGGAACGGCAGAGCGGCGCAGCAGTCGGTGTTGCCGGCAGGTGAAGTCATTTCTGTTTGAAGTGACTGTATCTGCAGTCACTGATGTGCGAAAACATCACATGAATCAATACTGAAAAATTGCTTGGTGAAGAGCAGATGGCACAAGGAACTGATTGCATCTGTGTTACAGCACGAAAACCCGCCGCTCATGAAATGTGAGTGAAAGGGGAAAAAAAAAAGTCCAGAAATCCTAAAGACCCGCCGCACTTTCAGACTTTTAAGCAATTCACTTAACGTAATGGCTGATTATTACTGATGGACCAATCCATATATATATATATATATTATTTGCTTTTTCTTTTAGGGTGTAATTTTTGGCCATGTCACTGATATCAACAGCTCTGAATAGTAGATGATTTTCATCCATTAACCAAAAAATATAAAATATAAATTGTGAACAGAAAGATTAACGATACAAGGGCTGTACTGAAAGTAATGCAAAAATGGACGTAACTGAAATGGGTCATAAAAATTGCACATGTTGAAGAGGAGTCTGGACTCTTCCTGTAGTTTATACTAAGGTACTACACAACATATTCTCCATAACAAGCCATGCATTCGAACCCGAATCACCTTTGAAAATCCACTTTGTTGCAGTTTGCCGATCGGTGTTTATGGAGGTGACGCTATTGACAAGAGCGATATGAACCAACATTGACAAACCACACAGTAATGATCTGAGAACAAAAACCGATTACATATGTTCCACCACGTATCGCCAAAATTATTATTATTTTTTTTTTTTGTGTGTTTGCTATTAAAATGTTGCAGTTGCTCTATTATCACCTGTATCACCTGTTAGGTGGGAAGATTATAACTATTATATCATCGACAGATCATTTGCTAAGTTTGTTTAGAATTGTAGAAAAATTATATATAATTTTTCTACAATTCGACACACACTTCGACAGTTGTTGTCTTTGTCCTATTTTAAACCTCAAATTGAATTATGGCCGCAATATGTAGTATTATGTTTGCTCTAAAGATGTCAGTAGTCGCACCGTTGTTGCTGATGCTATCATGTGATCATCGGAAGAGAGTCGTATATTTTTAATGTTGAAGTATATATAAATTTTCTATATAGAGAGATAGATAAATATATACATTCTGTCGCAAAATATACAGTACGAAAATGAATAGATGAACAATATTACGTTGTGGTCATCTGTGAGTTTAGAAACCAACATACACACTTTAGACAGTGTTTGCATCCGAGATGCGCGAGTTTCAGTACTGTATATTTTATTATTTACAACATTGTGAATCTCAATACAAATCAAATCGGCACCTTTGGTATTGTGATGATATCGAATTGAGTCGTCCCTGGTGCTTCCCAAGACCATCATGTCCCATCTGGACCATCAACTGAGAACAAAGTGGATTTTCAAAGAGGATTCGAGAGTTGGGTTCAACACTGATGCAAAATAAAGAACAAGTTCCACTACCTCAAACATGTGCAGTTTGAACCGCCTCGGTACTTTCAGTACAGCCGTCCTACAATGTAATGTAAACCTCTGACTCCGTTCCAAACCGCACCACACTCGGGTATGTCCGGGATCGAGGTCATGACTGTGAGAACGACTCCTGATGGGATTATGATGTACATTTTAGATGGAATGCATTTCATGTACGAATCCTGTCGTCAAAGGCAAATCATGTTAAATCAAATTTAAAAAATCCAGTCCAAGGAAAATCAAATCAGATCAAAGATGAAAACTGCACAAGAAAATCAAGCAGAAATGAAGTGAAATATTGAGAGAAGCTAATCTGTTTGTTAAATAAATGAAGCAATAAAATCAGTAAAAGAATAAGAGATGAATAGACAGGACAAAGCTGAAGCATTGATTCTACAGACAATTAAGAGGATGAAATGCCTATATTATTAAAAAAATATACTATTAATTCATGGGATTAAAAGAGTCCTTGGTGTGGATGTGTCCTTCTATAAAGGGTAAGCTGTTCTGTAATTCCCTCTCTGTTGGAGACGAGAGCTGGTCACCTTTAAATGTTCAATTGAGTCCGTGGAATAGTTAAAGAATAGTTGTCAGGCCTGATAGATGACCAGAGCGCTGCTGAATCACCTTAAAAAAGTTTCCCTGAACTTTCTCTTTGATACCAGTTAAATTCGGTCCTGTAGAATAAAATATTGTTCAGACTGGTTAAGCTGCACTGGAACATCTCTACACGTTCTCTACACTTGATTAAAAATGCCTGGCTCTTCATGAATACATGTATGAATATTCATCAGCATGCTGATCAGATATCCTCCTGCCATCCTGATCAGCTAGCCGGCGAGTTAATTGCTGGGAAATTAGCTGGGGCTGATGTGTATGAGCAGGAGTTGGAGGGACGGTTTGTTTTCATACTCATTGACTTCTTAAAATAATTATAAAATATAATGTTATACTATATAAATATATAGCTAGAAAGAACATTGTGGATATTTTTCAGTTAAGACTGAAATTTTTTTTTTTTTTTTTTTTTGCTTTGATCCCTGTTGATGTTTGATGTGGGCGTGGTTATATTTAGTACCAATCAGAACTGGCTGGCTACTTCCATCAGCTATATTTTTTTTACCCCGACTACAGAAACTAAACTGATATCTTTACTGCTGTATCTATTTTAGTTAAAAGCTAAAGCTGGATCTTTGTTCTGAATTATGATGTTCATTCATTGATTATCATTAATTGCCATTACGATGTAAATTATTAAGATAATATTGAGCAGCAGTGTTTGTTTTGCATTAGTTTTCTCCGTAGCTTACCTAGCTATTCATTTTCACTTTGTGAAAGATTTTTGCGAAATTTTCAGCCCTGCTTTAAAGCACTAAAAATGGAGACTCAATCCGCAAATATTAAATAAAAACTTTTGTTCAAAAAACCTCACCATATTAACAAGTACACAGGTTTTTTTTTTTTTATCTAGTTACTTTGTTAGTATACTTAGCATGACGTATTCTGTGATTTGCAGCTGTATTATTATTATTATTATTATTATTGTTATGAATCTTCCATATGAATTATTGTTATGAATATCTCTGCTGTTCTAGAGATATTAATCAGCACCTTGTGGCCAATCAGCTAGATGACCAGAGTAATAAACATCCCTGTAATTAAAATGTAAAAGCTTTTCTATTTAGAGCTCAGGGTCGTTCAGGGCTTGGAGTGATCTCTGTAATATGTAAATAGTGCACGAGCATCACCGGACACTCGCCGGACAAATTCTAGGTCGTGTTATCAGCTGCTAAATTAGCAGGCTTCTGTCTCTGAGAAGGAATTCACTGGGTTGCCCAATTAGCAGTGAGACGTGTCGGGCTGTGAGTGTGTGTCACGAGGGAAGAGACAGCGACGGTGGTGGAAGCGTGTCATCCATCATCACAACGGCTTTAAACCTCAGCGTTGTTGGCAGAGCAAAGGCCTGTTCGGGCCTCAAACGACACGGCGGCGGCGCACAGCATCGCCGAGCAGCAGATTTATTTTCAGCTCATTATTTTATTAGACATGTGCGCTGTTAGCGGTGTTAGCAGTGCTAGCGGTATTACCAGAGCCAGTAAATGGTATTATTTAATGAATGTAGAAACATCCTACACTGTTCTGAAGGACTGCGTTTGCTCTTAATGATGTAACGGGTGCACAAAACAATCTGGAGGACGGAATACAAAGAGTGCATGATTAGCTAAGTTTCAGTCTTTCACATTTTTGCTTCAAGTTCGACACGAAAACTGTTTTTTTTTTGTACTTTGTTCTCCTTGAAGTGATGTATTATACGGGTGTATCTCTCGATTGTCCTTGACGGTGTTCCTTCTCCTGTTTCACCCCATGAAAAACCTGAGGCCTAATTAGTCCTAATGTAATTATTATTCCACACCAATTCACGAACGATTCCGTATTTATATTTATAACAAAAGTAATGTTTCTTATTTAGAACATTGAGGAGGTGGTTCCACCTATAACTCGTTGTTGTAGAGCTGTATAAGGTACCTTTGTGTCCCTGAAAGGCACTTAAGAACAATTTCATGTCCTAGGTTCAGCCTTAACTTGATTTAACTACTGTATCTTGAACCTTTCAGAAGGTCAAAATGAAAGCAAAATAGAAAACTTTAGGCTGAAATGCTTTCCAAAGTGGTTCTGCTTAGAAATTGTTTTGTAAAGTGTTTTCCAAAGTGAGAGTCCAGCTCCTGACAGAGGTTCCCACATACAGTAGGGACCTACTGTACAAACCAGTCCAGGCCTTTTAATGTTCCTTTAAAACATAAAATCTTCAATGTTTTATTAAAAGTGTCATCTTATGAGCCATAAAAATGTTTTTTTAGATGTTTTTTTTTTTTTTAAACCTTTCTAAATAGTTCTTTAAGAATCCTTTGGATTGTTATTGGTTCTTATCTTTTTTTGCAGATGTTTTACATGGATGAAATAAGAAGATTCTCTTTTTCATTTTTTAATTCTTTACCTTTGGACTAAAGTTCTTTGCTGAATCTTTGTGGAACCTTGATATAGGTTTGAAAGTTGAAGGACGTTCCTCCGATAACTCTGTGTTGTAGGACTCAACACACTAGCTATTATAGTTTTGTCAGAAGAACTTGAGAACGATTTAGAGTCCAAGCTTTAACCTTTTTAATAGTTTTTTTGAGGATTTATGAGAAGTTTTGGTAGTTTAGGTTTGTAAAGACGTTCTATATAGAATACATAAAGGTTTATTATTTTTGCTTACAAGGTCAATCCAGACATTAAGATTTTAAATGGTACTCCAAGGATGGATTTTTTTGGAAGAGTTTCTACTAAGATACCACCCTTAAAGCAACACATGGAAGTATGAAACCTTACAGAAGGAAATTAGATCTTTTAGCCTGACATTTTGAAGTTCTATGTGGAACGTTTTCTAGAGTGGTTGTACTACCTGAAAACCCTTTTAAAAATAACATCGTTTAACAAAAACAATCATTTAACCTGTTTTTTTGTTGTAGGTTTGCACATAGAACCTTTAACCCCCAAAGCTAAGGGTTGTAGAATTACTGCTTTCTCTAAATTTGGAGCTTTTGACCAAGTTTCTTTGTTGAACCTTTGTAAAAATCCTGCTGCATTACTAAGTAGATCAAGATCAAGTTTACTTCTTTCAGATGAACCATTTAGAGATCTAGATTTAACCTTTTTCAATAATTATGGGTTTTATTGGCAGAACAAGTCAGAATAATTGTGAGGGAAAACTTTTAGAGTTTATAAAATTGAGTTCTTAGATTTTTTTAATTTTATTTAGCTTCTTTCTATCTTTAAGCTCATTGTTCTTCTCTCCTCCTGAACCCCTCAGTTCTAGTTCTTGTATATAGAATTCTAAAGGCTTTGGATTTCTAGATTTGAATATGAAAATATTTTTAATTCTAGTCTTCAGCTGAACGTTTTTGCATTACTTTTATTTTGTAATATCACTTGGGTCCTAGATTGAATGTTTCTTTTCTAAAGTGTTTCTACAGTATAGTGGACTTGACGAAACCTGCTTTAGTTCCTGGCAGAACCTTTGATGCTGCCGGAAGATCTTGGGCAGAAGTCTTCCTAAAACAGACCTAGTTTGAGACGTTTAAAAACAAATGATGGTTTAAGTCTGATGATTTTCTCAGTAGTTTTTTATTTTTATTTTCGACATGTTTAAATATGTTTAAATACGTTGGTAAGATATTTAAGATATTTTTGTGGATGTCGCTCCCCTGTACATGGCAGTCGTCTCTCTTCCTTCTGAAGGAACGGGTGATGATTATGTACAGTCACACTGGCTAAGTGCCACCTCTCATCTTCCCACAGGCTTCATTTCTGACCACCTGCTCCCTGGAGACGTGACGAGAAAAACGTCCTACGCTTTGCATTTTGTTGTCGAGTCGCACAAGATTCCCGTCCCTGCTCCCTTCACACCTCGAACACTGGGTCACTCTCATGTTACTGTGTGTGTGTGTGTGTGTGTGTGTGTGTGTGTGTGTGTGTGTAATCAGTGTTTCCATTGTAGTGGCGCTAACGCTCTGAGCCAGCAGCACACAGTTTTGTCCAGTTATATAAATTATCTCTCTCATGCCGGTTCCAACAGAACCGAGAACCCGGAGCAGTTTTCTTTAACGCTTATTTATTTCTTTTTACGGCTTTAAAAATGACAGTTTGAGTCAGGAATGGTGTTTTTTTCGCTTCACATCTTCACGTTCAACTTTTAACAAGTTTATATTAATGCGCTTTTCATAAAACGTAATAATAGTTGCCATGGCAACGACTCATTCACAGGGAGCCGCATCATGGACGTGCCACTTAATCTAAGCCTGATAATGTTTTTATTGTTACATGATGTTGTTGATCCGTTGGATTTCTTATGGAAGGAGTCTCCAGTGTCAGGACAGAAGTGATTAGACTTTTTTTTTATTTCCCGGTAAAATGACAGTTTTTTTTTACCTGTTTCATGGACGTGAATCACCAGGGGCCAGCTGACGAGATTTTATCGTTGTATTTAGCTGCCGATTATATTTGTATTGTGATTCCATTAGTATCATGATTTTAATACCATTCCCACTTGATATTATTTTTATTTATTTGTTTTTATTTTGTTACAATTCTGAACAAGCAGGAAATCATTGCATGAAACCACGCATGACGCTCTGCCGCCTGCCAATGTGTGTGAATACTTATAGAGTGCACCACCTGTAGGACTATAGAGGAACTGCAACATGTTACCACCTCAAGTGGTGTAAAAATTAATAAATAAAAATGGAAAAAATATATACAATTTGAGTTCCAGGTGGCGATACATGACTTGTCACACAAATGAATCGCGGTTTGTAACTGAAACAGTCTTTTAACTTCGACTTCGGGGTCTGTGTGCGTGGAGTTCGCATGTTCTCCCCGTACTTGGTGGGTTTCCTCCAGGAAAAAAGATTTTTTTATTTTCATCAGTATATTAATTTCTCTGCTCAGATAAAACATTTGCTTTAGATTCGAGGCAGAGAATAAATTCGTACGACTCTCAGTTTTTTTATCAAGTTTTCAAAAATTTTCATGCCATCAGACCAGAAATCTTCCCTCTTGCTCGATGTCTTGCTAGTGTCTGTTCTAGGGTTCGGGTCTCTGTGACCCTTTGTGAGTCTCATACGATAAATATGCAGCGACTCCTGAACACGTGGTACGATACGATACGCGGCACACTGATGATGCGGAGTGATTGAAATGATCTGATTCAACACCGTGCAATTCAAAGTGAAACAATGTGACAGAATGATGCAAAGGAATGATGCAGTGCAGTACAATGAGTTTGATGATTTACTAATAAAATGAAGAAAAAGAACTTTCCATAAACTCGCCATTTTGTGCGAGTTCTGTACAAGTGTTTCTGTATGATTCAACAGAACACGTTTAACACATCTGGATGCTCAAGATTAACAAGAACAACTAGACGCAACATGAAAACTTATGTGCTTAAGACTTTTTAAACAGCAGGGAGGCGAATACACCAGTGAGCAGCAGAAAACACTATATCATGATATTCTATATCATGAACAACAAAACGTAGAGGATTAAAAAAAATTTTTTTTACAGCCTTCGCTCTGTCTAACACTTTTTAAGGCAGAAAGGCTTTACATATAAAGAAAGCTAAGGTAAGCGTGGAGCTCTTAGCCAGCGCCGCACTGATTTGTGACTGTCTTGGTCAAGTCCAGTTTATGAGTTTTATTCTAAAGAGTTTTATGTCTGATCTGCTGATTCGGATTTTCAGCTCTAATTGATAGCGTACACAGACGTGAAGCTCATGCGTTTAGATGCCGTCAGATTAACAGAAAGCCGCGCACATCTGTACGGGGCTTCGCCAAAACCTCAGGGAAATTCTTCACAATTCGTTTTTTTTTCTTTATTGCATTTCGTAAAAAGATATTTTAAATCAATTAAGTTTGGGTCAATCAGTGTTGTTTGGGGAAAATAGCAGAAGCCGAGGACAGGAATGAGTATTTTGGCTTGTATTTTTTTATTGCTGAGTGTTTTTCATTTTACGTGTGGCTCCTTTAATTATGGCATTTCAGAATATTATCACACAAACTCCTCCATCATAAAGCAACGTCAATTCAATTCAGTTTTATTCATGCAGTTCTTTAAACAATGGAAATTGTCGCCATGTGTCCTTACAGGAATCTAAAAAAAAAAAGAATGAATAAATACATAAATAAATAATTGTGATATATAATTTTTGAAAAATAAATCAATAACGTGAGTCAGGAGATCAACCACTGGTGAGGAAAGTCCAGAATAAACTTTTAGATTAGATTAGATTTGATTTAACTTTATTGTCACTGCACATGTAGGTACGAGGCAACGTTACAGTGAGCATCCAACCAGAAGTGCAGTTTCGTAGTGCAAATATAAACAGCATACAGTGACAAATACAATAAGTGCAAATGATTATAGGAGGTTTAATAAGGAAGGTATCATATCCCATGATAAAGAATTTAAATATGTAAACAGTATACAGAGATGGAGTTATTTACTATTTCAGTCTCAGTCCTATTTGGTTAAAAATGTATTTTATCTTACAGTTTGCGTTTCTAGGTTTTTTAACTTTTAATGAATTTATCGTTCGCCATCACGTCAAACTTCTCTTCTATCCACATTCATGGGAATTTGACCAAACCTTAACAGAACCTTTGTTATGAGGCATCAGGTAGATGTGCACTGAAACACTTTCATTTCTTTTTCTCATGAATTTTATGAATTTAGAATTCTCATGAGTTTTTCTGATGAAATTACAGATGTGTGTTTAAGATGTCAGAAACTTTTAAACTAGAGAGAGTGATGCCAAAATCCGCAGTTTAAAAAGTCTGCAACATCTCGATAGAACAAAGACATGGATGAGCGAGTTCGGTGTGGAAGAACTTGACTGGCCCTAACACCGAGTCCTGACCTCAAGCCGATAGAACATCTCTGGGATGGTTGACAATTCCCATAAACACTAAACCTAAACCTTGTGGAAAGCCTTCAAAGAAGAGGTGAAGCTGTTATAGCCACAAAGGGGGCGGGGCCGACATCATATTATACCCTATGGATTAAGAATTGGATGTTACTCAAGTTCATATGTATGTGAAGGCAGGCGAGCCAATACTTTTGGCAATATAGTGTGTGTGTGTGTGTGTGTGTGTGTGTGTGTCTGTGTGTGTATATTCCTTCAAAAAGTTTTCATAACATCACTTTTTCCTTGTACAGCACTAAAAGAATGTAGCTGGTTCAGTGGGCGGGTGAAAGACGTCCCATCTATTTTTTTAACCACATTTCCTAAATCGCACATCTGTTGAGGCTGTATTTTCCCCCTCTTTTGCTATTTCTGCAATAAACCCGTATCCCATCCTGCTTTATACATATTGCACTTGATTCTGAATCACTGTGACGCCTGTAAGTGCGAGAGAAACCAGGGGGGAGAAGAGACGCAGGCTAGCTGTTCCTTTTTGAACCAAACACTTCCCCTGCATTAAACTCTGAGAATCACTGAAGTCGGAAATGTGTGTGCGTCCCTGCGGACCGTTCCTGCGACGCATAATTATTACAATATTTGTAAAAAAGAGATAGCATTAACGCTAGATGGGGATTTGCCTATCTCTGTTAGCCAGGACGCGCGAGGACACGTTCGCAGAACTCCTGCTTTTTCTCATCCCGTTGTTTGCAGGATTGCATTAAAGACCGTGCGCAGCTTACGTTGGCAGAATGTTTCTCCAGCCAAACTTAAACACACCTCATGTATGTTTATACCGCAATTTCTGCGACGCATCCAGGGATTCTGATGCTAATAATGTTGTTCGGACTTGTGTTAGCGGTCACGCTCGCTAGGACACTTAGAGTGGTGTTGCAGAAATGTTGTAACTATCTCAAACATAAGTGGGTGAAGCTTTGCTGTCGTATAGAAATCCTGGAGTCCCAGAATGCAATGCAGCTGTATGACTAAGAGTTGCTTGGTAGCTGACGGTGGTGTTAGCATAGCGGTAAGGAAGCTGAACTGTTTAAGGGTGAGGAGATGAGAGAGATGGACAGACTGACAGACTAAACCGCCACAGCATCACACTCTTTATGTACAGATCAAGCAGGGGGTAAATCCTTAGCACTGTGGGGAATCACCAGTGACCTCGCGGTACGATGTTATCATGATACCCTCATGCTAATTCGATTTGTATCGCGATTCTTAAGTATCATGATCTTACAAATATTCTGATTTGATATTACAGTTTTAAACAAACCTAGCAAATAATTTATAATACACAGGATAATGTGTGCATAGTTTAGAATGCGCCACCTGTAGGATTATAGAGGAACTGCAACATGCTACAGTCTCAAATACAAACATATAAAAATAAAGATTAAAAAAAATTCACGATACATGGAATCACGATACACCGCTAAATAGATTTCCTCACCATCGCTAGTGGGTAATGTAGGAAACGGTTAAGTCAACATGTTACAGCTACTAGGAACGAGAATCAGCAGGGACGAGCCGAAAACCCAGGAGCCGATTCAATTTGTACCGCCATTCTTTAAGTATCACAATTTTACAAATATCCTGATTCGGTATATATTTTTCTTTCCTTTTCTTTATATTTTTCTGTGCCTGCCAATGAGTCAATAGTTTAAAGCGCCACCTGTAGGATTTCAGAGAAACAGCAACCTCAAATGCAATCATAAGTAAATTTAAAATTAATACAATCCATGAATACATGAATTGCCACACAACCGAATGACTGAATTTATTTTAAACAGCTACGTTTACTGTACACTGACATTATTTCTTCAATCCGATGGAAATCATTCTGATTGTAGAATCCACATTAACTGGATATGTTAAATTGGTGCAGAACTGATGAGATGTGTTTACGTGCTCGGTGCATGTAATCAGAAACTTTTTGACATGTGCGAAGAGTTTCTGTTTGATCTGAAGTGTATCTGTGAATCTGCTGGAAAGATGACCAAAGAAAAACTTTGAGCTGAGGTTAGATTTCTCAACTCTTACCCGACAAATCCCTCCTTCTGAGTTATGTTCGGTTACAGGACATCGTGTCAGAGTGTTCATGTTCAGGTGTGATTAAGCCTTTACTTGTCACATACACATTACTGCAGAGAGAAATTCATTTCTTTGCAGCTGGGGGTCAGAGCGCAGAGTCGGCCGTGGTATAGCGCCCTCTGGAGCCGACAGGGTTAAGGGCGTTGCTCAAGGCTGCAACAGTGGCACCTTGCTGGAGCTGGTGCATGAACCGCTTACCTTCTGATCAGAAACTCAGAGCCTTATAACACTGAGCGACCACTGGCACTTCTTGATGGTTCCCAATTAAAAAAAACTTATTGGACAGACACTCATCTTCATAGAAGGTGAAAAATGATTGAACGAACTACAGTCTGGAAAACCTGACTCAGAAATCCTCCACGTTTGATACACAAGTGGACAAAAGACCGAGGATGCAGTGAAACGCCTGCAGAGTTTGAAAGAGTGTACGGCGCGTGTCCTTGACTGCAGGACGCGGGTCTAATGAGATGAGGCGGATGACGCAGAGCTGATGGATCAGTTTGCGTGCTGATGTCGGACGTGTTGTAAACAGCTGAAAGAAGTGCGAATCACACGTGCTGTGCCGATGATGACTTCGCAGGTTGTACACTGCTGGCTTCGCCTCGAACGGAATTCTCCGTCCTTCCGCCACATAATTGCGTCTCTCCATCTTTAAGGCGTAGGCTAGTACAGGTAGCAACGTATCAATGAATAAAATGCCATATATGGTGCTGTGATTGATCCTTGCAATGGAATAATACTTTAGACAAAAGAAACTGACAACAGAAAAAGATTTTGGCTGAAGGTTGGTCTGAAAATTCACACACAGCTGATGATGCTTCCCTGCAGGAAAATCAAATCCATTTAAATGTGGAAAATCGCTTCCATTAGTTTAATTGAAAATCAAATCCAATAAAATGTGTATTTTATTTCTTTTGCAAGCACAAGCAGGTTCACTATTCAAGGTTTAGCATCGGAAACAAATAGCCTCAACAATCTTATTGTTGTTGAGAGATTTTTGCTAACCTTGATGTTGTTGTTTATATATATATATACACACAAACACGTGTGCCCACATACACACTCACTCATCTTCTATACCGCGTTATCCTGTATTCAGGGTCGCAGAGGGCGGAGCCTAGCCCAGGAGGCTTAGGGCACGAGGCAGGGTTCACTCTGGACAGGGTGCCCATCCATCGCAGGGCACACACACACTCATACACACACTACGGGAACGGCAATTAGCTTAACCTGCATGTTTTTGGACTGTGGGAGGAAACCGGAGTACCAGGAGGAAACCCACCAAGCACGGGGAGAGAACATGCAAACTGCATGCACACAGAGACGGGAATCGAACCCGGACAAAATAATTGTATCCCCTGAATGAAGGACAAATTAGAAATGAATGAAATATGAAGTGAAAAGTGAAACTGAAGAACAACGAGGGTGCAGAAAGAATAGTGAGCCATGATTAGTCGTTAGGAACGATGGTGATCAGGGATTGGTTGGGGTTGGAAAACCAAGATTCACTGGGATTCACTGGGAACAGTTGTGATTAGAAAGTGATGTTCAGGGAAGAGTCTTTAAAATCAGTGGTGTTGGTGATTCGGTCCTTGGGAACACTGGTGATGAGTCGACATTAATGATCAGTAATTGGCTGTTGGCTGAGAACACTAGTGTTTACATGTTGATTAGAAAAAATGTGATTAATGATTGTCTGTTGATTAGGAACATTATTGATTAGTGATTGGGTGTTGATATGCAGTTGTGTGTTGATTGGAGACATTAGTGATCAGTGATTGGTTGTGAGAAATGTTGATCTGTGACGGTGAACAGCCTTCATATGAGACGTTGTTGTCCAGGGTGCTGATGGTTCACTCGTCCCTGCAGTTACCGTGTTATAATAAAATGGGATCTTAATGTTCCATTAAAATGTCCCTGTAAGTTATTACTCATGGTCTTTATTCCACTTTGTCTTTATTGATGTGAGACCTACAGCTGCTCTGTTTTACCACACGGTAGCTGAACCTGCCGGATTTTATTTGATACGAGGTGACATTCGGTCAAAATAACATAATGAGCATCAAAGCAGCAGAGCGATAAAAAGCAGAGTAGAAACTGTGTATAGAAATTTCTAGCCTTTAGCGCCCGTGTTCCCGTGTCTCGGTGAACCGCCCACCACTACATGACTAATCATGAAGGTTGGCATGAGACACGAGCAGAGCAGAGCTGGGATTCATTCCTTAAATACACGAGTGAAAGTATTAGTGTAGACACCAACACCAGGCTCAAATCACAAGGTAAAACTTTTTTTTATTTTTTTTTTTTATTGTCCATCAGCCAGCGTTCGCACGAACACTTTCAGCCTGGTGCTTTCAGACGCCAAGGCTCAGTCACACAACTAGGATTTTTATATGAAAAGCTTTTTAACAGATGAACAGTGACAGTTACGACAGACTTTATTATTATTTTTTTGCTGTTTAAAGAGCGCGACCTCCAACTAACACATTTTTGTGGATCTTTGAATATTTTCACATATATTTCTATTTCCTTCCTAAACACTGTAAATTCTTTATACGAGGAAATGAATAAGTATTAGCACAAATATTATAAATACTGCTTTAAACTAATTTTTTACTGTTTTTAATTGATATTTTCTAAGTAGTCTGTTTTCTATATATATTCAGCACTTTTACTTCTAAAAGGGTGAATTTTTACTTGGTACATTTTAATGAACAGTTATGCAGATAATAAATATATGCAGGAGCTGCGGCCGGGGGGGGGGATGGGGGAGTGGCGGGTAACTTTGGGCTGGGAAAAATTAAAAGGAAAAAAAATGTTCTGTGCTGTAAATGTTACCATTCCATCAAAGGTTTTATTTAAATTTACTTATTAAAAAATAGTAATAATAATAATAAACTAAACTAAAATACAACAAGTGGTTTCAGGGGAAAATGTTAGCGTTAAGGATTTTGTCGTTATGGCTTTGTGTCTAGGGGTTAGTTGTTAGTTTTAAGTGTTAGGGGTTAGTGTTTAAGGTTAGTTGTTAGGGGTTAGGGATTAGTCATTAAGGGGTTAGTTGTTATGGGTGTGGGTTAATCATTAGGTGTTAGTGGTTAGTGTTTGTTGTAATTAGTTAGGGGTTAGTTGTTGGGGATTAGTGTTTTTTAGTTGTTATGGGTTAGGGGTTAGTCATTAGGGGTTAGTCATTAGGGGTTAGTCATTAGGGGTTAGTCATTAGGGGTTACTCATAAGGGTTAAGTCATAAGGGTTAAGTCATAAGGGTTAAGTCATAAGGGGTTAGTCATTAGGGGTTAGCGAGTAGATATTAGTGGTTAGAGTTAGAGTTTATGGTTAGTTGGTAGTGTTAATGGTTAGTGGTTGGGGGTTAGTTATTAGTTGTTAAGGGTTATGGGTTAGTCCTTACTTGTTATTGGTTAGGAATCAGATGTTTGTGTTTAGGGGTTAGTGTTTGTTGTTATGAGTTAGGGGGGTTGGTCATTAGGGGTTAGTTGGTAGTCGTTAGGGAGTAGATGTTATTTTTTGGGGGGTTAGTGTTTTTGGTTAGTGGTTTTATGGGGTTCATTTGACCAGCATTTTCCAAAACTGAGCCACAATCCAATCAGTTGTTGTTAGATTCACAGACGGGGTTGTGAGAGACAGAGACACTGCCGTCGTTTGTTTCATTAATATCATTTTTCCCTGATTGAAGCATCACTCAGAGGATGGATGCTATGTGCTGCTGCATGAAAATGTCTCGACGTTCAGATAAAGCAGCGCGGTTTTGCTCTCCTCTCCGCTGCGTCTGGTATTTCTATCAGAAGTTAAACAACAGTACAGCGCTGAGCGGTTCAGGTCACAGAATGTGGTTTGTGGGAGAGGCTCGGAAGTCAAGCGCAAGCCGTGCACATGTGAAGGCATGTGATGAGCCGTGGCGTTGCGTAAGGGATGAACCGAGCGCTCGTCTGAAAATAAGAAAGTGGATTATTTTTGCCTGGGTGCACGTTGCATTAACATTCACGCGGCGTACAGCCGAGCTGTGGCCTAATCCTCGGAGAGCCGCGCTTCTGAACAGAGCTGTTTATGGCGGTGTTTATCACTCAGCTGCACCCTACACGCCACTGTACACCACGTCTGAGCAAATCCGCACGTCACTCCACTCCACAGAGCGGGAAAGAGCGAACAATAGCGTCCCGCCGTCCTCCTCTGAGAAGGTGTTCGGTCCGAGTCCCCGGGCTCGCCAGATAACGTGGCACGCAAGCTGTGGAACGTTTCCCCCTTCGCAGGCACGGCCTCAGAGTCCACATTTTTTCGGCTCTTATTTTTCATTTTGGGATCTGATCTTCTGGATCGTCGTGGAAATAAAAGTCGACATCACAGCCTTCGAGGAGGATGAGAAGGAGCGCGTGGCCACCTCCCACACGAACAAGCTGGAGGAAACTGTTCATTCTGACACCTATCAAGATCTTATTATCTGTTTTTTAAGGAATAAAAGAGTGCAGCTTTGAAGATCTCGGAGAGAGGTTTAAGGATTATTTTCGCCGCTTTCCTTAATGGGGATCAGTGTCATTTCCTCAAGACAGTTCTTTATATAATAAACACACACTGATACGACTTCAAAAGACAAAAAGGTTACTCCAGAAGTTAAGCCTGGAACTTTAGGAAATAGAGACGCATCAATATTTATGTGCAGTAAACACTCGGGTGTTGTGCTCTTATGGGAATTTAATCAATGGATAATAAAGCAGACGTGCTGTTACTCCTCTGAAGTTGATTATTTTCCAATAATAGCACGTCCACAAGTGTTTCATTTCTCTTCCATTGCAGCAATTTGCCATTACATTGTCGACAGGGTGGAGTGTTTATTCGTTTATAGTTACAGTTAAAGCTCCGTTAGATCAGATCAGACTCTAAGGGAGTAAAAAGATTGATTTCTGTAAGATGTAAAGTTTTCTTTTTTTTTCCTTCTTTAAAGCTCCGCCCCAGGAACTTGCAGTGAGTCAGCGAGAGTTAGCATTAGCAAGAAACTAGCAGCTTTCCACACATTCAGCCTCTTGAAGGCCGATGTTCATCCGTCCATATACTGTAGGAACTTCTGTAGTCCAACTAGCGAGCGTGGAGGCCGGTGGTGACCGTTGTATTTATTCTCATTTTTACAACCGTGGTGGGACTTCCGGTCTACCGTTCACATACTACAGGTTCTTTGGGAACACCAGGTAGACTAATCTGCATGTCTTTGGACTGTGGGAGGAAAACGAAGTACCCTGAGGAAACCCACCAAACACGGGGAGAACATGCAAACTCCACCCACAGACCCCGAGGTGGGAATCGAACCCGGACCCTGGAGGTGCGAGGCGACGGTGCTGAGCACTAATCCGCTGTGCCTCAGAAAGCCGTCTGATGACTCTATAAACACAGACTTTGGTTCCTGCTGATTTGTGATGATGTCCATGAGTCAAGACCTGTGTTTTTCTAAAGAACTCTTGTTAGCATTGCTAGCTAAAGGCATAGGTCTGTCGGCGGCTTGAAAGACGAGTTAAAACTCGCACACGATTCAGCTTGTAATAATTTATGAGGATGTTTATTTATGATTCTTTTTTTGTTTGTTTGTTTGCAATGAAAACCAAACAACGTTTTATCGATTTGTTCCATAAATCTTTATTAAAGCAGATTGTGTGTTCAGATCTGTCCAGGAGCAACATCGCTAATTCTAATCGTCACGCTATAATTCATCGCCTTCACCACAAAACGAATGACTCCATGTTGAGAAAGTGCTGCATTTATTGGTGTTACTGCATTTCTTCTTGTTGATTATGTTTATTTTCTCCAAGAGTGATATTTTGCTCTTTAGAGATTTCCCAGGGTGCACTGGGTGTTTGGTGATTTGAGATTGAAACAGAGGGGGTGCAGGGGGAAAGGGCATGTCTGTGGAATGACTGACAGGAAGCTCGTTCAAACACAATCCAGCACTCCGGACCAAGAGGCAGTTCAGCGCAAAAACTTCTACTATCTTACCAAGCGAAATATGTGACAAGCTCTTACAATGGGCCAGGGGTAGCTCAGGAGTCAGGGCATTGGACTCCAGTACAGAAGGTCCCAGGTTCGAACCCCTCAACTGCTCAGATGTCTAATGAGATAAAAATGTAAGTCGCTCTGGATAAAGGCGTCTGTCAAATGCTGTAAATGTAAAATAAGGGTACACTCTTCTTTCAAGAAGCAAATTCTAAAAAAAACTAGCAAAATAATCTGCTAATAGAATAAGAGGTTTCACTTAAATTCTTTTTGCAAAATTGCATAAAATTACGCTTCATAATTTGATGTTCGGTTTGTTGTAATCTTATTTCAAGAAAGTGTGAATAAATTGAAATATATCCAAGGTATCACTTAATAAAATATAATTTTTCACATGGTATTTAATTGTTTAAATTTTTTTGTTGATGTAATACACTTCGGTAGTGACTTAAATCTATACAGTTAAACCTTTAGATTGTGAGCATAATTCGTTCCTGAAGCGTGCTCGTATATCAAAACACTCATATATCAAAGAATTTCCCCTGTAAGAAATGATGGAAACTCAGACGATTCGTTCCACAATCCAAAAATATTCATAAAAAATATTATTACAAAATATAAAGTAAAAATGAAACAAATTAACCTGCATGTCACCTTTGAAAGGTGTAGTAACACAGAGCCGACAGTTCTGTAACTTATGCCTTTACTGACAACAACAGAAAGGCGTCAAATAGTTACAATAAAAACTAATGACACCCATGCTCTCTCTCTGCTTCCTGCATTCAGCTGCTTGTTCTCAGCTCTTTTGGAACATGCAAATCCTTACCATTACTCACTACTGCCATCTAGTGTATACGTGGGTTTAGTGATCACCTGTCCACTGGCAGATGGCAGTAGTGATGGTAATTTTACCAATTTACATTTTTTATTCTTAGTTTTTATTTATATATTTTTTTATTGGATATTCTATTTTTAGTGTAATTATATTCCATACTGAAATCTTTCTAATCTATATTATCCTGTCTTTCCTTTTAGGCCACAGACAATTTGTCTGTTTCCCTCTATCTGTTTCATCTTTATTGATCAAAAATCTAAATTTTTTTCCCCACCTGCCTAAGATTAGAATAAATCAGCTACATGTTTTAAAGCTCCCAATGCAGCCATAAATTTTATTTTAAAAAAACCTTTCATACCAGTTTGAAGCAAATGGCTTGGGTTTGTCTTAATACTTAGTCGTGTTTTGTCTCTGAATGTCGGATCAGCTTGAAAAGGCTCAGGAGCTGAAAATCTTGCATCGGTATTAAAACACTGACTAAAACCCTGAGAGGGGATTATCCGCCCGTAAAGCTTACAGAATCTGAAAAAAGAAGAAGAAGAAAAAAAAGGATGGAAAGATTCCTACAGACTCTTCATTAGTGCCCATGGTGACATGTTTTTGGATTTGTTGCTGAAGTGGCACTTGTGTGGAGTGTTACACACACACACTAAAAACAGGCTTTTTAATTTTATTCCTGCTGTGACTCACATGCTGCTGGCCATCAGATTATTATAAATATACGTTAATAATGTGTGTGATGAAGGAAGCTTTGTTAATCTAGTCATATTTTCAATCCTGTGTGTTGAGAAGTGAAGGCAGTGGACTAGACTCAGACTAGAATGAAAGCATTTCTGCTATTTTATGTTGATGGTACGAGGGGGAGATGATAATATTTAGGCTTAGAGTTGAATCCTCCTGTGCCGCGCGGTGCATTGGGCAGCGAGCACTCTCCATCGTGATCGGCGGTCTCGGCTTCGTCCCATGACAAGTTGACGGCCGTTAGGTCTTTAACGAAGCGTAGATTATGACCCCATACCGGAGGCGGGGCTCGGCCACGATTTCGGACAGTGGGTGTGTGATGTTCGTCCATGTATGTCTTGGTTCGAGATGTGGTTTCGGTACTTATCCTGTACCGGGTCACAAGATGGCTCCCAAGGAGCCGATTCGCGGGTCATATCCTTCCATTCGTGGGTCATATCCTACACCAACCACCAATCCGTCTCTCACGGGCAGCCGTGAACTGGATTCCACATTTGGGGGAAGAGTTAACTAGGGTGCTCAAAGATCACATGGAAAAAGACCTTCATTAAAGACTTAACAGCCATCACCTTGTCATGGGACGAAGCCGAGACCGCCACAACCCATCGAATATGAAGGAGAGCTGCCCAATGCACCGCGCGGCGCGGGAGGATCCAAGTCCAAGTCTGAATATTATTATCTCCCTCCAGTACAGTCCTTCAACTAAAAATAATAGAGATGCTTTCAGTCTAGTCTGGGTCTAGTCCACTGCCTTCACTTCTCAAGACCAGTTAGAAAATCTGACTAGATTGACAAAGCTTACTTCATCACTTCAACACATTAATAAATATATTTATAATAATAATCTGCCAGGCTTTGTTGCTGGAAGGCATTTATCCGGCGGATAAACGATATTACAATAATAATATTAATGATAAAGTAATAATGAGGTCACCAGTCATGTAGTCAGGAGCTGTTTGATGGCTCGTGTGTGTGAAAACTCAGCAGCTACTGTAAATGGTGGATTTTTTTTTTTTTTCATGTGATTATGCAGTAATGTCAAGTAAATTAATGAATGAATGAATAGATGAATAAAAAACAGCACATTTTCAATAATCATTTTGCAAACTGTGTCTGATCTCCATTTTTAAAATAAAACCCTGCATATTTCTAATTAATTAAAGGTTAGATTTGACACTTCATTGTAATTCTGCTTAAACATCTTAGGTCTGAAATTTCGTTCTTTTTCTTTCTTTCGAACCAAAGCCTCTCCCTCTCCCTCCCTCTCCCTTTCTCATATTCATTCTCTATAGTGCTCATCTTGTACAAGGTCACTCAGGGCACAGGCATACACACACACACACACACACACACACACACACACACACACACGACAGGCAATTTGGAAATGCCAGTTAGCGTAATCTGCATGTATTTGGACTGCGGGAGGAAACCGGAGTACCGCGAGGAAACCCTGGAACCTTCGTCCCTGTGGGTGCGAGGCCACAATTCATAACTGATGTTAATTAAAGACGCCCCTCGATGGCGTTATGTCACAATAAACCAAATGACCATAAAAATCGTACAATGATCACATCTAACCTCCTGGATATCATCGCTTAGCCTAGCCTAGCATAGCCGTGTTCAGAACACATATATTACATTACAGTGAAGCTTACAGTAGTGAAATAAACATCTCACTCGGAGCCTGTTTTAAAACAAACTGTTTCAGTATCGTTTGTTTTCCCTCGTGATCGTAGTAGGACCTTTGGCTCACTGCTGCCCCCCTGCAGCATGATAGAGAATTGCAGCATATTTTGGGATCAAAGTTTACAGTAAATTCGAAGTACGGTTTCTACTAAATGCGTTCTTTTACATCATGAAGAAATCGTGCCTCGTCCACTCCATCGTAACTGGCAGACCAGACCGCCTTAGCTAACACTAGACGAGATGAACATCATACACTAGATAATACATTATTGTTTATGATTATCGAAAACTTTTTATTATTATCATCTATTTCAGCTATTTCTATTTCACTTAGTGAAAATGGGCGGGGCCTGCAGGTAGTGTCATAAAACATAAAACACCTGTGTGGACATTTTAATAAATCAATCAGCTCGTGGCTTTTGATGTATTTTTTATGAGATAAGTTGTAATAAGATACGCTGATGTTAAATCTCGAAGCAAAAGAACGAACCAGTCAGAGTTAGCACTGTCGCTATAGAGCACTGTAGCGAGACTCCGCCCACCATAACCTCTAGTGGTGGTCCTCTTGAGGCGGTGGACAGGCCGAAACCCGGTCACGCTCAGCCATAGCGTTCGGTCCGCGTCGCTGCTCCACGGCGCTGAACTGCCGGTTAATACCAGAGTCGTCATTTACAGACTGAATGTGAAAGAAATTCCTCATCAGGTTTCATTCTGTACAAACAGCACGATGTAGTTCTTGTTTGTGTCGCACTCCCACATAGATAACTGTTAGACAGTGGGGAGAAAATGGCTAATAGCGGTTAATTAATTTTTCTCAGCATGAACAATATATATATTTTTATAGAATTCATGGGAAAATAAACACGAGCCAAAATGGGATAAGCAATTAACTGACTTGACACTGAGACGTTTGGATGCATTCAAGAAATACATGCTGTTTTTTGTTTTTTTTTTTTCCCCTTGCAAAATATATTTACAGTCAACTTCAGAATTATTGGCGCCCTTTAAGGAAAATGAATAAAAATCATTTTGTTCTAGTGTTTGTTTAATGCAATGTTTCATTCTCATAAGAAAAAACAACAAAGCGATAATCACTAATAATCACTAATGCCTAAAATATTGGCACCCTGAAAATAAAGAACATATTATTGACCTTGAAAACCCGTTTCATTTCACTCAGACTCCAAGAATTATTATTTTGTTTCTTTTTTTTCCCTTTTTTTTTTTTCTTCCTGTTACCATGACGAGGAAAATGTCATGGTGGATACAGGCAAAGTCCCTCCATTATCCAAAAAGAAAACCAAGAAGCTTTTAAACTAAAAACAGGCTCATAAAAATGTAAGCATTTATTGGTGGGTTCATTAAGTACCATTACATTACCATTAGGGCAAATGGGTGCCATTAATATAGAAAAACAACAACAACAGCTACAACCCTGGAACAGCTGAAAACACTAGGATTGTGCCACATTATTGTTTATTTTTTTTTTTGTCCCATTCTCGACAATAAGTGAGCGAGATCATGTGGAGATGAGGAAGTGGGCGGAGCTCCGACAATGTGTTTAATATTAACCTGAGTGGGTCGATCGAGATTAAAATATTGTCCGATTTATTTGGAGGAAAAGGCAAAAGACGACACTTTCTGTGCAAAATAAAGAAGTGTTTTCAGGTCGGGTATCATCATAAAACCCTGCTATATCTACAACTTTATATTCTGCCGGTGTAATATTGTTTAGAGATGATTATAGCACAGACCCGCCTCTGTTATTCTCAGCTTGTTCTCAAGTTTGTGCTTTCATTAAAGAATTCCATCATGTTCGTGTACGCAGGTTTGCAAAATGGCTGGCATCATTATTTTCTTTTGGTTTTGAACACACAAGCTGTGAAGGACACCAATTTTTGGATGCACGAGGAGCTCCAGGTCAGCAATGTGACATTTTCATGCTGTTCTGGTTTTTCAGATCAATAATCATGTGACCTTAACAACACTTTTTCTTTAAACAGAAAGTAAAGTGACTAGTCGAAGCAATCAAGTGAGCAAATCAAACAAGAACCATATGGCTTCCGGTCTTCAAAAACCGCTTTCACACTTTGCCAAGCACTCAGGAGAAAAAACAACAACAACAAAACACCTCATTTAGAAAATGATCCCACGGCTGTTATTATTTTAATGAAATCCTCACCCAGGTATTAACAAGTGAGGTGCCAATAATTTTGAAAATTATATCCCTAAATGTTTACATCCTTTGAGATATCCCTCTGTGCATGTGTTTTTCTCTTTAAATATTAACGTTTGATCACTTAAATAATGTATTAATTTAATCCCTTGCCACCGATCTGCAGCAGAAACACATTATTAGAGCTGGAACTCGTCTGAGGGAGATTTCTTTTAATTTTGGTCTTTGGTTTGTTTTAGTCGTCATCTTTGGTCCCTGAACCGTTTCAAATTCCCAATATTTTGACGTCGCCAAATGGCTGGGGAATGGATGGAGAATATTCATGAACATATGCTGTGCAGCTTTCAGTCTAAAAATGCATCACGTCTTTCTGCAGAACGTGTTGGAGGAAGAAAGTGAGACCGACTATTAATCCCTAATATACACCGATCAGCCATAAGTTTAAAACTATTAACATTAAAACCACCTGGGCAGCTCTGGGGTGTGCTGTAATGCCTGGCACCGGAACATTAGTAGTGAATCCTGTGGGTGCTGCGGGTCATGGGGTCTCTGTGGATCAGACTTGTTTGTCCAGGGCATCCCATGGGTGCTGGATTGGATTGGAATCTGGAGAGTTTGGAGGTCGAGTCGGCGGCCTTGGTCTCTTTGCCCGCTGGGGCGTGTTCACTGTGGGCTGTGGTGCACTGGCTGTTCTGGTGCCTTCCTTTTGCGGCCAGCAATGTGACTAGTGAAGCACGGGGGTGGGGGCATCAAGATGGCTTAGGGACAACAAAGTTGAGGTATTGTAGTGGCTCTGACCTTCATTCAATAGAAAATTTGTGAACAGAACTGAAAAATCATGTGCGAGCAAGAAGGTTGACAAGCCTGACTCAGTTACAGCATTTCTGTCTGGCTTAAAATTCCAGCAGCTTATTGTAAGACGTTTGTGGAGGGTGACCCGAAACATATGACCCAAGTTATATAATTTACAGGCAATATTACCAAATAGGAACCAAGTATATATATAAACTTCTGAGCTACTGGGAATGTGATGAAAGCAATAAAAGCTTAAAAATAGATCTTTCTACTATTATTCTGAAATGTCACATTGGTGAAATAAAGTACTGATCCTAACTGACAGAAAACAGGGAATGTTTACTGAGATTAAATGTCAGGAATTGTGAAAAACTGAGTTTCGGTACGTTTGGCTAAAGTCTGTGTAAACTCCTAACCACAGCTGTGTATCACCGCTATAATAAACACAGCAATTAGACATTTGAAAGTTGTATGTGAGTGCGCTGTGGTTTAAGGAATGAGGAATAGAATCAGTGATATAGATGGATAGATAGATGGATGGATAGATAGGAAGTATAAAGAATGATGAAGACAATAAAGAAGAAATTAAGTATATTGAGAAAAAGGAGATAAAAGACTAAAACAAAAATGATTATAAAGAACTGAATGAAGAAAATAACCAAATCAAATATAGCAATAAAAACATCTCATTGTTTATATATGCATTTATTTTGTTTTGGGTTTTCTTGAGTTTGTATCATTTTGTTTTGTTTCATTTTTTTAAAAAGTTTTGTTAAGATGTCTTTTTTTACATTTTTGTTTTCTTGAGTTTTGTTGCATTTTGTTTAGGGTTTTACGTGATTTGTTGATTTTTGTTTTGTTAAATTGGTTAAGTTTTTGTTGTTTTTTTCTGTTTTCGTTTGTCCTGTTTTGTTTTAATTTGTTTTGGCATCAGTATTAACAGTCCAGTCTCAGGTACGTGTAGCGGAAACAAACCCTGTAAATATTCTATCATCCTGGGCTTTATTTCTACTTTTCTGCTTTTCTCTGTAATGTCTGATTGAGAATTAAATATTTCATGCACTAAATCTTCAGCCTCTCATGACCATCTGTTCAGCAGGACTCAGTGTGTTACACTGTCCTCAGTGAACATCGCTTCAGAGCTCATGCCAGGCAACATATTTACTTTTTTTAGCAAATCACTGAGCCGTGAAAAAAAATCTGGGTCAAACAAATCCGTTTGCTCCGGGCTATACTGATGACTTCACACCAAAAAAGCTCAGGTCACAGAAATCCTGTCTGAATCTGTTAATACCTGGCACACTGTAATTAGCGTTAACTCCTCTGGAGCGATATGAATAACGTGGGCTTCAGAAATATTTTACATTTTTTTAAATAATTCACTGTGGTACCTTCAGACTGTAAAGCTCAGGAGTCTCAGGAGCCTAGTCTCATTTAACCGTGACACTTTGTTCATGCTGAATTTTTTTCTAGTATAATGCAAAATATGAGCAAAGCAACTTTCAAAGCCATAACCCACACCAAGAACACAAATATCTCTTAGATCTCAATCAAATCTCACTTAGATCTCAGTTAAATCTTACTGAAATCTTTCCTGAATCTTTTTGAAATTTCACTTGGATCTTTTCAAATGCCTTAATTTTTCTTTAATTGTACGTAAATCTTTTTCAGATCTCACTTAAATCTTACTTTTCAGTTTTACTTAAATCTCATTCAGATCTCACCTTAATCTCACTCTTTACTTTCACTTAAATCTCACTCAGATTTCACTCAAATCCTACATTATTTTTAAAATCTTACTCAGATCTCATTTAAAATTCCCTAGATTTTACCTCCTGCTCACTCAGAGCTCACTCAGGTCTCACTTAGATATGACTCAAATCTCACTCAAATCCTACTCTGATTTAATTCAAATCTTGTTCAGATTTCAGTTTCCACTCAGATGTCATGCAAGTCTTCTTCAGTTTCATTCAAATCTCACTGCAATCTCCAATCTCTCTTCAGATCTCACTCAAAACCTCACTTAGCACTCACTCCGATCTCATCCATAGCACATTATGGCTTTATCAATCTTTCTCAGATCTCATTTAGATCTCTTTTTCAGTCTAAGTCAATTCTCACTTAGATCTCACTCAACTCTCCTTCAGATCTCACTTAAATATCGTTTCAGTCTCACTCAAATCCCATGCAGATCTCACTCAAATCTCAATTAAATTTCACGTAGCACTCACTCTGATCTCATCCATATACCACATTTTATAAAGTGATATCCAAGTCAGATCTCACTCTGATCTAATTCAACTCTCACTCATTTCTCAGTCAAATATCACACAAATCTTTTACAAATCTCACTCCTTTTTTAAACCAAGCTCACGCTGGTCTTGCTCAGGTCTCACCCCAACGCTGCTCAAAGTGGACCTAGTGAGTCTAAATGACACTCGAGTGAAATAACACTCGAGTGAAAGCTCAAGTGTCCTCAAGTGTCTGGAATTTCTTTCTGATTTTCTTTTGAAACGTTGGCGTGGCGGTGCGATTAAACCCGTGTGGCTTATCAACATAACCGACAATAACGTTAGAGATACATTACACCCTCGGCCAGGCTAAACAAACATGTCAGGAGATAAATGTTAAGACTTGTGAGGGGTTTAAATGAAAGTTGCTACTACTGTTCCCCAACTAACAGCTCATACTGATAACAAGCTAAATCATTACTGCTACTAACAAGCTAATGATCTGCTATTGCTGCTAACACTATAACGAAAGGCTAATGCTAACAAGTTAATGAGCCGCTAACTCTGGTAATGAGCTAGTAAACTGCTAAAGTTGTTAACAAGCTAAGGACATGTTACTGCTGTTAAGAAGCTATTGAGCTGCTACTGACGCTAACAAGCTACAGGAATGATCTGCTATCGTTCCTAGCAAGCTAATGGAATGCTAACGCTGTTAACAAGCTACAGAACTGCTAACACTGTTTAAGGAGCTATTAAACAGCTACAGTATAGAGAAATAGATAGAAAAGAAGGAGAAATTAAAGAATAAAGAATAATTAAGATGATGAAGAAATTAAGAAAAAGGAGAAAAAAAGACTAAAGTTAATCAAGAACATCAAAATTAAACAAGGATAGAAAAGCAAGTAAAATAAAAAACAAAAAACAAACTAAAATGAAGGAAATATTTAACTCTTATCTCATTGTTTCTACGTTTTGTTTTGCACTTAAGGGGGTGGGCGAATCTTCAAGCCCCAGTTGTCAACAAAATGATAACGAAATCGGCCAAGTTTACTATTTATTGAAATATCAATTTCTAAACCATTAAGATCAAATAACACCAAGTTCAAAACAGATAAAATACACGTGCAATTGTTCTAACAGGCTCACATTGTCAATTATCTAGAGCTTTCTTTCAAAGAAGTCTAGTGGCTTATTAACGTGACTGGGGTGTGTTGTCTCTAAGTGTCTTCCT
>JAQMYJ010000037.1:2627401-2653601 GCA_030014305.1 Clarias laeviceps | reverse complement strand
AATAAAACTACTTATATGTTTACCTGCGGGATTTTGCGGGCGGGAGCGGGACAAAACTTGAATACTGCGGGCGGGAGAAAATAATATATATTTTTGCGGGCGGGAGCAGGAATGAAAAATCCGTCCCGCGCAGGTCTCTAGCACTAAGTACCTCTCATCCCTCCCCTCTGAGAGAGGCTCGGCCAATCAGCTCTCTCTAGACCTGCGAGGCTGCGAGAAGTTACAGCATCACCCGGGAATCGAACCAGCGATCTCTGGTGGATA
The DNA here is from genome assembly GCA_030014305.1 of Clarias laeviceps. Lineage (NCBI taxonomy): Eukaryota > Metazoa > Chordata > Actinopteri > Siluriformes > Clariidae > Clarias > Clarias laeviceps. The sequence goes on along the minus strand of JAQMYJ010000037.1, from coordinate 2,653,337 downwards.
GGGCGAGAACTTTACCACTGCGCCACTCGGAGGCTACTGCTTGTTAATTGCAGGTTTTAAAGTATGAAAAACTGAAAACTGAAAGAATCTAATAAACACTGAAATGCTGTGTAGCTTGTGTTGTTGATTTCTTTTTAAATGTCATTTCTTATAGAAAGCGATAATCTTTTTGCACTGCAAATCTTCGGCTCCAGTCCAGTAGGTGGCGGTATAGCTCCATAAACGTAAAATTAGAAAAAGAAGCGAGACTCTGGCAAAATCCAGAATATGGGAACGGTTTTAGAGAATTCAACATTTAAATGTTTAGCTAAATAGTTTCGATGCCCAAACCGCAGGCACCGGACACAGTGCCACTCCCAAGCCCGGATAAAATGGAGCTTCACACCACTCACGCAGTTTAATGTCTTTCACAGACGCGATCCGACGAACCATGCACATGAAAGAATCTGAAGGTATCATGAAACTGAACGGACTCGTGCGCTAATGTACCAGGACCAGGAGTTCCTATACCAGGACTTTGAAATAACTGATACTTTTACGATGCGCATGTCCGTGTGCTCTGACTAATAGGTCTATGTCTGAGTTTATAATACGAGCCGCAGGAAGCTTTTAAAGAATGATGAGCGACAGTAGAGAGTGCGGAGCCCTGTGTGTTTGATTCAGAGACGACCGCAGTAATGAGGCGATCTGAAGTGAAATATGGAGATGCATCAGTTATAAAGTGGGCGAAAAAGACGAGCGGCTAAACGCAGCAGCAGCACCACCGTGTTAGCGCCAGTGTAAAGTGTGATGGATTTGGTTTCAAGTTACATCAGGACGATCACTGCACATTCGAGATTCTCGCTTCTATTTTATGAACAAAATGTGTCTTGTCTTACTGTGGCGTGGACAGAGAACCCGAGCACCAATGAATATACTTATAAATATTTACTTCCGTTAAAACCCGCTGAATTTAATCTCTTATTAACGCTTATTAAGTCAGTAAGGGAGCGTCTAAAAACTGTATGACTCAAACAACTGTGTAAAGTTCCTAGAAAGGTACAGTCATGCATGGCACAGGATAGAGGTGGAATCTTTCAGTTTGGTTTTTAAAGCATCCGGTGCCGAGAGGAATCGTAAATAAGGTTAAGGTTTACATGTCTTTGGTAATATTGGTAATATTTTTGGGTGTCTGGAACGAATTATCTGCATTTACATTATTACCTTTGTATTGTCGAGGAACCGCTGTACTCCAACAACATTACAAAAACGAAGTCCTGCATCATGATGTATCTAATCAGTCTCATCTAAATGTTGAAGTCAAGTGAGAAGTGCCGAGGTGGAAGTTCACGATGGTGAACTCGTCACGAAATCGTGACAACACTAACACGCCACTGTGTTTTGACTCCAGATGATTTTAAAAAACCTAGCGTGAAGTATCCGCGTGCCATCGATTAGCACCTGCGCCCCCTTTACACAAGACCGCGTGAACATCTTTAAGTTGCTCTGTGATGTTACTCCACTACAGTCTACAGAACGCTCGGCGATTTGATCAGAGAAACTCAGAGACACTTGACAGCTGTGTTAATTAACTTGTATTAAGGTTGTACGGCCCACTCGCTGGATCTCTTTTAATTCTATTTGGACAGTAAAATCCACTCGTGTTGAAGTACGCTGTTTAGAAACCCAGCACAAGGTGCACAGCAGAAAAAAAACAAAAAAAACTTGGCCCTTGTTTTTGAGCATCATTTGACTTTACACACGTCTGCGAATGGGCCTTTTAACACACACCGTTGACTGAAGCAGAAACTCTGCTCCTCAATACGGAGGATGATTAAAAACAACAAACAAAACCCCCTGCGGAGTATCGATCATTTATTTATAACGCTTTCCTGGCACCACATGATGTTTTTTTTAACTCGTGTTATTAATAAAGATTCAACTTCTCTACAAATAGTAGTTGAGACATTTCATCAGGGTGCAAAAATCTCTGTTAAAAACCAGCTCTTACGTTCCTTTAACTTTATTTTTTTCTTTTCTCGAGTTTCTTCAAATATTTAGTTCAGGAAGGTGCTTGCAATTTTAATAGCCTTTAATTTGCATAAAGTATGTAGAGAGGACGGAATGAAACCCGATGAAAATGATGAGTTATGAGAGATTTTTTCCCTCCCTCATTAATTTAATCCCTCAGTATTGACCGACCTAAAACTGCCCCTGTTACAGTAGAAACTTGTTTAAAAACGTACACGAGCGCTGCTTTCCCGCCATGTCGATTTGACGTCACTCCGCAGACTTTTGGAACTGGGACTGCCGGAGACTGACGAGTTGAAATTGAGAAGTGTTCCCAGGAGGCCGGCAGATTCTGAAATACACACACCAGCCCATCTGGCACCGCAGTTGAAGTCTCAGACGTTTGACGTGAACGTTATCCGAAGCTCTTGACCCGCATCCGTATGATCTCGCGTTTCACACTGATGCCGGATGATCGGCTGATTAGATCACCAGCTGTACCATATATGCTAAGACACATCTGTTTCCCAAATTTTGTCTTTTCTAAAGAAAGTCTCGGACTTGCCGTCGGTCTAACTGTAATGTGATTTGATTTGTTCAGCCCCTGTTGGCGACGTTGGCAACCCGATGGTGTAAAGCGTACTGGGCAGATGGCAGGTGCCTTTTAAACAATATCATATAATTACCTGCTCGGTAGCATTACACTATTACGCCTGGCTGCGAAATTCAAAAACGGCTCCAAAATGAAAGATACAGGCCGTAATTACACGGACGGCCCGAACACATGGAAAGCACACGTTGTAATTTCAGTGAGAGAAGGAAATGACAATGTTTTCACTTTTTGTAATTAGCATCCAATAATCTACAGAGGGAGTTCAGTGAGTCTGTAGTACTGGATTGAAACGATGTAAATTTACCGCCTAACACGTTTTTTTTTTTTTTTTTATAACAGAAGATTTTTAAAAATTATTTTACTGATTGTTAATATTATTATTCAGCTTTCAGGATGTAAAATGCATTAAACGAAAGTCAAGTCCTTCCTGGACGAGGAGCGCCCGTGGTGCAGTCAGCGCTGATCTCTGTTCCCAAAGCCCTCAGCCAGACACCAGCTTACGCAACATGGCCTCAGATACAGGGCAACATTTCTATTTACCTCCCAGACTTGCAGCTGGGACCGAATTATACTGCAGGGTGACAGAAGAAACCAAGTGTAGTCAACTCGGCCAGGGTTCGTTACCCAGCGCCCGGGCTGACACTCGAACTCGCAACCTTAAGATCATACGGCGAGCGCTCTAACCTCTAGACCACCGAGCTACAGTACCTTACCCGAGCGCTTTCATCTCATTCTGTTACATATCACTGTACGTCTTAGTGAACATGCAGCGAGACTTTACAAGGATTGTAAGGAATTAGCAAGGATCGGTGCATCCTTTGGTGAGTGTGTCAGGTCAAGTATTAAATCATGTAATATGAGAAATAGAGATATTTATTGGATAAAGTACAAGAAATATTGTACATAGGACAATGACGCTTGAGTGCCCTTCAGAGTAGGCACCTTGGATCGTCATACACTTCTCCTTCCACTGTTTAAAATCCTTTGTTGGAATCGCCATCAGCTGCCTCGTCGTACATACCAAAAAGCAAATGTTTTTTTTCAAAATATGTTTCCAGTTGTAGCAAAATCTCAAGGCTCCTACTCCTACTCCTACTCCTACTCCTAAATTACAACATTTGACTTAAAAACTTCCAAGACAGAAATCATTACCCTTTGGGTTGAGAAAAAGCAAAACTAAAATTTATTGTTACGTATTTTCCTTAATCTCACCGACGGTCTGAAATCTCATCCTTTCAGACGTGATTTTAGTTTTGGGAAAAGGCCAGAAGTCATAGACCGCCTAATCGGGGCTGTACTTGTTTTGCCAAAAAGCTCTGCACGAGACGTGATGTATAATCACACGCCACATGCTAATGCACATGCTACTAATGTGTTCGAACGGCGTCCAGCGCCACATGGACTAGTGCAGTGACGTCATCGTTGTTCACACATGCGCTCTCTGGATATCAACGACGACGGGACTTTTTTTTTCTCGATAGCTCTTATAGATAGTCGATTTCAGATGTGAACAAAAGTCATCTTTATAAAACCACAATAATGGACAGTTAATAAAAGTGTTTAATAAAGTCATAAATGTTACTACTAGTCTTGCTCTCGCGTTCTCGCGTCTATATGTGTTTTTACATTGTGTATTTTCATAAATGGACTTTTTTTTAAACCCCCCCCCTTCCATCGAAAACAGACCGTTTTTCTTTTCCGGGCTCCTTGCTAGAGAGAGCTGTGGCATTCTCGGTGTTCAAACTTGTGAGCGCTTTTTCTCTAATGTTTTATTTAAATAGTTCTCCTCTGGATCTCCAGGCTCGGCGGTACTCCAGCGCTCCCCGCAGCGGCCCCGAGGCTCGGATTCATATTGCGGTGTGATGCTCATCTTCTGTGTGTCATTTGTGCAAACATTCTGATTTCTATGCTCATTTTGAGTGGTCCGGGTAATAATGGAGTATCAAGTGGCCTCATTCTAGTCCCGTAATGAGGAAGTGAAAGCCGAAGTCGGTGTAAAGCCCTGATAGCATGCAGCATGACCCTGGCTTTGTCTCGCTGATCATCCTCTCGGTGTTAATGCGTTATCATAATAAGGGGCTGTATACATACTGTATCTGTGTGTATATGTGTTTGTGTGTGTGTGTGTGTGTGTGTATACCTGTTATTGCACCCGTACCTTATTAAAAAGAGCAGCTTAAAAAAAATGCCGCTATCATCTCTGGCTAATTAAAGTAAGTGACACTGAAGGTCAGAGGTTTTTTTTTTTCCCTCCCTAGATGTGTTTTTTCATCATGATGAGTTTTAAAGAGCAAGTGCTCGAAGCTGTTTTTATACAGGGGTGATATTCAGAGCTCAGGTGATAATTGTTATCAAAAGCAGACTGATTTTGCGTTCTCAATGGTGTCAAGAATTTGGTTTTAAATACAGAACGACGCCGTCCGGACTCGAGCTATAAAGGTGATGTGATATCACAGTGGATTCAGTAATGTACAGTATTTAATCATCTGACTGTAGTGCAGTTAAACGGTTAACTGCTTAATATTAACACACTTAAAGGTTATGATGATATTAGCATTACGATTATTGGAATAATAAGATAAGATTAGGTAAGATTTACCTTTATTCGTCCCATAGTGGAGAAATTACTATGTTTCTCTCAGCAAAGGAAAGTGTACAAATATAAAATAGAGACATAGTACAAATTTATACAGTACAGAACAATAATGAGATACAGGCTCATCTGTTTGGTGTCTTTGCTGTGCTTATGAAAGTCTTATGAAACCCCAATGTACAGTTGTGTTGGTTTTATTTAAAAAAAAAAAAGGAAAAGAAAAAACAGATTTTCATACATGACACATCTGGATCAATCACATTAAAGCATTTGTGCAACAAAAAAAGATGTTCATAAAAGAAAACAAAAAACAAAAACACAGTGCCTATGGATATGATAAGCACCCGGAAACTACCTGAAATAATGTTTAAATAAGATTTTCATAAACAGCATTTATAAATGCATCCAGTGAAGCTACCGTTCGTAAAGTGTTACTTATCAAAAACTTCTCAAATTATTTAAGTCAAGTGTTTGTCACTTACACGTTACTGCACAGTGAAATTCACATCTCTGTACATCACAGTTTCTAAAGCTGCGGTCAGAGAACAGGGCCACCACACACGACCTTAAACCACAGACTTGAACCGCCAACCTTCTGATTAGTAACTCACAGCTTTAACACACCGAGACTGAGCGTCCGCTGTCCATGAACTGAAAGTGGAGCTCCTTCAAATAGTGTTTATGAAAAAGATGAATGCAGTATGTATGAATAGGGCTGCACGATTTTATTTCATTTTATTTTTTAATCACATTGTGCTTATTGTAAAACATATTATTAACATTATTAATAACATATTATATTAATAAATGTATTATTTAGTATTTACACATATTTATCTAAGGTAACACCAAATAACAGCGCAAATGATCTCATTAAGATGATGTTTTATTTTCAGTATTTATTTATCAATAAAAAAAAAACAAATTATTAACTAACTCTAAATACAGAATAGAAATACCTGACTTACGAACAGATTTTTTGTTCCATGAGTATGTTTGTAAGTCAGATTTGTTCTTAAGTCGGACAAAGTGAGTCTTGTACGCCTTTGACACTGGCATCATGTGGCCATAACCGCGCCAAAAGAAATGAATCTCACACGTCCATGATTTGTTCACATCTACGAATGTTTGTAGATCCGTGGTCCGTTCGTATCTGCGGAAATTTGTACATAAAACGTTTTTTGGCCGTTAAATAATCACATAGGTCCATGTCGTGGTTAATTATGCAGCACTGTGTATGAATGTGTTAGGAAGACCCAAGTGGGAATCTTTGGAATAATGGAGATTGATAAATATTTATGTAAATGACTCGGGTCATTAAATATTTATGCAAAGCTCAGTAATGTGTTACGAAGGCGAAATGTACAGTACCAGTCAAAAGTTTGGCTTTATTTTTTATATTGTAGAGAACTATGAAATAACTCATATGGCAATAGGTAATTAAGTAACGACATCAAAAGTAACAGTCAGATATTGTTTTAAGACATGAAGGTCAGATGTTCTGGAACAGTTCTCACAAGGACACTGAAACACTGAAACTGTCTCTCATGAAGACCTTCCCAGGAAAGCAAAGACCAAAACTGAGCTCTGCTGCAGAGAAGTTGTTCATTTAGAGTCACCAGCCTCAGAAATCACCAATTAACAAACAGCACCTCAGATTAGAGCCGTTATGAAGGATTTACAGAGCAGACGTAGCAGAAACATCTCAATATCAACTGTTCAGAGGAGATTATTGTGTGTTTTGGATAATAAACGCCTTCAGTACTGTTTTACAGTGTAGAAAGAAATAAACATCAGGAACGACCATGGAGTTAGAAGCGGTGTACAAACTTTTGACTGTATTGCAGGTATTTTCCGAATTGTGTTACTTCGACTCCATGAACTGGTTAGATACAGAAAATGTGTTCTGAGGGCCTGAAGCAGGAATCCTTCTGTTTGAAGTGTTGTGTAACAGAGCTGTAGGATTTCCATCAGTGATTATGATTATGATTGTGTTATAAAAGACTCATATAGAGATCCTTTAAATCCAGTGTGAAGGATACAGTATGTACATTTTATCGACTGGATTTTTAGTTTTTGTCCATTTTAGTGCGTTTTCTTTTCCGTGCCATATGGAGGTTTGTTAATTCGGGCCGTGCGGCAGCCGGAGGTTTCACCTCTCCGCAGCAGTAAATAAGCTCTGAGCTCTATTTAAAACAACGATAATCCCACAATCCCTCGGTCTTTAATTAGGCAGAGGGATATATTAGAGAAGCTGTTCTGTCTTTCCCCCCATGTGGCCGAACCGGCTTCCTCAAACCGCAGCCCTGCAACGCATGTATTTTATTATTTTTTTCCTCTTAGATTAACTACGTCCCATCATGGAATCATTTCCTCTCGTAATTATAATCAACTGAATTAATATTCCCTCGTTTTTGCTCTTTCATTTAGCCAGCGGCTGTCTCTTGATCATGATGGATCTCTTGTCTTTAACAGGGTTCATTATTTATCTCCGAATGAACCGCAGGGAAAGGCGTGAAGAGAAAAAAGACAGTGATTGAATGAATAAAGTCTTTGTGGTGCCGAATCGTGAGCTGTTTGCAAAATCCGTTCAAGCGAATGAACTCATGGTTTAGGATTTTTTATTTATTTATCTTTTTTTAAAAAAGAAAGAAAGACACTATAAAAGGGTTTGATGTATAATTTTGCTTCTCTAATCAGATGGGTTTGGACCCGAGTCTCTTTCAGCGCTGTGTGAAATCGTTGTGCTGAGTCACTCATTCTAACCCAGGAGTCGATACTGGACATCAGAGGACGTGAGCGCCTGTTTGTTTGGCGCCGATCGAACCCGAGCTGCCCCCACACATTTCTGTGAGAATAATCACCCGGCCCTGGCACCACCTCACATCTCAGTGGCGTTCGCTAGACACTATTTGTCATTCCTGAGTCACCGATAAAGAGAACAGTTTAGGATCAACGGATCAGCGGAGAGCGGCACATTAGCCTCGCTAAACGCTGTTTCTAGGGACGGGTTTGTTGAGTCTGACAGCTGATGTGCTTAAAGTTTTTTTTGTATCAGAATCGATCTGGTGCCTCGATGCAGCTAATGCATTATTTGCTCATGTGTTGTCATGTATTTAACAAAAAGGTTAACCTTCATCAACCGCAAATGAATATATATATATATATATATATATATATATAATATATGCAGTATAGAGAGAGAGAGAGAGAGAGAGAGAGAGAGAGAGCGCGTGATCCAGTTTTTCTCCTAGCAGCGTTTGTTTTCACCCTGACAGCTGAGACGTCTGCGAGAAACTGCTTAACACGCTGAGAATGTTGTATTATTCTCACGAAATGAAAAATCCAACCAATTCTCTCGTAGCGCTGAAACGCAGGACTATACTGTAACTATATAAAGTGCTCTGTGTGCTCGATATCTGCACTAGTTCTATTACTCTATATACCGTATATTCATATTTTCTCCATATATTCTTTGACAAAAAAAGTTGTATACACATATAGTCAGTAGTTATTTATTTAATTATAAACACCTTCGTTTCACTTCTGCGTACATTAAATATGTATTTACACTATAATGATGAGAAAAGTCCAAGACGTCTAAGGGGATGTTAATCAACTCTAATGTTGTCTCTGTAGTAATAATGAAGGAAATTAAGATCTCTAAGAGTAAAAAAATAAGGAGTCTGAATAGTTGCGTTCAAGCCAGACTGGGACTTTTGATTGTACAGAATAACAGACCACAGTTATGAGAGTAAAAACTCCCTTTATGTCTCTATATAACCTCCTGATGCACTAATGCACAGTGTCGCATTAGTGCTTGGACTCCATCAAGGGAGAAAGTTTTCTCAGTACGCCGGAGCGATTATTGGAATGTCACATTGTGACTACTTAAATGTGTTTATAATAGTAATAAATACACAATACACAAAGTAATTTATATTTAATGTTTTTTGTTTTGTTTTGTTTTAAATGTTTTTTACCAAAAAAAAAATATTTCTGAATCCTTAAAAAAAATAACCAAAATATATTTAAAGGAAAAAACAAGGGAACAAACAAACAAATAAAAAAATTAATAAAAAAATAAATAAATCAGTGATGGCAAGTTTAAGGTGTCTAAGAACTTTTTTTTCCTTTTTTTTCCCACCTAATTAAAATTACATAACATTGAAAGTAGAACCCAAAAAACAAAATATCCATAATAATTACACTCTCAGCAACAGTTATAGAGTTAAATTCAGTAATATCTATTATTAATCGTTTCATCAAAATTTAACGAGGTGAGAGTCTGTTTGAGGTTAAAACCCTGTTTTTGTAAGAGACCTGGCCAAGAAACCAACAATACTCGGTTATAACACAATAAAATGTACAAATCTAATCACATAAATAAAACTAATGTGATCAAATTGAAACAAATCCGATACTATATTAAATATAAACCAAACCACGAGAATCACCACTGAAACTACAGTGAAATATACACACATCATATCATCAAACTAAACAATGAAAAAAAATACAACAATAAATACCTCTACGAACGCAAACACTGGTGCCTTTCAGATGGTTTAACAGTCTTTATCCTGCTATTTAAATACGGCTTCGGTGTATTGATTTGATTAAAGTTATTTGAAATCGATCTTTAGCAAATGGAATATTGAAATAAGTTTAAACTGCTAACGAGAACAACCATCATCCTCATCAGCATCATCATCATCATCAGCAGCATCAGCAGCATCAGCATCATCATCAGCATCATCCTCAGCATCATCATCAGCATAAACACTTTTGGATTGATTTAATTTGTTTCAGTATTCATGTAGGGAAAGTTGCGTGTATTCAGACTCGGGTTATGCGCCTGCTTTCTGGGCTCAAATCAAATTAAAATCTCTTTTGTGTTCTCTGAGGTTCTTTGGAAACATAACCGTTTGCACCAAACTGCCAAATGGTGGCGCTAGAATTAATACTGCTCCTCAGTTGAGCGTACAAGAAAGATGTGCTGCTGGTTAAATCCAGACTCACATGCCTCACCTGAGAGACTAGAGATCGTTGGGCCCTTGAAATCCCTATAGATCGGAGCCCCAACCTGACCAGGCTGACACTTTTCATCTGCTATATCATTGTTAGGGGCCCCCGGTCACTCAGGGGCTCTCGGGAATCATCCATATTTACCCTGTTCATGGCTCCCGCCTGAGAACCTGCCTGAGACGAGGCCTGATTTTGTGATTTCAGCACTAAGTCTTACAGTAACCACCTGAGATCTGTACATTAGGACACGCGGACGTTACGCTTTTGTCAAGCGATGGCTTTTGCAGTGCGGCGTCCACCTCGCCTGTTTGTTTAATAGCCCTGAACTGTTCTGATGCAACAGTCGAGTGTGTTGTGTAGTCGCGCTAACGCTGCAGTCAGCAACTTTTTATCAAATCGCATTGTTTGGCATCCACTTAAGCTCCTGCACTGTTTTTTATCCTCCCGCTGCATGCTACGCGACATTGCAAGCCTGCAGAATTCCCCATTGGGTAGCGCAGTGTATCAGTGTGTATGTGTGTGTCATAGTGTGTGTGTGTCAGTATTTGTGCCCTCCTCCTGTGTCTGACACCTAATTAAGGGATTTAAGTTGGTTTGTTTTTACAGCCCGCAGCTTGTACAGGGAATTGCTAAGCTGGAATGTCGCGGGGAGTCTGTCTTAGCATTCCAAACTGCCTTCTACTAGTTAGCATTGGGTTATATTCTAGATATGTGTGTGTGTGTGTGTGTGTGTGTGTATGCTTTAAGTATTTCCCCTGATTGTGGTGCAGTTAAGTGTCGAAGCTGGAGGCAGGCTATGCTTCGGTGCTAACTACATGTGCTAATTACACTGTTAGATTAGATACGTTACGAAAGGCCAGATGTTGTGATGTTTTACTTAAACATGTTCTTTGCTGTTCGGCTTAAAGACCAAAGTTCAACAACAAGATGATAATAAACAGCAACATGCATACATTCAAGTTTCATAAATGCTTCTTTACTCACCAAAGCAATAAAAATAATAATAAAAAAAACAGGTCAAATGGTGTTCTGATAGTGTTAGCGTTAAATGTAAAACATTCAAAAGTTTAAAACCTCTCTCTGAATGGGTTATTAGTGTTCACTGATCATTTTATCTACTTTTATGGTATGGTTTTGGATTATCTTGGAATTTAGGTTCTTAAGGTGAAATCTCGTATTGTGAAACACATTGTCCCATAGAAAACAATGTAAATGCAGATAATCCGTTCCAGCCACCCAAAAATGTTAACAATATTATAAATTTCCAACACTATAATCATATTTTTGTATATAAAAACAATCAAAAGAAAAAACACGTACTGTAAATAAAGTAAAGTCTGAAATAAATAGTATTGTCTTGTTGAAAAACTCATGATAGAAGCCTGAATAGTGAAACTCACTTCCAACTGTGTCTTCCAGCCTTTGGAAGACACAGTTGTTTTGTCATAACTGTAAAGACGTACTTTAGGAAATCTTACAGGAAAAAAGTAAAGTATTAGAGTTGCTGTTATAAAGACCTGACCCGGATCTCACAGAACTTGTGTGGACTGAAAGAGCACATCAGAGTGAGGACGTCTACAAACCTGACCGAGTTACACCAGTTCTGTCAAACAGACCGAGCTAAAGTTTCCCCTAAAGTACGGAAAGATGATCGTGAAGGTTGACGCCAAATACTGACTAAAGTGGATGTAAAACCTTTGGCCTCTTTTCTGTGTAAATTTGATTTTGGAATAGAAGCTCAAATAAATGTGTCTCTGAAGTCGATTCTCTGATTGACTTAACGCAGGCGTATGCAAACTCTGAATTTAAAGAACTATAAACAATATAAACTATATATAGCTTTAAAACTGCAATTTTATTTTATATTCCTGTAAGAATTTTGTAATGGCTCGAAAATAGTAACTAGGGTTGCACGAGTTGATAATAAAAAAAATATAATTGTGATTTCGATACACATTGCGATTGCAATTTGAACTGCAATATATAACTATTAAATTTATTTTTTTATTTAATTGTACGTATCAAGACTGATGGCAAACAATCTCAAGAGATTTTTTTTTTTATAAAAAATTATAAAATAGTTCAATTACTGACAAACTACATCAGTTCCCAACTATGTTTATATTACCTGTAATAAATTATTAAATATATAAATAAATAAATTGGTTAAATAATTAATTGCACAGGTCCATATCATTTAGATTTTTATTCGAGCTCCCACAGAGCCGGATTTTGTGCTCCTGCCGCCGAAGAGGAAAAGACCACTGTGTCTCCGCGTTACGGCCCCTGTTCCCAGCCTGGAAAGCCTCCCAGCCGCCAGACGTCATGAGGGACTCCCGTCTGTGGCCGTGTCCAGGGCTGGTTAGTGAAGAGGAGCCGCTCAAGGGAGCGTGCAGGAGACGCTGCCCACTCCGCCACTCTGTCCGCCACCAACCTCATGCCCACATGCCAGCCGGGCACTGCCACCAGACCTGCACGTGCACACCCTCACCACCTTCCTTCCTTTTTTTCCATCCTCCCTCCCTAAACTCTCTCCTTCCACATTTATCCCAAATAAAGTTACCCTTTTTCCGCAGGCCTCGTGTCCGTGTGTCCGTGTGGTGCCACCCGTGCATAAAACCCGTTACATGAGCTCACCTTTGAACACGGAGGCCACGCCAGGATCCGCAGCTTGCTTAAAACCCTTTCAAATATTTGTAACAATTTTCATACTATTTTTTTTTTTACTTTACGATAAAAATGACAGATAATTAACAGAGAAACAATTTGGGATGCAGACTTTTGCACTGGATTTGTAAACTTTAAAGTATAGATAAACTTTTCATTTAAACTCAGGAGTCACCTTCAGAGCAGTTACGGTGAATAGTTTCGGTGTAATGTGCAGATTACGAGTCAGAGCGCTTCTGATAAAATGATATAAAATAAATATAACCTCCGGTTCCCAGCGTTTCAGCCCGAGTGTCCTGTGAGGCTTTATTCTGCCAATGTTCTGGACATTTTGGAAGCAGGTAGTCTTTTCTCTAGTGCACACAGAAAGAGAGAGAGAGAGAGAGAGAGAGCAAAGGTAAGTCTCTCTTCAGGGACTTCAGCGGGACTCGGTTCCAATTTTAAAGAGCACAAAAAAACCTAGCTGCAAACACACAGCGATATAAAACACAAGACTTTGACCCTTGTGTCCGCTTGTATCTCGGAGCTTTTCCCACCGTAATGACTGTAGATAACTAATTATCGGACGTCCCTTTCTCCGAGACTCGTTTCCCTCTAGGAAGGAGAAGGACTGATAGTGATGGACGTTTCCACGTTTTTAAAAAAAGAACCCTAAACGAAAGGCCTGCATTTTTTTTTCCTCCGCTGGACAAAGAATAATTTGGGCCGGTCTCATCTGACTGTGTTCAGGGCTGCTGAGGTTAATAGAGGACTCGTCTCCTTTTGTGCTTTTTGCCCATTTTGTGCGAGCACTTCTCATATTAATAAACCCACCTTCCTCTGATTTTGGCTCCTATTTCTGTCCACTAATCTAATCTACTCTCCAGCAACTCCAAACCTGCTCAGAGAGAAAGCACAGGACAATATTATATTCCACCAGGATAAGAATGACTGTGTATTATGCATATTTATGCGTTATTTTTTAATGTCAAGCTTTAAAGCGCCATAAACACTTTCCATCAGAATGTATTTAGGTGTTTAATATTCATTTATGTTTTAAAATGACCGTGTGCTGTAAAGTGAGACAGGTGTTCTGTAATGGCTAATAAACGTCTCGTAAGTGTTGTGTCATTTAGTGAAATTAATGGATTCATTATTGTTTTTTTTTTGTTGCAGGTTAACCTTTTAAAATGTAATTTTCTTTTGCTAAATTTTAAAATAATTATGTGTTTAGAATTTGGCAGCCTATTTTTATTCCAGTTTAGTTACAGTTTTTATGATTTTCTTTTATTAAATCAAGCTTTTTATTCGCACTATCAATTAATTAATTAAAATAATGCTAATTGTAATTTCATTTAATTCATTTGGATTAGAGCAGTCTGTGGAATCTTTTTTTTTTTTTTTTTTTTTTTTTTTTAAATCAGGCTGAAAAATATATCTCCAAAGCATCAATTTTTCAGCAAGAAACATTCAGTACAAACTAACAGTAACTCGCAGTAATTCACAGGCAGAGATGTCGGGGACGAAAACTTGGGTCGTACGGCCCAACGCTCCCCGAGAGATCGGCTACGGCGCACACAGAACTGGTCTTTTTTCAACAAGGCCTTGTGTTTTTGCCAGGTAGCTCATGTGGTCTGGCTAGCTAATAATGGGCGTGTCCTAAATGTAACAAAAAGCTTGGGCATCAAATGTGTGTACTGTAGATAACCTGGCATTGTGCTGATTTATACCGCTTTAGTTACCAGTCTCGAGGGGTGATCTAGTCTTAAACTGTCTAGTCTTAAACTGCGAGCAGCAAGCGGGATTTTCTACGTGAGCAGGTCACACAAAGCCACGATTTCACCTTCAAATAAAGTGCGAGTCGGTTGATTTGTTAACACAAGCCTCATCTCATTCATTATTTCAACTGTATTTTCCTTAGTGGAAGATATACAGATATTAAGGATATATATATATATATATATATATATATATATATATATATATATATATATATAGTGATGGTGCCTCTGGTGGGTGAACTCTGCTACTGCAGCTGCTACAGGTTTACGCTGTAGGGAACAAAGCTAATACAAAGCCTGACTTTATTAATGTACAGAAATATTTGTGACAAAATGTGACTTTTCAATTCGATTCTGTATAATTCAAAAGACAAAAAGAGATTTTGTCTGATTTGTCCCAAGCAGCCAGACATGAAAGTAATACAAACTGCTAAAATTATTTAATAATCACCCCAACATGTAACTTTGTACACGTCTGTGTAACGTTGATTGTTTAAATGTCATGTTTCGTACCAGGCGATAATCTGATGCTCCAAACTCCAGTCCAGTTGCGCCAACTGCACATAAACTCAAAAGAAGAAAAAGCAGTTATAATCTCACAAAACTAAAGTATTTTGTAGAAGATGGAAGCGGTTTCTATTTTCTGCAAATGCTGCGGAATATTTTTGAGGAATTTGTCAAGTTCAGAGCGTTTAATGTTTAAAGTTTTCCTAAATAATCTAATAAGCGTGATTCAAAAACGAATCCATAGATTCTATAAAGCAACAACCTATAAAATATAGATTAAAACATCATATACCATTTATAGTATTTATACAGCGGTATGAATTTGATCCAATCCAGAGGCGAGTTCTTAAGGCGAAATTGCGTAAATAATAGGAGTAACGTAAATGCAGATAATCCGTTCCAGCCTCGCAAAAATATTACCAATGTTACCAATTTGCAACACTATAATCATATTTTTGCATATACAAACAATCAAAACATTTCGAAAAGACATGTAAATAAAGAATAAAATAAATATAAAATTTGAAATAAATAGACATTAAACCTGACTTATCCTTAATTTATGATTCCTCTTGGCACCAGCTGCTTTAAAAACAAGTCTGAAAGCGACTCCCTTTTCTTCTTGCTGCCGTCCTTGATAACATTCTCGGGACCCTCGGTGCTACGTCTTCACTAAATCTTACACAAATGCAAAACTTAAACCTGATTATATTTGGATTAAATCGCTCTGTGTTTAGTGTTGCATCTAAACAATCAACAAGATTTTGTGATAAAAGTAAAAGTTTTGTATTTGCACCCTGTAATTTATTCCTTTTCCTGCAGCGGTGTGTTTTATTCCTCTCACACCACAGGAAACCGGCACCAGTTAAAAACAGTTTTTAATTCATTCTTCATACGCACAAGTCCTTGTGAAAGTTGTTGTTATAACAGAAAGCTGTTGCGGGAAAAACGAACCAGCACCAGACAGAATCCAGAATTTGGCGTTGCAGTGACTCATTACTCTGAACCGCGTGGTCCGTCGGTGTCGCAGTCCTACAGCACATTTGTAACGGGAAGCGCCGCTGTCTGTCACGAATCCCCCGGAACAAAATGGCAAGCGGAATGTGATGTGTACGAACGAGAGAATATCTGGGATTTGCCTGTCGCTCCCTCTCAGTCCTGTTGTTCACGTTCGCCCGCATCGTGACAGCATCCTCTCTCGGCTCGGTAATTGCAGTGTGGGCTGGCAGGAGGTGTGAGGTAACGGGCTCATCCGGTGGCAGCAGTCAGCTCTAGGGAACCTGTCAACGTCTGGATAAGGGAAAAGCCAGACGCTCGACTCCGCGCCAGAGAAACACCCCGGCATTTTAATAGTGCCACCGTAAGCGTTTCTGAAATTCCAAAGAGAGCGGCGTCATTAGAAGCGTATTTATCCGCAGATAAAACCCCGCGCACATCGACGGCTCCCGAACCGTCTCTGCAAACGCTAATGGAGCAAAAATGTGGATTTGACATGCGGACGTCAACACGGCCTGGAGATGCCTCGGGTTAGAGATTAAATATTATTTCATTATGCTCTCGTGAAAATGATAGAAAAACTCTCAGTCTTTGGATTGACGAGCCGAGCAGCCGTACGACTGGCCTCGAACACTTCAGAGTGTGAAATTTTATTTAAATTTAGCTTAAAGCAGCCACACTGGATCTGTAACTGGATACAGAAACACGGGCAAATGTTCAAATCGAATTCTATCCCTTCACACGGAGGCGTCAACGTGTTTCTGATTCTGGGACGCGATACCACCTGGAAACTGCTTTATTTAAATTTTCCATCCAAAGCAGCATTCAGAGCAAACGAGAAAATAATTCACCGAAGCCGAAGGGGAAAGTTCACGGGACGTCGTGTTTACCGCTTAATCTGCATCCTGCAGAATATTTATTTATTTATTTATCTTCAGTGAGCGCTTTATCCTGGTCAGGGTTGCGGTGAATCCCGAGCCGATCCCGGGAAAGCTGACGGGAATTAACCCCAGATGGAGGATGTGTTCAAATCCAAGGAGGAATTTTTGGAGAAGGAAGTAAAAAAAAAAAAATGTTTTAATCCGTCGTCAGAGCTCAAGTCTGTTCTAAATTTCTCTCTTATTTTAATTTACAACAATGTTGTAATTCGTGGGGAAAAAAAAAATCACCTCCTAGATTTAACTAAGCAAATAGTTAAGAGTCTTCCATTGGATAATTCCTGCAGTGACTAATACGGTTCAGCTGCAACAAAAGTTATTTAACCCCAACTGATGCAGTGAGGAGCTTCTCAGGAGACACACCCTGTGGGCGTGGCCAAAATGTGACTCTGTTTCAGAAGGGTCATGTTATTGTCCTGCATCTAAGGAGATTGTTGAAACTATTAAAATTGGGTGAAGAACTGTAACACACATTAGTAAAACCTGTAAGGACAGTTTTGGAGCCTCATTTTTGAAATGCGAAAATGTGGTCTGATAAACATCCTGAATGATCGTGATGTGAGATCACAAACCAAATCATAAACTCACAACATACTGTATAGGTCTAATAGGGAAAGTAAAAGCATTTTCACACACACACACTGTGAAGATCTCCAGGGATCGGGACTAAACAGCAGTGTAGCCACTTGTTATTGAGACTCATCAGAAAAAAAAAAAAAAGGTTTCAGTTTGCTCATGAGCGTGAAGACTGGACGATGGATAAAGGTCATGTGATCTGATGAGTCCAGAGTGACACACAGGGGCACATCAGGTTAAGACGAGAAGCGGATCATGTCCAGTACAAGCCCGTGTGGGACGTCTTATGATCTGTTGAAAAGATCTCGGTTCAGCAACGTCAGGTGGCCAAAAAATTAAGTCAGCTTTCGACCTAAACGTACTGAATGACCAGGTTATCACATCTATGGAGTTGTTTCTTCCTGGGCGGAAATAATGGTTGTTGTTACATCGCAGAAACTTATCAAAGCTTATCAAGATACCACGGCTGTGATCAACGCAAAAGGTCGAACAATGAAATATTAAAGTCTTTTGTGGACTAGGCAGCGTTTGTTCAATAATACTAATTTATTTTGTCAGTTTCTATTTCTTGGATCGTACAACAAAAGATCAGACAGATAAATATATATTTCTATGTTTCATACCTAAATTTAGTTCTTTTCTTGGCAATATTTTTCTTGTCCATTTTCTGTATGTGTGAAGAAAACATTAAAATTAAGTTTTAGTAATTTATTGTACCTAAAACAATTTTTTTTTTTTTAATGAGATAATTGTATTGTTCTTAAAGTTATAAATTTTTTCCCTACTTGCTACAATATTTTTAACCGGTTTTAATGTCAGCAAACATGTTAGGGATTTTTTCTAATTCTAAAGCATCCATTTTCATGTGTTTTAATGAATAAAGTTTTATTTTTCCTGTTTTACAACAAAAATTGGATCAATAAATAAATTTCTAGATATTTTTTAACACAAATTTTATAGCAAGAATTTGTTCTTCTGGGATTTTTTTTGCGTCCTATAAAAACACTGACATAAGGTTTGTTATTTTGTTGTAATAATAGTAAAATAAAAAAAAATGTGTTGGATGAATGTACAGCGATTACAACTGTTTATTTTTTAGCCTGTTTTAGGGTCGATAAACACATTCGGGAAGTTTTTCATCCTACCAATGCATACACTTAATGTAATTACTAATAAAGTTACTCATTTCAAATACATAATAATAATAATAATGAGAATAAAAAATAATAAATTAAATAAATAAACAAAGGTAAGGTGACAACTCATGGTAGAAAAGTATATCATGAATATGAATAAGAGTTAATGACTCCGCGGTGCTTTTACCTTTGACCGATGGTGAATTGAGGTACCATAACCAGGTCTACCTTCACACTGCTCAGTTACACAGCGTTACACACTGACAGCGGTGCTGCTTCGGATTTAAACTAAGCTCTACTGGTCTCGTATTTAACTTCCTGCTGTCGCACTGACACGCTGCTGTGGCTACGGGTGAGTTAATTACTTTAATGTCTACCTTGTACAGCAGTGGGTGTGGACGAGCAGGACCACCGCTGAAGACTGCCATTATCTCGTCCTAGTCCAGATGCTGCTTACTGAGCATTGTGTTAAAAAAAAAAAAAAAAAAAAGTGTGTGTGAAGAGGGGGGGGGGGGCAGGGGGGGTGGCGGGGGGAGGTATAGAACTTCTGTAAATGAGCACATGTTCTGGAATTTCTGGGATCAATAAAGTGTCTGTAGGTGGATGCAAAATGTCACACATCTGATCTTTATTTAAAATCTTGAAACCAAAATTCAATTCAATTCAATTAAAAGATCCAATTGTCTTCCAAATTGCATTATTATTATTATTATTATTATTATTATTATTATTATTACGAGTAGTAGTATGAGTATTACAGTAGCTAGCAGTAGCAGTAGGACTAAAAATAATCCTATTAAAAGTTGGACACACATACGCCAATCTTCAATGATGAAATGTCCTGTTGTACCCAAGTACTCACTGATGATTGTATCTCTGGATGGCAGCTCATAACACTGGTCGCCATGCCAACGCGTATGTCATCTTTACGGCCCTGGTCTTAGCCACTGTTAGCAGTACCGCGGTGCATGGTGCGATCTGCATTTTGCTCTTGCAGTAATTAGTTAGCCTAGCACAGGATTATGTGTTTATTTATTTTATTTTTTATTTTTTTATGTAATGTGATTTTTTAATTCGGTATTGCAGCGTATTGCAGTAATTTCACGCTTATCCAGAGACCCGTATGATTTTCTTTGTAAAATAAAACTTTAGAATTTGTCCGATTAAATGCGCTATATACAGTATGTATTTTTTATGTGCTAAGGATTTTTTAATCATTAAGGTGTGAAAGCCGACAGCCCTAATTAGAATTTAAAGTAGTATAATAATATAAGTCGAAGTTATAGCAAGTAACATTAAAAGTGATAACAGTAGTATTATCTTTAGAAATAGTAGTGGTAGTATTAGAATTAGGAGTAGCATTGATCAGAAGGTCCCAGGTTTAAACCCCAGTAAGTTGCCACTGTTGAGATTGAATAATTTATTTATTTTTTTAAAGTTGCAGTGGATAAGGGCGTCTGGTGGTATTAGTTGTACTCGTAGAAGAAGAAATATTAGTAGTAGTATCAGTAGTGGCGGCACAGAGGCTTAGCATTCAGGAAATCCAGGTACTGGGTTCAGTTCCCGCCTTGGTGGGTTTCCTCTGGGTTCTCCAGTTTCCTCCCACAGTCCAAATGCTGATTAGGCTCTAATTGGTCCAAGTCCAATAGTAACCACTGGCCTCCAGGGTCACGCTGGAGTACGGACTGTACACACCGGGCGGGTCATCGGGCGTCATCTCTGGGTTCTTTACCGCTAGAACGAGGAACACCAGTAGGTGTATATTAAAGCTAGCTCATTAAACACGAATTAAAGCATATTCCCGAACAATGTGATTAACACGTCATGTGCTCGGGTTTGTACTCTAATTCTCAGATTAGATTAGCAGAGCAGGCTACAACCTTATTGCAGCGTTATTGCATTTATTTTTTTTTTTTTAATAAACACTACACAGGAAAGAGCAACAAAGTAACCAAAAGGATTACGTCCTCAAAGAAGTTCGCTCCAATTACATTTTGTTTGCGCGGTCGCTTTTAACAATACACACCGTCACAAAGCGGCTTTACAGGGACACAGATATAGATTCCCGTCCCTAATGAGCGATCCGAAGGCGACCGCGGCAGGAAAGCGAACCCTCCCAGGGCCGATGGAGGAAAGCACGCGCTCTCCGTCCGCGGGAAAGCGGCAAGAAATAATTGTTGCGAAGACGGCGTGTGCGCTTGACCCGGTGCGTGTGTGCTGTTTAGAACGGTGGATTGGGATGAGACAAGCCGAGCTAAACTGGATTCATTTCAAGCCGCAGTGAGCACAGCGAAGGGATTTGTTGATTTCGGTCTCTTCTGACAGTTTACAGCCTGCTGGATGTTGGAGAGAGATCAGGAGATGAGAGTTTTCTTTGACGTCGTCGAGCTCTGAGGAGGGAAAGCAGGAGGGTGGTGGAGGAGGAGGAAGAGGAGGAGGAGGAGGAGGAGGAAGAGCCAGATTTGTAGCTGAGGATTTTACAGTCACGATCCGCACTAATGACTGCAGGATGTGTGTTGTTCGGGCTGATACTGTCACGTGATCAGGAGTTACACAACACGGCGATTCTTCCCAGACGATATTAGGCTTATCGGTAACACGCAGAGCTGCGCTCGGTTTTCCAACAGTCAGGTCAATTGATTGGGGAATAAAGGATTTCATGGACCCGGGCTGAGACACTGTCTCTCTGTTTCGAGAGCGTTATATATATATTCATGATTTCCACAGACACGCGGCGGCGTTTACATTCCCGCATTTCACAAAGCCGTCCTTAAACATTTCTGCATTAAACTGGCCTGAGAACTCTAAACCAAAGCTGGAGGACGAAGTGGATGAAGCCTGGTTTACAACATGCGTCAGACTGTCTGTCTGTCTGTCTGTCTGCTGTATCTCGCTAGCTATTAGTATTTATCAGACATGCTTTATTTACCTTTCGTGAAATATAATTACACAATTAGAATAATCAACGTGAAATGTCATAAAATAAGAAATGAATCTACAAAACAAAGCCTTATCTTAGAAAAAACGTGATCTATAACAACAAATACGGGAAACAAATTTTCAGTGACGTCTAACTGAAATCCTCCAGTTTGTAGTGTAGATTTTGTCATAATTGTTATAAATGAGTCACACTGACTTTCTCTTTAGCGCATCAACTCCATCAATAAATCTACAGCCTCTGGTATCTGATTCAGAGGTTCTCTAAGAGAAAAATCCAGAAGATCATAATCTGTAAAGTAATATAATAATATCAGTGTAAATATTTTGTTCTGGAATATTTTTTCATATTGAAATGTAAAGATTAATATGAAAAAATGTAAAGATTTGTGCCAGAGAGTTCACCAAAAGAAAGCAGTATAAGACTTAAATATTGCAGAAATACATCAAGTACTTTAATTTTAAATGCTTGCTAGAATATAATTACTGAATAAGTCAGCGACTGATAAATATTTGTTTAGCTATTTAATAAAAAAAAAAAAAAAAAGAGCAAATACTGTATATTAATAGTGGAAAATTGAAAATGACAAAACGACCAAACAAACACTATACGACTAAAAGTATGTGCACCCCTGTCTAATCATGCCAGTACATCTCATACGTATCAGTGTCTGATCTACAAGACAGTAACGCTATTGTACAGTAGGTGAATGAACACGAATCCCCACGGCCACGCCCCAAACTCTAGTGCAACACCGTCCCCAAACCCCTGACCACCACATGTGTCCAGCCATATAGTGAACTTATCAATAGATTTGTTTTGTATTTATATTACACAAACATATGACCGGGTGGCACGTTGGCGTAGTGGTTAGCGCTCTCACCTGGCACCTCTAGTGTCTGGGTTCGATTCCCGCCTCAGGGTCTGTGTGCATGGAGTTTGCATGTTCTCCTTGTGCTTGCTGGGTTTCCTCCGGGTACTTCGGTTTCCTCCCACAGTCAGAAGACAGTCAGGTTAGGATAATTAGCATTTCCAATTTGCCCATCGTGTGTGTTTGTGTGCGTATGTATGTGTGTGTGTTAGAAAAACTATAACTTGTAAGCAAAAACCAGCATCATTTTGAATAAGTGAAATGATTATTATTTTCTGCAAAAAATTAAAAATAAATCTATATATATATATATATATATATATATATATATATATATATTATGTCTGTCTGTACACAACAATTTCTTGACTTTCTCAGGGCTGGAAATGTCCATCTTGTCGACTCTGACTTCACTAGACTCTTATAATAAACCAGACCTGTGCGTAATCTATGAAATATTGTGTTACACAACGTTGTGTAATCTCTTAACGGATACTTATTTCTTTTATTTTATTTCAGTTCCTCCCAAAATATACGACATCTCTTCGGACCTCACGGTAAACGAAGGCGGCGACATTTCGCTCTTCTGTTTAGCCAGCGGGAAACCGGAGCCGAAAATCACCTGGAGACACATCAGCCCATCAGGTGAGTTACGAAGGCCTCCAACACAACTGTGTGTTTTAACTAAAGGCGCCGTCACGCAGCAGACGATCAGCCAATCGGGTGGCAGCAGAGCGAATCGTAAAATGATGCAAATACAAGTTAAGAGCTGGACGAAGATCCGGATGAACCAGGATGTTCCAAAAAATTACATACATACATACAAAAATGGGAAATTATGTATATATAATATAATATTATCATATATATCAATATATACTGTATAGCAGTACATTTAGTATTCAACTATTTATGCAAATTTTTCATTTCTTTTCCTTTTTTTGTCAGATTCTGTATACATACAAATAAAATTCATGAACAGTCATATACGTGTTTCCCTGCATGTCGTACTGTGTATGATTGTTTATGACAAATATACAGTAATTTAATTCTGAAAAAGCAGGACATGAATTACAAGAGGATCATTTCTTACTCTATTCAGTAAATTTTTTCCAGTTTAAATAGTCTTAAAGCTCCGATCCGTTCTGCTCCGTCCCTACATTCGTTTGTTACAGTGGAGTTAAAAGTTACTAATATACAGTATATATAACCTTCAGATCAATTTATAAGGTGAGCTAGAAAAATCAAGATGGAAGACAAAGCGATTAAAAGAACTGAGCGTCAGGATCCTGTGAGGAGATTTACTGCACAACTTTCCCCGGGGATTAAGTGTCCGTCTGTCCTTTGTCTGTCTGTCTGTCTGTCTGCCGATCTGTCAACTACGTGCATCATCTACTGTAGCTCGCAAAAGTAGTTCATTGCCATTGAATCCCACTATGATTCCACGACTAAGAATAATCAGCATTAAATGTCAAGAAATGAGAAATGAATCAACAAAACTAAGAAAAACAGACTTCCCTTGTCGATGTCTGTCGATCTCTGGTGACAAATACGGAGAAATGTCCAGCTCAAACGCATCAACTCGATCAAACTCGGTTTCCTTTACATCAGCACTAAAGTCACTCCTGACAGCTAGATTTCTATATAAAAAAACAACAACAACACAAACAACACAAAAACACCGAGCGTGAAAGCAGCCCTGACTGTGTAACTGCAGGTGTGTGGTTACAGGAGAGGAGTGTGTACGTCTAGACGTGTCAAAAAATAAATAAATACAAGTGACCATGAGAAATCCTAAATTATAACTTTCCAGCACCAAGTTATGTTTTTTTAATACCTGTCTCCTAAAATGTCCTATTACTATTTATTTGAGTGTGACATTTTCAAAATGGGACACGTACATACCTCCATGTTGCAACAATGAGAGAAAGAAAAAAAAAATGATAATAACAAGCCCTTACAGAGATTAAGTCCCCCGAGTGCATTAAGCTGATCTCGACTCTCGTGTCTCATTCAGCGGTTGAAAAGCCGCGTGCACTTTACCTGCCTCGTGTGCAAATTGTCTGGCACAGCAGCAATTTTGTGCGTTTCTGAGGTTTTATGAAGATGCATGTTGCACTTATCTGATAATTGAAGGCTTCACTTATCTCGCGCCTGTCATATTCCTCTTCTCGCACCTTTCTGCTATTGAATTCTGCTTTTAACCAAAAGCTTTGGTGAGTCATAAAAGCTGCATTTAGTCAAAGTGTACACTCGTGCACGCGCATGCACACACAACGCCACGTTTCAAGTGTGTTTGTGTCTGTGTGTGTGTGTGTGTGTGTGTGTGTGTTAGATTAAGTGTGAATTACAAAAATATCAAACCCAAATGTTGATGTGTGAAAATGTTTTCCATATCATGATGTAACACACACACACACACACACACACACACACACAGACAGACAGAGCATGGTACCGAGAAAACTTGGGCATTCCAGAAATTCAGAAATAATTCTGTTTTAATTTATTTTTTCTTAATGGCACATGATTAAAACCATCTCTCACTTTCACTCTTTATGTTCAGCCAATTTTGTGCCATTTATTTGGAAAATACTCTCAGAAGTCCCGTAGGATGAAACCCTCCTCTTTTATTAACGCGTACATTATATTTTCACGCTCTATATTTAAGTATCTGATCTGCAGGTCTCTGTACGCCATGAAATATAAGAATTTATCGAGTCTCATTTACACTGAAAAGTTGTTGTTGTCGTTGACTACAAATAAACAAGTCTTAAACTAGCCATGCATTGATAATGAAGCAGTACCAGTGTCAGGTGTCCAATACTCTGCTAATTTACTAAAGAAAAATTAATAGGTCTAGTACACGTTGCCGCAATAATGACCAGGAGACGTGAAATGACTGGAGTCTGGACGTAGATCACCTTTAATGATGAAGGCAATGCAGAGTGCAAAGATTTGTGACAACGAGTTGTGTTGTTATGTTACCAGTTAAATTGTTATGTGTATTTAGAGAGTGTGTCGTAGTGTAATAAGGATGTGTTGTAGTGAAACCAAGATGCGTCGTGATGGAACCACATTGGGTCATAGTGAGGCCATAGTGAGTCATACTGGAACCATCATGCGTCATTATGAAATTATTGTGTCATGATGGAACCATAATGCGTCATACTGAAATTATTGTGTCATGATGGAACCACAGTGGGTCATAGTGAGGCCATAGTGAGTCATGATGGAACCATAATGTGTCATACTGAAATTATTGTGTCATGATGGAACCACAGTGGGTCATAGTGAGGCCATAGTGAGTCATGATGGAACCAT
>JAQMYJ010000037.1:2560836-2600950 GCA_030014305.1 Clarias laeviceps | reverse complement strand
GGTTGTTATTGCACTGTTTATTGTTGACATAAGGTTGTTATTGCACTGATTTTAGTTGACATAAGGTTGTTATAGCATGTTATAGTTGAAGTATGGTTGTTATAACACTTGTTATTGTTGACATAAGGTTGTTATAGCACTATTTATAGTTGACGTAAGGTTGTTATAGCACTGTTTATTGTTGACATAAGGTTGTTATAGCACTATTTATAGTTGACGTAAGGTTTTTATAGCACTGTTTATTGTTGACATAAGGTTGTTATTGCACTGTTTATTGTTGACATAAGGTTGTTATTGCACTGATTTTAGTTGACATAAGGTTGTTATAGCACTATTATTAGTTGACATAAGGTTGATAAAACACTATATTTGATGTAGATCTATCCAGATCCAGGAGGTATATTCATCTTTTCATGGGAATATAGACAGCAACATAAGATTTTACACCATCTGAGATACAGTTAATTGTTAAAGTTGACAAGGCTGTTATTGCACTGTCTATAGTTGACATAAGTTTGTGATAGCACATGTTATAGTTGTCGTATGGTTGTTATTAAAGTTGCCCACAGGTTGTTATACTGTAGCAGTTGTTATAGTTGACCAATCTGCCAATACAGACAGCTACTGTACATAAGGCTTTCATAAGATTTAACGTATGTATTAAACAGGCTACTACATGAGGTGTGGTTTTTGTTGTAGTTACATACGGTTGTTATAACACTGGTTATAATTGACACAAGGTTGTTATAGCATTTTATAGGTTGATCCATGTTACAGCACCTTGCATGCACCTACATAAGCACTTCCTGTATTCTAACATGTATTATACCTTACAGAAGCCGACATCAACTGTGGTAAATGTTTCAGGTTAGACGTCTCACTTTCGGTTGACGTCAGGCTTCGATAACACGTGAATTCTTTCTGTCCGTGGCCGTCTGAGGATGTAACGTTTATAAAATCTGTTCATCTTTTTTATCTGTTTATTTATATCCAGCAGAAAAAATAAAAACATGGTTATAATGAAGGCGTTAAAAGGTGTAATTTTCGCCTGTTGCTTGAACAGACAGGAATGATTTCGTGTCGGCTCGTGACCCTGTTATCATATCTTTCTCTCACTCTCTTCCTCTCTCTCTTTCTCTCTCTCTCACTCTCTCTCTCCCTCTCTCTCTTTCTCTCTCTCTCACTCTCTCTCTCCCTCTCTCTCTCTCTCTCTCTCTCTCTCTCTCTCTCAGGCAGATTGGAACAAATAAAATGGCCCGTACTTACACATGGCTCTCTCACGACAGCACAGTCATTTGCACATTGTTTGAGAACATGAAACAACCTTCATTTCATTTCATTCCCGCACAACCTGCCCATGCTGTTCAGCCTTTAAATGTCCGTTAAGCAATTTATCAACGCGCAGCTCGTTTTCCTTTCTCCGGCCCAGGGGAGAGCTGGCATTTCTCAGCATCGCGCTAATAACGTTTCCTTTGCTTTGACCACTGCAGCTTTTTTTTTTTCTTTCCTATTAGTGTGCATATTATTTTCTGTTAAGAGGTGATTACGGGATAAAGAAACGTTTCTAAAATCTGTTTTTGTAGAGACGTGTGCAGAATTATTGGCACCCTTAAAGAAAAAGGGTTTTAGGGATTTGCATACGCGCATACAGTACACCAATCTGTGGTGTCCAGGTCATGTGTGGAAATGATTCCTCACGCTCCCAGAAGCACTCTCTCACACTGGCGCCTGTCCTCAAGGGAGAAAACCTCCAGAGATGTGATGACCTGGTGATTCAGTACATTCAGGTGGTCAGCTGACTTCATTTTATTGCCCCATAACGTTACTGAGTCTCTGATCAACCCCAGATCATAACACTGTCTCCAGAGACTTGTACAGTGGACACTATGTATGATGGGAGCATCGCTTCATGTCCTTCCCTTCTTACCCTGACACGCCCATCACTCTGGAATAGACTCAATCTGGACTCATCAGGTCACATGACCTTTTTCCATCACTCCAAAGTCCAGTCTTTATGCTCTCTAGCAAACCTTGTTGGAAGCATTTTTTTCTAACAAGTGGTTTCAAGAGTTCCCACTGCGTCCTTAACATTTCAAATAAAGCACCTGGAACAGGGTTTAAATGGAAAAATGTTAATTTATCAAGTGTATGTGGAAATACTCTTAGTTTTTCTCACTGTTGAACAAAGTTCTCATTTTTACTGTTTGTTTTTTTCGATGCAACTTCACCGAGTGTGTAAGTGATCCCAGATTGAAGACGTTTCTTCTGTAATGTTTATACTTCAGCACTGTCCTTTGGGCTTCATGTATAGTAATGTCTAGGACAGTGTTTAATCCACTTCCAGTTCTGCTATCCTTGACACAAGCTGATAATTTGACCCGTTTTTTTTTTTTTTTTTTTTTTGATCAGACAGATTTTATGAAATTCCGCTCTATTGCTTATTCTTAATCTCAATAGATTTGACCTCAAAGTGTGCAAACCTAAGAGACGGACCGAAAGGGTCCTCTATAATGCATAAGGATTTCCAGTTGTCTTTTTATTCTCTCCATGCAGTGCCTCATTAGATATTAATATTAATACGTGGTGCCAATTATAGTGAAGTCAGTACAAATTGGGCTCATTTTCATGTCCTAATAGCACAAATGTGGATTTCTTTTGTCTCTCCAGTTCCACCTTCTATTCATGAGATGAAGAGTCACGGGGTCCGACCCGGTTACATGGCGCTGCTGCGGTGCGAGGCGGCCGCCGTCCCCACTCCGGCTTTCGAGTGGTACAAAGGAGAGAAGAGGTAAGAGGGAAAACAAACAGTATTAATAAAAAGCCTGGTGTTTTATCTCCTGTTTGTTTGTCGTTCGTATATTAACTTGTCATACGTTATCATGCGTTGTGACTGAAGGTGTCAGCAGGCCTGTCGTGTAATATACACATTCCTCAGTAAATATTCAGGCCATATGACAGGATGAGAAATGTTCCCCTCTTAAAGCTTCATGGTTCCCCTCTCTCTCTCCTGTCTCACTCTCTTTTTTTTTTCTTTTTTTTTTGCTTGAATATTCATAATCACTATTCATACTCTCGAGTCTCATGAGCTCTCGGTATGCGTCCCTGCACATCTAAAATTCAATCAGATTATTTCTAGCTCATAGCGCTTATCGTTAAGGTAAAATCCGCGCCTGGCTTTTCCATCCCTCTCTGCCCTTCCTGCTACAGAGGCATCCGTATAGCATAAGGCTTAACCTTGCATTTTAATTAAATGTTTGCATAACCTCAGCGGCAGCGTGGCGCGTTCGCAGTTTACGCGTCAATCAGCGTCGGGCTCAAGTGGTGGTTCTTGAATTTAAATACCAAATTACCCCATTACCCGTCATTTACCCACTCTTTTTGAGTACGATCTGAATCAGCAGTTCACAGTGCGCTAATTGTAATTATAGGCTTCACTCAATTTATTCAAATTGCCAAGGAGGCGTATTTGGCTTTTTCTTCGGGAGTTTGCCTAATTTAAGACTTTATGTTGGTTATGCTCCGAGAGCCATTAGCTTGTTTTCCTGCTCTCTCATCAATCCATATGACAGATAGACAGACAGACACTTCATTATTTAATGGTGCAGATAGAGTGCAGTGCAAAAGTTTGCACACGCTATGATTTTTGAATAAAGTAGAGAAATCCACAATGTTCGATGACAAGGCCGCATGTTACTGAAATAAAATGAAAAATTATTCCCTCTCTGCATCCGGCTTTGCCAAAGGTGCTGTATGTCAGGGTGAAGTTATGGATGTACATGTGTATGAGAGAGACGGGAGAGATAGGATCCAAAAGCCGCACAGAGGATATAAATCGGGTTTTAAAGGTAAAAATATGAGCGTGAAGATTACTAGCGAATATTCATATCGCATTCAGCAAGACGGAGACGTGATGATGTCTCACACAGCCGCTTTCCGGTTCGAACACGAGTTCAAGTTTATTTAGAGTTTATTCTGCTCGTTTATGTTCATGTTCGTGTTTCTTAAAACCTCCCAAAACATGCTAAGTGGATTGACTGCTCTGAGCTACCCTTAGGTGTGAATGTTTGCCTGTGTGTGTGTGTGTGTGTGTGTGTGTGTGTGTGTGTGTGTGTGTGTGCGTGACCAGGATAAAGTGCTTGCTAAAAATGAGTGAAATTCATTCATGAAAAAAAAGGTGTGTGTGTGTGTGTGTAAGGAGGGGGGGGTGAATACTTTTAAACTGTGATAAATAAAATAAAATAAAATTTTAGCCCATCTATAACAATAAACTTAAAACACACGCACGCAGTTAATGTCTCGTTTCTGTAAATTAAAATCCGTTCATCTTCTATGTTTTGCCCTGAGGGTGCACAAACTTTCGCACTGAATAATGAATAAATGCACCGATAATGAATTGTTTGTTTCTCGTCTCGGTTCACATTAACGGCACTCATTATTACTCGAGTTTCATTCCGTTTACATTAGCGACAGAGTTGTGAAGTTTTGCTAATGATGTATAGAGCTCTGGCGGATCTGCAGCGGTGAAACCATCGCTAATGTCTTTCTAGAGCTTCTATTCATATATCTAAAAAATAATAATAAATAGGGGAGGGGCAAAACTTTGTCTCTCATGCCAATCACAGCGGCACCAGCCGACCGTCAGTGTATGTAGAAGAGGGTGGATAGCGCTTGCTTAAACATGTGCTATGTTATATAATATAGTTATCTACAACGATTAACCTTAATACTGAAACCTTTAAAAAAACATTAAGACTCAGATTGTGTTCCCCTTGTGCCGCCTGGACATCCTTGTGGTGCCTCGGGTTGTGGCTCCACTAGACCTCTGGGATGTGCTATGGTGCCTGGCACCAGGAAGTTGGCAGAGGATCCTTTGGGTGCTGTGGGTTGTGGGGTCTCCATGGATCCGTGTTTGTCTGGTGTGTTCCATGGGTATGGGATCGGATGGGGATCTGGAGAGTTTGGAGGAATGTTGGACCCCGTATGCAGCAGGCTGTGGTGGACTACTGAGTGTTCTGGTTCCTTTCTATCGCAGCCAGTGCCGCCTTATTTCCTGCGATTTGTGCTGCATCGGCTCTTCTGTGGGATCTGATCAGATGGACCGGGCTTTGGTCCCCTCGGATGTCCATGATCCTGTCACCAGTTTACTGGTACTTAAGTGATGATCAATGTTATTCGATTCACCTTGTGATAGTGTTAGTGTTATGGCTGATCAGTGTATAAGATTAAGGATTATTTCATACCTACATTTTTTTAAACTCTTTCTTCAGATTTGAAATAATGTTGTTTTGTTTTTTTTAAGGAGAGATACATGAGCCCAGATTGATCACGTCAAATTTGAGCAGCTTACTTGCAGGTCATGGTGAGCCAGCAGCGCTTACATCCTTGTGAAGTTTAGGTCCTTGTTAAACCTTTTGCTAACATTTTAACAAATCTCAGCAGGAGAGCAAACAACAGCTGCTCGGAGATTTGCTTGACATAAGGTCAGACGCGTCTCCTCGGCTCCGAGACCAACACGGATACTCCATCAATTCAGACGCGGTTAGGGAGCCAGAGCTCCCGTCCTCTCCATGTCTCACCTTAGTTTCTGAGCTTGTCAGACATGCAACCCGTGTGCGACGCCGATGACAAGGAGCTCTCTCGTCGCATGGGTGGCATTTGCAGATTCTTAATGTTTGCACGTGGGCGCGGTTCGTTCACAAAATGTTAGCTTATCGCGCTGTCACGTGTCATTAACGAGCCATGATTGTGAATGTTAACGACGTCAGATTTTGATCAGGAGTCTGTGCGAAACGCTCAGGTCCATATCGAGGGCAGGAGAGAAGTTAACTCATGGCATCGATTTCATCGGAGTGTTTTTCACAGCCGTGTCGATTAGCATTGACATCTCTGAGTGCTATACGGCTAGCGGACTTAAAAAGCTGCAGCGAAAGGCAGCTCCTGAATGTGGGTCATGTCCTCTTTACAGTCTCGAGGGAATTAGTAATATCAGAACAGCAGAAAAAAAGAAGAGGGAGGGAAAAAAAGAGATAAATAGTTTTTTTTTTTTTCAGACCAAGTACAAATGGCTACGAGACGAGTACACGGTACCTGCTGTTATTTTCACTCACCTAGCGTTGTCTCAAGATGTTATTTTTTTCACCTAGCGAGTGTTAGCTGCTGATGAACGCTGTAGGAAGACACTCTCATTCCTCCTTGTTATTTTTTTATGTTTTTTACAGAGAACAGTTTGAACTCTGTTTTGCTTTATTGTGATTATTAATCAGAAAAAACAAAAACATAAAAAACAAATTTATTGTTCATCATAAAATACAAGATTTTTTTTTTTACCAGCAACTTTATACTGTTAGGAAAGCAAAAACAAAAATATTTAAAAAAGATAAAAGATTAACTATTTGTGTTAAGTTAAAATATTTATTTTGTGTTACATCCTGGCAAGTTCATCTATATTTATTTTTGAAAGAAATATTTATTATGTAAAATAAAAAAAATGTTTTGTATGTTTTGAACAGAATTAAATATTTAGTTTTTAAGCAGAAAATAGGAGTTATAATGTGTGATATTTATTTAGCACATAATTTCCCCTCATTTTTAAGAAGGGTGCCAATAATAATGGAGTTACTGCATAAATATAAATATATCTTGCATATATCAAGGAAATTTGTTTAATTTATTCCTTAATCCATGCATCATCATAGTTGAGCTAAAATCATAAAATCTTAAGCCACGCCCTCTTCTTTTCTAACACCATGGTTCATCAACTCATAGGCTGAAGTTCACCTAAACGTGAAAAATAACCGCTGACTAACTCGAGACGTGTTTTTCGCCCGTTCGACTGCTGCTGAACCGTGGCTTTCAGGCATGTCGCCATGGCAACACACTAAAATCAGTACACGTGACAGCTAAACGATGGATCCTGTAAAGCAGAGGTGGACTCAGGGTCGTGTTAATATTTAATAAAGTTTCAACCTTCGCACAAATCAAAGGTATTGACGTTCAGCTCAGCATCAGGAAGCCTCTGGAGAGCAAAGGTCATGACCCCGGCGTAATAAGTCATGTAAATTAAACACCGTCTCGCGCGGTAAGGCATACGACTGAATGATTAGCGGTTATTGAGACGACGTCAGCGCAGGGTTTCTGTGCAGCTCGCAGCCTTCGGAGATTCTTAAAACCTTATAAATAGGCTGGAATTACATTTTACATGATGACACCTTTGATTTATTATTTTACATTTTTAATCTTAAGTTGGACTCTTATTTCACTTCACTTCACAGTAAACAGACGCTAACTATAGCTAACATTAGCTTGATTCTATGAAGCTAATCTGGACCGAAAACAAAAAGTAAAAAAAAAAAAAAAGACTTTGATGCGTACTAGAGATCAATTCAGTTATGAATCGCGATTCTCTTGTGTGCTGATTCATGTATCGCCTCACTGACTCCAAAATCTATTTTGAAATGATTTATTACATCTATAACAGAGAGGCACCGGTCGATCAGCCAGTGACCGGATCACGTTGGATTTAACCGATTCTGTGCCGAGTGCACGAGCTTCTCAGTGCACTCGGAACACACACTCATTACACACCTTTAGAAGCTGCACACACACATATGGAGGCATTGAGGTGGAAAAACGTCGCAGTTTCTATATAATCCTACAGGTGGCGCACTCTAACATATCGGAAACTCTTAAAAACTTTGGAGATTCATCACTAACTCGCACTAGAGACTCCTTCCGCACAGGTCTATATATTCACTGTATCGGCCGTCACATACGTGTGATTTTTGTGCAGCGGCTACCGTACAAGTCCCCATGAATGAGCTGTTACTATGGAAACGGACTAGATTAGAATGAGGGCATTGATATAAACCTGCGCTACTGCTATTTTACAGAACGAATCAACACCTTTAGCTCTGACCCAATCAGAATCCTCGCTTATGTCAGCTTGAGTTTGTGTTTGTGTGTCTTTTCAGACTCAGCAAGGGTCAAGCAGGCATCGACATCAAGAACGCGAGCTCCAGGTCCATCCTCACAGTGAGTAACATCACTGAGGATCGCTATGGCAACTACACCTGCGTGGCTGTCAACAAGCTGGGAGCGGCCAACGCCACCGTGCCTCTGATTCGTAAGTAGCGAGCTAACAAGCCTCACAAAACTCCGTATCCTGCTGTCTGGCTCTCATTCGGCTCAGGGTCGCTTGTTTATTTTAGTTTTGTTTTTTGGCAAAAAAAAAAAAAACGTCCATATTCATTATCACCTCTGGATGTTGTGTAGCGATGCTTGTGTATCAGGTAAGGATGTGTGTGTGTGGTGAAATTTTCTTTGATTACGAGCTTTCAGATTGCACAGTAAAAGCGAGATGGCTGAGAAGGTGAACTCAGCCAGCTATGAGCAGAAAGATTTAAAGCAGGCAGATGGAAAGAGCCACTTGTAGTTTTAAACGAAGCACATCAAAGAGACGAGCGAGCCGGAGAAAGCTTTCCCGTCCTACTCAAGAAGCAGGGGCTGTGATGCGGGAAAAGCTCGAGAGAGAGAGAGAGAGAGAGAGAGAGAGAGAAAAGGGCAAAAGGCTGCTTCTTCCCCTTCTTCTCCTCCGTCTTCTTCCTCTCGTCTCGTCTCGTCTCGCCCAGTCCTCCCTCCTCATCTCAGCGCCTTTGTCTCCGAGCTGCTGTGCTACTCTTTATCATGAACGCTAATGAAAAGAAAAGCCATCGCGCCGTCGTCCTAATGAGAAATGGCAAGCAATTCCTGCGTAACACACACTGCCACGTTTGTGCAAATTACAAATCCGAGAGGCAGCCATCATTACCTCAGACTAAATTGGTGCTATAATATCAGTCAATAAGTATCGATGGAGCCGACGTGGATGCGGACTCGCGTTATTATTTAATACAGCCTCGACACGGAGTCAGGGTTCGAGTTAAAGTCAAAGCTGTGTGCTGTGTTTAATGTTCCAGTGTTAGGAACCTGACACCGCAGAGGTCGTGACCCCAGTGTGATGTAACATGTGCCAGTCCTAGCAAACCCTTTGTAGTAAAGCTCGTGGGGATGTAATGAGGTTTATACTCTTGTGTGTAATCAAGGGACATTTGGCTACTGCAGAAACTGCGGCCACGCCCACTATTGACCACATGTTCTCATTTAATTAGGGCCACTCCCACCATCTACCAGAAATATCCATGCACATGACTGACAACTCACACCAACTCTGAGACCACGCCCACTACGACTGAGACCAACCGAAAATTTAAGCTCCTATAGAATCTGGACCACACCCACTATTAACCACTCCCACCAGCTGATGCTAAATTGTTTTACCACTCCCACAAAACTGTGACCACACCCACTATTAACCACTCCCACAAAACTGTGACCACACCTATTATTAACCACTCCCACCAGCTCTTAATGAAATTGACCACACCCACTATTAACCACTTTCACCAACTCTTACAAAAACTTTGACCAAACCCACTATTATCCACTCACAAAATCTGTGACCACTCCCTCTATTAACAGCTTCCACCAGCCCTTAAAGAAACTTTGGACACTCCCACTAGTTCTTACAAAAGAGTGACCATAACCACCATTAACCTCCCCCACCAGCTCTTGCAGGAACTATGACCACACCTACTGTTAATCACCCCCCCCAGCTGCTTATAGAAGGTTTGACCACACCCCTATTAAACACTCTCACCAACTCTTTTAGAAACTGTGACGACGCCCAGCCCTGAATCCATTAATTATTGACCACTCCCACCAAATCCTAGAGAAACTTTGATTACACCCACTATTGGCCACACCTTCTCTTTCTTTCTTTACTTTTATCCTCAGTTCCCTATTACCTCGCTTACATTCTATTTTTCATTATCTGTATTTGTCATTTTTTCATTATTTTTCTTTCCCTCTCTTTTTAATTCTCGCAGAATAAAGAGAACAGAGCAAATTGTCTCTCGTCCTCACCTACATGTTTTTTCAACAAGTTATCTGTGCAAGAAGTAGTGTCGGAGCACTCTGAATAAAGCTCCAGTGACTCAAATGAGAGGACACTCCATCCAATCCACCATGCTAATCAATCACAAGCAGTTGTCACGGCTACCTTGCTATCGCCGTGGCCCTGGGAGCGCTGGATGCGGGCGTGGCGGTTACAGGGCAGGGACGTGAAAAGGAGCGATGAAATAGACGGTGAAATCGAACAGCTGCGAAGTGAATTTATTCGCATGAATGTCATTTTTGTGCAGTGGGGTCAGTCGCACTCTGAATAACTCTCTGGCATGTCGCATCTATCTTACCCCCGCGAGCTCCGCCCCCATTTCTATTCCTGTTTCCACATCAATCATGCATCCGATTGGCCCTGACTGCAGTCATCTGCACTCAGCTGCCTTTTTTCACCCTCCAGCACGCCGTTACTCATAAAGGAGAGCTGCCAAGTCCTGATTGCACACCATTTATGTCCCAACAGTTCAGAGCAGCGTGCTGGACAAAAGGATTCATAATTCATTCAGAACCTCATAAAGCTGAAACCGAATCCGGTTTACATTCGGCGCGTCCTCACTGCATGTGTGTTCAGTGTGTTATGCTCTTTTATTCTTAGTTTAGTTTAGTAGAATCTTTCTATCTATCTATCTATCTATCTATCTCATATTCGTTACTTTTTCTTCCTTCCTTTCTTCAATCTTTCCAGCTTTCCTAAATTTTCATTCCTTCCTTTCTGCTTTTTTTCTGCATCAATATTCTTTTTTATTTATTTAGATTTTTTTATTTAGTTTCCCCATTTTCTTTTTTTTAACTTCCCTTTGCTACGTATGAACCAGACTTCCCTCCTTTCTTCATTCTTTCCTTTTTCTTCGTTGGTGACCTTCTTTCTTTCTTTCTTTCTTTCTGCCTCAGGTGAAGCTGCTATTCTGCTATTCTGAGTTGAGTAGGACCCAGGGCTGTAGACGTGTTGGTGTTGTGGAGATTGTTGATGTGTTGCGGTTTCAGACACTCACTCTCAGACAGAGATGATGAACAGCGGGCCGACAGATGCTCATCTCTCTCATTGATTCCTATCTCATATTGCAGTGTAGTGGTCTTGACGTAAAGCTATTTTGAAGGCTGGGTTTCATTGACTGGAACTCCAGCAGAGATGCTACAGCTCACAGGGGGCCGGACTGTCTGAAAATGAAGTGGTGTGCTGTGCCGAGACGCTTCTCTTCCCGTCCAGGCTATAAACACCTGGTGGCCAACATTAACGGGACGTAGTGATAGAACAGAACCTAGAGAAAGAGAGGTTTCAACTGAAGAGCACCATGGTACAGAATCCGGTTAAAAACTTTTCAATTAGTAACCTCGACTGTGTTTCTGTTGAGGAGCATGAATGAGTCTCACATATGACTCCTAGCACATGACCTTCTGACCTTAACATCAACACAACATATTGGGAAAGTGATGCACTACCCACATTCTGCCACTCTACCACTTCACTGCACTCTACCACTCCATAGCACTCTACCACTCTGCCACCCTTTACCACTCCATAGCACTCTAGCACTCTACCACTCTACTGCACTCTACCACTCTACTGCACTCTACCACTCCACAGCACTCTACCACTCTACTACCCTCTACCACCCTCTACAACTCCACCGCCCTCTACAACTCCACCGCACTTTACCACACCACAGCACTCTACCCCTCTACTACCCTCTACCACCCTCTACAACTCCACCGCCCTCTACAACTCCACCGCACTTTACCACACCACAGCACTCTACCCCTCTACTACCCTCTACCACCCTCTACAACTCCACCGCCCTCTACAACTCCACCGCACTTTACCACACCACAGCTCTCTACCACTCTACCACCCTCTACCACTCTACCACCCTTTACCACTCTACCACCCTTTACCACTCCATCACCCTTTACCACTCCACTGCACTTTACCACTCTACCACCCTTTACCACTCCACTGCACTCTGCAACTCCACAGCACTCTACCACTTTACCACCCTCTACCACCCTACCACCCTTCACCACAGTGGTAGAGGGTATTAGAGTGCTGTGGAGTGGTAAAGGGTGGTAGACCACACTTTACCACACTACTGTACTCTACCTACACTCTACCACACTCTACCATACTCTACCATACTATTCTCTACTCTTTTGTCATATTCTAATACAACACTCTTCAAGTAATTTGCCAGCACCCAGCAGAAAAGACTCCTTTCTTATCTTTGCAATTTATGCCTCCATGAATTGTGTGGAAGCAGCACAATTTCTCAGCCTGCTGCTCTCTGTGGGGGGAAAAAAAAACGATGTTATTTCCAGATGAGATACAATTCTGTGCTCTGTAATGTGTTTTGCTTTTTTTTTTGGCGCTTGCAAACAGATCGTCCGCATACACACCGAGCTGCTATTATACAATACAATGTAGCCTGGTTTATGATGCTTCACAATGAGGCCTGCTTTATTGGCGAATCTGTATTAATGGGGAGTGTGTAGTACTTATTTGTGTGTGTGTGTGTGTGTGTGTGTGTGTGTGAGATATATTGAACATGGAGGCCTGTCCATCTGTATAGAAATATATAAGAATAATATTAAGAGATGTTTTTAAAGCAAGAGAGAAATTGAAATGTATATTTATATATTGAGTAGCAAATATAGATAAATATAATAAAGTATTAAAATAATCAATCCTAAATCCTATTTAATCATAACAAAATGCAATCAAGGTTTTATTTTTGTAAACATTTCGAGTTCCTATCATAAAGATTTTCTCCAGAGATTTTCCGGTCGTTACTGAATTGGGTCGCCTGCGTCTTTTTTAATCCTGTATCTGGTCCATTTTTTTCTTTTTTTCTTGGCATCAGCTAAATACTGGTCCCTGATATCATGGTATTGATGCCATCTGTGGTTCATGTGTTGAGTGATGACAAGTATTGTGTTCTGGCGCTTTAGAACAAGTGAAATTAATATTTGCGGACATTTAATTAAACAAAAAATTTCACTCCACTACATAACAACGTCATCAGCAGGCGTGATAATCATAGACGGTCACGAGATAGTGTGTGAGATTTTCTATACAAATAGTACAAAAATTATGACAGAATACAAAATACGAGGGTGAGTCAAAGTTTCCAAAGTTACCCTGGCTGTAGAATTTTTTTTATTAACTTTTGGAAAAGAGAAATACATACATATTTTTTTCCATATACTTTCCTTAAACTCTCAAGCTTTCATATTCCCTCATTAAAAAGTGTTTACAGCTGAGCTGCGAGCCACGAATGCACCGCTGTCTTTAGTTCTTCATCAGAAGTGAATCTTCGTCCTTCTGGGCTGCTTTCAGGGGACCAAACAGGTGAAGGTCTGTTGGAGTGTCGACAGTGTGGGCAGAAGTGTGCGGACATGAATCGTCATGAATCTCATGAATCGAGATCACGACGCCCTCAGATATTAGTCGTCTGTGTTTAATCCGACGTTTAGTGTCTCACTGTAACGAACACCGTTGATTGTTGAACCTTTTTCCCGATAATGTTCCCTTGAGAATCCCAGAAAACTGTAAGCATTGATGAATTTTCCAGCTGATGGTCGACTTCTGAACTTTTTCTCGGTCTGTGATTAAGGATGTTTCCGTTCCATACTCATGGTCGTTTACTCTCAGGCTCGTAGTGATGAATCCGTGTCTCGTCACCAGTAATGATTCTCCTTAAGAAACTTTCCCCTTCCTTATGGTATCGCTCCAGATTTTGTTCACAGGTCTCCAAACGCTTCTGTTTACGCTCTTCCATGAGTTGTTTCGGCACCAGGTACACCCTTAGACCCCAAAAAAAAAAAAAGACACAAATCACTGCACGCTGCTCTTCTTTGGTGCAAATCACAAGTGGGACGTCCATTTTTGCTTGCACTGCAGTTACAAATGAATTGACGTAACACGTTCACACATGCACAGCAGCGACTGGGGGAGACAGGAGCCTCAAACGGAGAGCGCTGATAAGAGTGCGGATTAATTTTGACTCACTCTTGTATTTCCAGATATATTCTTAGACTTATGGATGGAGCCTGAATTGTCATGTTCGGATGTCCCCTCACCACAATCTTCTCCCCCAGGAGTGTCAAACTCAGTCCAGTACCTCAGTTTAGTCACCAGTAACACATCAGTAACGTGTTTAAAGGTGCAATAATAACATTTAAATTATTTACTTTTACAAAAGAAAAATGTTATCATATAATAATAATAATAATAATAATAATTTTCACCATGGCTTCAGTACCTCAGTACCTAGTGCTGGAGCACTTCTTTGTGTTTGAATGAGCTTCCTGTCCCTCATGTTATAGACACGCCCCCAACAAGTCAGTTTGATTCAGTTAATGTTATAGTTAAGTGTTATTATATAGTGCTAAATGAACCCATTCTGTAAGGCAAATGTGCTATTTTTAACAGTAAGTGTGTTTTTTTTAACATGATGTCCACTTTTCAGTTTTTCTTGCCAATTTCAGTCCTAAAACTATCAGAGCGACTGCAGTCATAATGCATCATAGCAACACTTTCTGTACACTATCGAATCCAGTTTCTAAGTGGCTCCGTCCTCAGCAGTCCACAACAAATGCAGTAAAAGCAGAACAAACCCTGGCAGCGCTTTATCAACTCGGAGTCATTTGTTTCTGGTGAAGGAGATGAAGCTGGACGCAGACTTAGCGACGGTGCTCCTGAACAGCTCTGAAAACACACGCCGGCTTTCTGCAACAAATCAAGTAGAAACGCTTTTTAATTACAAACGAAACGGAGAACGACAACATTATAAATCATTATGAACTGAATAAATCAGTAATGAACAGAATAAATCATCATGAGCTGAATTTTGCGTTCAATCAAGCGGCTGAATGGGCTGTGCTTTAGCTAGCAATGCTAACCAGAAAGTATCGGAGGCTAGACTTCATACGAGTTTATTGCGAAATTTATTTCCGTCCAGAGTCGCATTAATTTCGCTCCAGGATCTTGTATTGATGATGGTTGGGTTGGGTTTCTGTGAAAAGCCTTCTCCAGCACATCCCAAAGATTCTCAATGGGGTGAAAGTCTGGACTCGGTTCACGTGTGAAAGTTATGTCCCATGCAGCCTGAACCACTCTTTCACAATTTGAGCCTGATGAATCCTGGCATCGTCATCTTGGAATATGGCCGTGCAATCAGGGAAAGAAAAATCTCCATAGATGTGATAACCTGTAATGTCATTCAGTATATTCAGGTTGTCAGCTGACTTAACATAACGTTGCTGAGTCTCGACCTGAGCAACTGAAGCAACCCCAGATCAAAACACTGCCTCCAGAGGCTTGTACAGTGGACACTATGCATGATGGCTTCATGCACTGGATCCTCTGGAAGAGGTAAATCTGGACTCATCAGACCACATGACCTTTCTTCATCGCTCCAAAGTCCAATCTTTATGCTCCCTAGAAAACCGAAGCCTTTTTTTCCCTGATTAGTCCCTGGAGTTCTCCTTCTCTTGTTTTTTTTATGATTTCATTTGACTAAGTGTTTATATGATCTCCCATCACGCTCATTCAGGATGTTTTTTCACCCACATTTCTTCCTCAAAGACGACGGCTCACCACTATCCCCTATTTCAGGTTTTCATAATAATGCGCTTTACAGTTCTTAACCCAATGTTAGTGGTTTCAGAAATCCTCCTTAGTTGTTTTCTTTGCTTGATGCAGGACAATAATTTGACCCTTCTGAAACAGAGTCACATTTTGGTCCCGCCCACAGGATATGTCTTCTGACATGGTTGTTTAAGAGATGAGAAGTTCCTCACTGCATCAGTTGTGGTTAAATAACATGTTGCAGCTGAACCGTATTAATCACTGCAGGAATTATCCAATGGAAGACTCTTAACTATTTGCTTAGTTTAATCCAGGTGCTGACTTTTATAAATTTTTTAAAATAATCCACGTTTGACTTCTTGGCCGACTAGTTTCTGGTTCTCAGACAGCCCTGTTCTAACACAACCAGCGCTGGCAATGGAAAGGATACAGACCTCAGCAGGTATTACTTGAGAGTTGGTTTATTCTCAGTACAGCAGTATAGCACTGAGCTGGAGTCTGAGCACAATTTTAATCTTTTAAATCTAAATCCAGCTCCAAATGTCCATCACTCTTACAAAGTGGATGCACCTAATAAACTGGCAACTCAGCCTCTGTTTGTCTCCACTCTATTATACATACCTCCTCATTATTCCCCAGCATTATGAAACTACCTTAAGGCTGTAAATCCGGAAAATGGAGCCAAGTATTTAAATCAATAAAACAGAATGGCTCAGTAAAGCAGTGTAGTGCGGCGTGTTCTCAGCGGAACCTCCAGCGCGCCGAGAGACCGATAAGGCAAAACCAAGCTCCATCTCTTAAACCACGCTTTATGATGGTGTTTATTTGCAGTCTGGAATTTTCCACTCTACACTTTTTCTTTTTTTTTTTTTTTTTTCTTTTTACTGCCTCCTTCCCCTAATCATGTTTTACACCGTCTTTTATGCAGTCTAATTCTGGCTCCGGTCTCGTTTTTTTTTTCCTCCAGACTGCGTTTATTTCAGTTAGTGTGAAGCTGTGCTCCTGCTGTATGCCTGCAAAACATGTACAGTACTTTTGATTAAAATAGCAGACGGCCAACACACGCATACACACACATGCACTGTTTCACCGAAAGCTCATTTTCATGTCAAGAGCCATCATTTAAAAATAACTCTTGAGATGACACTTTATGAAATGGTGTTGCATGAGTGACGAACCAACAGGAAATACAGAAGTTATACGTCAACTTCTACATCGAGAACCTTGTAAGCATAAAGGTCTTATCAGACAGTTCTGCGATTTTCAGAATCGATAATTTAATCATTCCGTTTCCCTCTGATTTTATGTCTTACAGGGTGAAGTATCGAGAACATGACACTGAGAATTTGTTTTAAAAATTTCAAGCGATTCTTGTAAGCCAATGCAGTCTTGGCACAAAATGTCAAGAAGGCAAGAATGTCAGAAGTAACATTCAGATGATGCACTGAAAAAGTGAGATTCTCTGATTTCAAGATACTGACTGAATTATTAATTGACATTCTGTTGTGGGAAACGAATCAAGAAAGAAATGAAGAAGGAGAAGGAGGGAAAAAAAGACAGGTGGGAAAGCTGGATGGATTTAAG
Organism: Clarias laeviceps; assembly: GCA_030014305.1. Taxonomy (NCBI): domain Eukaryota; kingdom Metazoa; phylum Chordata; class Actinopteri; order Siluriformes; family Clariidae; genus Clarias; species Clarias laeviceps. The sequence goes on along the minus strand of JAQMYJ010000037.1, from coordinate 2,583,786 downwards.
GTGGGTTTGGAAGTAAAGAAGGAGTATAAAATCTATAACTAAAGAGAGAGAGGAGAAGGTTTTTATAATCGTAATGTAGTTAGAATCAGGTGGGAATGTTGGAGGCAGAGGAGATTAAACCCCAAGTTGGGAATGTTGGAGTGCAGTTAAACTCGTGGTTGGGAATGTTGGAGGCAGTTAAACTCGTGGTTGGGAATGTTGGAGGCAGAGGAGATTAAAACCCCAAGTTGGGAATGTTGGAGTGCAGTTAAACTCGTGGTTGGGAATGTTGGAGGCAGTTAAACTTGTGGTTGGGAATGTTGAAGGCAGAGGAGATTAAAACCCCAAGTTGGGAATGTGGGGGCAGTTAAACTCGTGGTTGGGAATGTTGGAGTCAGAGGAGATTAAAACCCCAAATTGGGAATGTTGGAGGCAGTTAAACTCGTGGTTGGGAATGTTGGGGAATCACAGATTAAACTCCAGGTTGGGAATATTTAAGGCAGTGGAGATTAAACTCCATGTTGCCGAGTCAGTTGGGGCACTTTATATGTGTTAATCAACTGAAAGTTTTATTACACAGTAGTGATTAAACGCTCGTCTCTCAGCTGGAAACAGATTTTTTTTTTTTTGTAACGTAAATTGAGCCGAGCTGTTTTCCACGCCATCGCACTCGAACATCTGATGTAGACTATCAGAGTTTAGCGATCATAATGCGATTTCAAACTGATTCTTTTTGAACAACAACAAGAAGAAGCACCAGAACAGACTGTAATATTCGACATTAAACCCGTGAGCGAGTTTATTAGATCTCTTTGTTTGGGAAGGAAAAGCGATTAGCTTCATGCGCTATCTCTCCACATTCTCTAGTCCATGCATGTTTTTTTTTTGTTTGTTTTTTTCCTTTCATTTTTTGCTTTCTTTTATTTTTGGTTCTTGTTTCTCTGATAATATATGAATGTTTTTTCTTTTTTCTTCCTTCTCTCCTTTTTTCCTGTAGCGATTATTGAACCTACGACTAGCGCTGTCTCGACTAGCGCTGTCCCAAGTCCAGGTCAGTATATCAGTCATCGAGCTGTGCGAAATAAAGAAAAGAAAAGAAAAGAAAACCTTTCAGTAAGAGACTCTCAAGGCTACACTATGCGAAAAACAACCTCTTCCTCATTTCCCGTGTATTCTGATTGGCCGGGATCCCTGCTGTGGCGTACGGCTTTGTGTTGTCGTCTTCACAATAACTTTGGTTTGATTTATTTTTGAGTGGTGCGCGCCGTTGCCCTGCGCTGTAATGGTGCTGTGGTGTGTAGCGCTGGTGCCGAGCAGCTTCGTTTTCTTTTTCTTTCTCCTAAAAAGTGCTGATGCTTCACTCCGGCTTCCCCTCCTCATCCTCTGCTTTAGTGCGGTCTGCATGACGGGCAGGATATCGGTGATGCGCCGATTTGTCGTCTGCGCAGCCATTCTCTTTAACCAGCGCAACGTCATCACCTTCAAACTCTCCACCGTTTGTGTGTGTATATGTGTGTGTGTGAGGGGGGGATGTGGGGATTTTAGTGTTGTGTTAATCTTATTTTTTTGGGGGGGAATGGTGTGAATGTGTGTGTGTGTGTGTGTGTGATGATAATTCCATAATGTAATCTCTCATACAGGTTACATTGCTTCCTTGAACGCTTCCTGTTCAGCATCAACGCAGCAACATACCAATAATAGTGTAATCTGCACGGAGTCACATTGTGTGTGTGTGTGTTGTAAGGGATGCAAGTTACAGTACACTATGATAGACCATTACACACCAGTATACCGGTTACTACAGTACAGTTAGTGACTTCATCAACGGACCACCGGCAAACGATACATTTTTTTATAAATTGTAACTTTGTAATTGTAACTATGAAAGCGTATCTGATGAAGATGAAAAGGAAGATCAAAGGCTAGCTTGATGTGATTTTTAAAGTAGTTTCTATTAGATCTAGTTCTACTACACAATTCTTCGGCCATATTGTGTCCAAAATTATTCAATTTAATTGTTTAATTTCCTCTGTAGAACTGTTGTGTTGTGTAAAGCAATATCACGCTCATGATCATGCGGTTATACCGAATATAAGCACGGCCAAATCACACTGTACAAAGTTCTAGCTTTATCGCTTATTTTTTAAGATTCAATTCCAAAACTTTATGATTCTGCAACGCAGCGTGGAAGCTCATGTCCTCCAACAGACCAGTTCCTTGCATCTCCTTTTTCTTCTTCTTGGTGTTCGCCGGCTGTTGGCATCCATTATTTTGCATAACCGCCACCTTCTGGTCTTGATCTCCCTTAAATCCTCTTTTCTATTCCCATCGCCCTTAAGAAACCCATCAGATACTTCTTTCCTTGTCCTCTTTCTCCATTTTCTAAAACACTTTTCACTGTCAACTTAACATTTCCAAACTCTCATTGCTCCTTCAGGGAGCCAAAATATCAATTGACGTCATCGCCATTATCAAGAAGTCTTCTTTACTCCATTCCGTATCTCTCAATGAGCAGCTTCCCTTTAGTGGAGGATGTGATGTAATAAGGGACAGGGACAGGAAAAGGCCTTTGTGATGTCTGAGAATTAATGAATTATGCAGACGATGCATCATCCCTGTGCTGACATTAAACTAGTAACATACAACCCATGGCTCTTTCAAAGAGACGGAAATTCAGTGTAATCCAGTGCAAGGATTTGAGTTAGGATGGAAGGACAACAAAAACAACTGCAGGAGGATTTTCTCCAGGACTTGAGACTTGAGTGTTAACACTGCGTTCTCACTCAATGTCTCCGGCTAGGCTAAAATATTTTTAGACTAACAAGTTACATTTAGCATTTCCGCTGCTTTCATTTTGTCTGCCCCAGTTTAGTCGACTAGCGAACGTATTAGACGACTAGTCTGAGCAACTCCCCAGTGTGTGCTCCATGTATATGTATTCGGAGAATCGGAGGAAACCTGTGTCGCTCAACTCCACCGATCGCTAAACATCACCGCGCAACATTTTACCCGCGATCCCAGCAGGTATTAACAGGTTCTCTCGCTCCACCCTCCTTGTCTGTCTGTTTGCTTGAAATGGATCTAATTAGCTCTGGGATCCTGTCTCGTCTAGCGGGGATCACTCTTCAGCTCTTAACTCTGATTTGACTTAAGGCTTGCAGAACAAATGACAATTTCATGGTCCAGTAGCGGCAGCGGTGGTATCAATCAGCGAGATAAACTGGCTCCGCGTTCCTACTGTTCTTGTTTTGTTTGCCGGCTCCATTTCTCTTCGCGGTAGAAGTGTGTGACTCGGGAGAGAGAAAGATCGACGACGGGTTTAGTGTTTCTGAAATCAGGTACCGCAGTTCAGCAGACAGCGTATGTAAATGAATTAGGGGTGGTTAATTATTTTGGAACAGCATCCAATCGGAGAAGGGAGGGGGGGAAGAGTATGATTGTGGGTATTGGAAATCAATGACACACAAGAGGAAAACAGCAGCAGATTATTAGGTAATGCTGTATTTGAAGGGCACCTACAGTGTACACTCAGCATTCGTAACACATTCATAAGCTCTACGTACCTCCTCTTTATAATACATAGTAGAACCAAGTCTCAAACAGACAGCGTATACTGTATCAATATCAACTTATGGTTCTTTTCTCTTAAATCATCCTTATTTTAAAGATACCTACATTGGGCATTCATAACTCCTTCATAAGCACTACATATGTCATTTAACAGTATAGGGTATTTACTATATAAAGTGGATAAAACAGTTGTTATTAAATAATATCTGAGGGTTCTTTTCTTTTAGATGTTCTTTATATGTCCTGGAAGTACACTGGATGTTCATAACACCTTCATAAGCACCTACATAGACATCCTGTCAAAAAGATACTGTATCTTTGCTAAACAATGAATGGGAGTCTCATTAGGATTATGGTCTCCTCTAACATGCTTTTTTTTTTTTTCAGTGAAGTCTACATTGGGTGTTCACAACCCCTTTATAAGCACTAATTACATCCTGTCGAACGTGTACCGTGTCTATGATAAACAGTTGATGGACATCTCAAGCAACAAACGTAAACTGATAATAACCTGTGGTTATTGTCTCTTAAATAACCTTGATTTTTTTTTTTTTTTACGATACCTACTCTGGGTGTTCATAACCCATTCATAAGCGCTGCGTACACCATTTAAAAGTGTAAGTGCAAGTCTTAGTCAGCATATAGTAATAATCGGTGAGGTTTATTTTCTCTTAAATTTTCTTCTTGAAAATGTAGGTACATTGGGCCTTCATAACACATTTATAAACTCTACATACTGTACCTTCTCTCTGATACACACAGTAGTAGAACCAAGTCTACAAACAGTCAACATCCTGTATACTAATAAGAACTTTTCTCTTAAATCATCCTTATTTTAAAGATAAACGAGATTCACCAGAAATTTCATCACCAGTCGCGGTTTGCCTTGAATCCCCTTGTTTATGTGTTGAGTAAAAAAAATAATTCATTTCCTATGATGTGTAATGAACGCCTATTGCAGATCTCCTTTAAATACAGTGGTAATAATAACTGTCATAAGGAAAAACTTTTGCAAAGCTAAAAACCCCACATGGATCATTTGCTTTTGCAGTGATATTAAATTCCCAGTTTAAAATGTGCTGCACTCGAGTGTAGAGTGAGTAGGAGCAGGAAGGGTAGGAAGCTTCATGAACTTCATTTAACAGACACTATGCAATAAAACAGGGCCGTGAGCTATTTTTGGAGCAGATACTCATTTGTGTGTGAACTGATTTTTCTCCGCCCCCCTCCCCCCCCCCCCAACCCTTCACTCTGCTGAAAGCGACAGAGAAAAAAAATGAGTTTCACAGATGAAAAGAGACTCCACGACGTTCTGCATGTGTTCACGTTTTTCCTCGATTCCTTTAAACTTAACCAGAATCCCTCTGTCCGATCCTCCGGGACCCGCCCACGTTTTAGATTCTGTCTCGGTTCCAAACACACCTGAGTCAGTTAATAGATACTGCAGGATTATCATCATCAGGCTCACTCGTGTCAGGAACTGGAACACAGGAGGACTCCGCTTTCCTCCAGGGCTCCACTGAACGCCGCCGCTCGAAATCTAACACCTGCCAGCCTTTTATGTTGTTTTTTTGTATTTTTTTTGTTTTAAACATAAACCATACCGACTAGAATATCAGTGCTGACTCAACCAGAGCAGGTGTGAAGGACGGATATTGCACCCTGAACCACCATGTGATCCGTTATTTCATGCAAACTCTTGATTTGATAGGACTTGCATAAGCGCTTCATAATACCTGACATAAAGTTACATAAACAAACACAGGGGATCTCATAACGACTGCTTTTGTAAGATTGTTATTAGCTTATGTCAGGTGTCATGACTTTTTAATGACATGCGCCAGAAAGTGTCATATATTACATCAACCAAAAATGACAAGGGTTTCAACTGCTGTCGACATACAGTATGTGTATAAACAGCATTTCATTCATTCATCTCTATGTTGCATTATATCAACATACATTATAACAACCGTGTGTCATAAAATCAACCCTACGTACCCCGACTCAAAGCTGAAATCTTTCAGAAAGTGACACAAAAACCTTATGTCAACAAAAAGAACTATACTGGATAAGCTCAGGTGCTACGGGGGAAAAAATTTAATAAAAAGATGTGAATTCAAATTCAAATCAAATTCTAATTTTATTTGCCACATACACAGTCATACACTGTACGATATGCAGTGAAATGCTTACACGACCGCCAGTGACCTTAAGAATTTAGAAACAATTAATAAGAAATAAGAAATAAATAGTTGAAACTATAAGAAAATAGAACAAAATATAAAAATTTTCAAAAAATATATCAAAGAGAAATATATAAGAAATATAAAAACCTATATGTACAAAAGACAAAATAGCAGTTTAAGTGGAAATAACAATGGAAATAAATGGAAATGTCCAGAAAGTGTGCAAATGTGCATGAATGCGCAAATGTGTCCAGAATTATATAAATATTTATAACAGTCCTTATGTATGTTCATGTAGCTTTATGACTGGTATCAGTACGTTATAGTCCAGAAATCAGTCCAGAACGTGTCATAAGTATCTTATGTCACATGAACAAAAGAATCCATAAGCAATCTATTACCAATAACTCATTAGAAATGGATGATACTTTAACTATTTACTCAGCTTATCATGGTTTGTATAATGTAAAATTTGTTTGATGATCTCAATTATTTTAGGTGTCTAAAAATGATAAAAATACTTTTTCGCAGCATTGTATGTACTTTCCTGTAGGTTTTTATGAGCTGTCAAGACATCCTAATGAAATACATAGTGATGTGTCATTACTGTGACTTTACATCTGGTATACAGTGTGTATTCCACCGCATCACCTTTATGCGACTCGTACACCAGTGCACCTGCATAGAGCTGTTATAACAGTGTGATTAAGTGTCGGCGGGGGCTTGTGTAGGTCTGGCGTGGCTCTATGATATCGAGTGGAGAGCAGTGCAGTGAAGTTCTCCTGACATTCTGTTCGATTACGCAACACTGCTGCCACCATCGTAGTCATAGTGCGGTTGTTATTTGTGGTACATTCCACCCTGGAGGGTTTTGGGCCAAAGAAATCTCCAGACATGGCATAATTATGCAGAATGGTCTGCGTGTTTTAGTGAATAATCATGACTATTTAATTATAAAGAGCTCATCAGCTCTTTTTCTTCTTTGCACATAACTGATAATTATTTACTGATGAGGCTTACATCTGTTTAAGATTAGCAGGATGCCGCATTTCTCTTTGATTGCATGCATTTTTCTTTTAGTATTATTATTATTATTGTTATTATTATTGCTGCTGGTTATAGTTTGCGTATGCTTTTAGATTTCACATGCTTTTTTGAAACTATGACCTTATATTTTAGACTCTTTAAACTTTTAATATATAGACGTTTATGTATAGATGGCACGGTGACGTAGTGATGAGCACTGTTGTCTCGCACCTCAGTACATATACATCACTTTTTCCACATTTTGTTATGTCACAGCCTTGTTCTAAAATGGATTAAATTCATTTTTTATTTCTCAGAATTCTACACACAACACCCCATATTATAAATAATGTTGGCTTTTTGGCATTTTTATTCTGTACTATATTATTCTGATGGCTTTTTCACCTTTATTATTATTATTATTATTATTATTATTATTATTATTGTTGTTGTTGTTGTTGTTGTTATAGAGTTTCTGTTGTTTACTTTAATCATAGTGCATCCAATTTTATTTTTAGATTTTTATGCATTATTATTTTTTCTTCATGCTGTAGTTTTTTTGTGCAGGCTTTTTTTTCTTTTCTAAATTTTTTTTTTTTTATTATTATTTTTCTTTATCTTATTCTTTCATCCGTTCCTTTTGTTATGTTCGGGTCAAGCATTTCTTTACCATTTGTTTTACAAGTGCTTGCATATTTTATCTTTTTTATGTTATTCTTGTTTTGGTAAGTTTTTAAAAAAAATATTTGTATTTATTACATATAATTTTCATGGCTTGTATTTTTCTTTATCAGTGTTGCTGTGTTTTATTTATTATTATTATTATTATTATTATTATTATTATTGTTGTTTTATCTTTTCTATATATTATTATTCTTTTTTTTATTTTCATTTATTCTGTAATGAAAAAAATGCCAATGCAAATCCTAATCAGCCCAAAGTGTCCTACATTTTCAGACTGTAGCCGCATTCCTCTCACTCTTCACACTTCTAAATGAGCTTAATTACAGGCCTTAATCACATTTAAGTGTGATGCTTTGGCTTTGATATCACGTCCCTCTGTGTCTTATTCACCATCTCAATGAGCTATTAGCTGGATGTCATTAACCTGACATTGCTTTTCGTGCCTATTTATATTATATTTGGCTTAGACTATGGGTGATTACCCAGAAGCCAGTGCTATAGCCGGCCAAATGAAGGAACAGCTCGTGTTCAGCCTCACCTGGCAAACCGGATGGAACAGTGTCCTTTGTGAGCCGTGTGAATATAAAACCTTTTTTTTTTTTTTTTTGCGGGAGATTTCAGACATATGGTGGCACATATGCCAGGCGTGCATGGCGCATGAATACTGATTATCATTGCAAATCCACGGCCTTTTAAACCAAACAGAAAGAGAGAGAGAGAGAGATTTGCCCATGGACATGTGCTTGTTTTGAATAAAAAAATATGATCATAATTAGGTTGTTTGTCTCTAATATTCTCTACAAGAGGACAGACAGCGTGCGATAGTCCATCTCTTTTGTGCATCCGTTTGTAGCGCTCGTTTTATCACCTTGACTTTGATTACTCCTGTGGCGTTGGTTAGAGGGCAAAGCATTAACATGCTGATGTGCGTACCAGTCACATTTACTCAATAAGACACAGAATCACATAACCAGCGCTGGAAAAACAACAACACAATATGCTGCTCCGATATTGCAAAACTGCAATAAGCAAATGTTTATGAGTGGATATAAACAGACAGAGATTCTCTTTCATAGATTTAATAGACGCGGGCAGGAAGACGATTGCGAGCAAGGCGAAGATGTCCTCCTATTACCGTTAGCTCGGCCTGGACGAGGCGGACGCCCTGTGGACGCTGGACTCCTTCACATCTAAGCTTTACATTCCAGTTGTAACGCGTAACGTAAATTTATTAATTCTGCCACGTTAGAAACAGGGTTTTTGAACAGCAATGATTCTGTTCCTTTTTTTTTTTTTATTTTTAGATTTTTACATTTTATTACATTTTAATGCAAAAAGACAAGCTGCATAACTCTGGCTTTATGTGCTATTGAGAAGTAATTGCTGATGTTTCACATACAGAATAAACCACTCAGGAAAATAATCAACAATTAGGTGGTGTAATGAAGCAGTTACTGTTAACTTGCTAAGGATGATTATTTACCTATGACATCATGTCCTAAATTGTTAGTTTGTCTTATACCACAGCAATTTTTTCTTATGAAGTGTTTATGAATGCCCAGTGTAGTGTGTAAAATTCAATCTTATGACTTAGTTTTCAAAGTAAGCAGGTACACTCTAGTGTAGTTTGGCTTCCACATGAAGTCGAGGCACTTTGCGTTATGAAAGATGTATGCAGTGCTTATGAATGTGTTATGAAGGCCCTGTGAATGTAGTGTGAATAATTCAGTCTAGTGATCCTGGATTTCAGTAAAGTACACTTACATAAATGTCTCACAGTGCTAGTAGATGCCATCTCTCTGTTTTTAAGCCGCACTGGGTCATGAAAGATTTATGCCGTTCTTATGAATGTGTTGTGAAAGCCCTATGAATGTAGAGTGTAATAATCCAGGTGTTAAGTAAAGCGGTATCCTCGAGCAGACAACGCATAATCGTGATCTGTGTGACAGTTTTTATCTTTCCTGTAAAGATGAGTCAAATTGCTTTACTAAATATTTATGTAATGCTTATGAATATATTATGCAGGCCCCATGTACTGTGTATACTGTATCAGTATTACAGGGTTAAATAAACAACTTGCTTGAGCAGATAAGCCATAATAATGATTGGTGTCTTTTTATATATAAAACCATGTCAAAGTGCTTTACAAATGTTTTATTCAGTGCTTATGAAGGTGTTATAAAGACTCAAAGTTCACTTTTATGACTTTATATAGAATTACACTCTTGCTTTTTTCATATATGGAAAAGCTCATTGCTTTATGCAGTGCTTATGGACATGTTATAAAGGCACAGTAGGCTGTGTAAAGCCTTCAGTCTTTAGATTCAGAGCTTAAGTGAAGTGTTCCACCTGAACAGGAGACCCATACTCATCGTGAATGCCTGTTGTATAAAGACAAGTCAGATTAGATTATAACAGCTTTATGTAGTGCTTATGAATGTGCTGTGAAGGCTATCAGGTTTTAAATAACACGGCGCCCCTAAAATAGTCGACTCATAAATCATAATACTGTATTTGCCATTTTTCCATTTCATTTTATATAAAGATGAGCTTCAGTGCTTTATGAAAGATGCATGTAGAGCTTATGAATGTTTTATGAACAGCCAGTGTACAGGGTATAAACACAGTGTTTTTACACAGCTTACTAAAGAAACCAGGCAGTTTTACTGTAAGTCATGGCATCATAGCAGTGAAGACTGGGGGATTATTTGAACGTTTTGAATGTAATAGCTGGTTTGTTGCGTCAAAATGTTCAGACATTAACTTCAGTAATATGCTCCTTTCAGGCGTCCGTATTTCCTTCCTTTATAAGCTCTGTGGCCTTAAAGCTATTCTCAGAACCCTCTCTCTCTCTCTCTTTCTCTCTCTCTCTCTCTGTTTGGATGAATCGACCACTCTGCGTTTGGGGCGGGATGGGGGTGTCCTATCAGGGACCGTAATCCTGTTAGCAGATTCGACCCGATGTCCCCCCGATGTCCCCACACCCCACATGTGCTTATCGGATGTATCAGGTATAACGGAGGACAGAATGAAGAGAAGAAAAGCCCCTTGTATACCTAGCCGACCTTAGTTTTTTTTTTTTTTTTTTTTTCCCTTCTTCATGCTGTAAGGAGGCTCGTCTCTGGTTGTAGGCGATAAGCCAGAGGCGTTTTGTATATTACACTCGATCCTCGACCTCTAGATCGTACACAGGTATAAAGTTGAGGGTCGAGACTCGCGGCGTTGCTGCTCGGCTGTAGGCTTCCGCGCTCTTTTGTTGAAGACATCCCCAATCTAAATGATTCCGTGTTTACATGAGTCCAGGAATAGCTCAGCAATCAATAGCACGCCTCGCTCTGCATGCTGATTCCTGCGCTATAGATCCAAGGTGCTGATACTCGCTGAAGCCGAGGAGAACTCGGTTTATTTCTAGACATGCGCATTAAAAAAATAAATAAATAGAATTCTAAGACATTGCTTACCACCTGGCATCCTGTATGAACTCGCACATTCCATTATACAGGCTTTAATATCCTCAACGAGCACGACTCGACTGTCCATTAGCCGTGAATTAGAGGTACTGAATAAGTGTGGAGTTAGCAGACTTAACAGTCTGCTGTTTAAAGCACCAGGGAAATGAATAATAGCGAAAGGACATTTGTTCATACAGTGTATTATCTAGTAGCAAGTAGCAGAGCCGCTATTAGCGATTCTTACTTGTGGTCACGGGAGGTAAAATGATCTGGCAGAATCGCTGAGAGTAAATAACGCTCCATTGTATTTCCTAATCCCCTTGTTGGGAAAAGTTTACCTTTTTATTTTTAGGCATCACCTTTCTAATAAACGAGCTACAACAGACGTGTACAGAAAGATCCAGAAGTCGATCGGAGACTTTTCTCCTCCAGATTATCCCTTCCTGTTTATAAAGTATTTAAAGCTCATGGACTCAAGGCTGGGTGTGAAGTTCCCACTTGATCTCCTGTTGTAAGAAGTTGTATTACGCACGTGATCTCTGGAGCTGTTTGTGATATTCTGATGTTTGAAGTGGCTTAAATTCTGGTAAATACGTTGCCGTTGTTTATTTTGACCGTTATCTTTATCGAGTGCCTTCCCTGTGTATGACCTTGGACTGTTTTGAGTCTTTCTTTTCACCTTGGTATGACTAAACCTCCATGTTACATCTCACCAGTGCTTTGCTGAAGCTGTGAATAAAAGTCAGACTCCATTCAAGTTTTGCTCATTGTGTTTTTAGTTTGTTTGCTTGTTTTGTTCAATTTGATTCAGTATTGCTGGTCTGATTTGTCTCAAGCAGCTACAGTATATTTCTTGAAGGACAAAAATTTTCTCCAAGCATCTAATAAACACTGAAAAGCTGTGTGGCTTGTGCTGTTGCTTGTCCTCGTAACAAAGAAATACTTTATATTCCTGCAAACCGTCCAGCAAATGAGCTACTCTCCAGTCCACTAGGTGGCGATATTGCACTAAATGCTCATAAACTCAAAAGAAGAAACAATACTTTAAACGCAAGTATTTAAAGATGATGCGAGTGATTTATATTTTCTGAAAAACCTGTGGTATATTTTAAACTAATTTGGCAGTTTTAGACCGCTAAACATTTGTAAGTTTATTGAAACAAAAGATTGACTGAATTGCACGGCTCTATCATAAACAATAACTACTGGTTAATAGAGACTTTAATCACCAGCGACCACACGTTGATTTGATTTGTATTGTGATTCTTTATGTATCACGGTTTTATAAATATCCTCAAACTTTCCAACGCCTGACAATGTGTGAATAGTTTAGAGTGCACCACCTGTAGGATTATAGAGGAACTGCAACATTTTACCCCCTCAAATGCAAACATACTGTAGATAGATTTAAAAGAAACATTTTCAAAGGACAATACTATAGAAATAAAAGTATATTTTAGTCAATGTGCAGCTTGTATTACAGTATAGATTTACTGTCCTCTGAAAATAACTCGACATACAGCCATTATTGTCAAAATATATGGCAACAAAAGTGAGTACACCCTCAAGTTTTCCCTATCTTTAACCATGCAACATCTTATAATGTATACTTTATTTTTAATAAATTGTTCAGCGGCCCATGATAATAAAAAAATATGGTCTAAATAATGTTGCTATTACTTAAGTCACTAAATCATGTTTTAATAAAATGACTAGTTACTCAGCTAACAGGGCTTGGATTATAAGGAGCGGGCGATATCTCGTGGACATCCTTTTCTGGCTGCGAGCTTCAGAATTGTTCAGCTTGGAGTCTGACCAGCTGTACACATTATTATTTATTTATTTATTTATTTATTTATTTATTTTTTGGATTTTTCCCTGATTTTCTCCCCAATTTTGTCGTGTCCAATTCCTCCCCGTCACTAGGGGGCTCCCACATTAAGCTACTACTACCACTCAGTCGGGAGGGCCGAAGACTATCACATGTTTCCTCCGAACCACGTGATGCCAGCTGACCGCATCTTTACGAACTGCTTGCTCACGCACAGTCGGGGGCGGAGTAACACACTCGGAGGACAGCGCTATCCGCTCCTTCCGCTTGTGTGAGCTCACAGACGCCCCTGATTGGCTGTTGAGCCGTGATTAATGTGGGAGCACAAAGTACCTCTCATCCCTCCCCTCTGAGAGAGGCTCGGCCAGTCAGCTCTCTCTAGACCTCCGGCTGCGAGAGGTTACAGTATCACCTGGGAATCGAACTTGCGATCTCCGGATGATCGGGTGAGCACTGGCTGTACACATTCTAAGGGCCGGTTTAAACAAACTTTTGAAGACACATAAAGTGAGTTGTTTTTAGAGTATTGTGGAAAGAACTCAACATGCTGAGGAAACAAGATTATCTGACAAAAGGCTCCTGGAAAAGGGTTTGTTTGTATTGGTTGTCTGCCATGAAAGTGGGCGGCTTCTCATTATTTGAGGAGAAGCGTTTGGCTTGTGAGACCTTTTAAAGGAAAAATGAGACCGTAAGAAAACTGTGTGAGCTGAACTACAGTATGTTGTCAGACTTTTATTCTGCGGAAGTAGCTGGTTCTCGGCGACATTAATTGAGGAATCATAGTGGAGTTTCTAGCGAAGCTCGAGGTCTGGCTCGTGCGATGGCGTCCTCATGAGTGATGATGTCAGAAGCGACTGGCCCAGCCAGGGGAAACCACTCCGAGCACCAGGCCAACGCAGCTTTTCTTCCAGAAAACACCCGAACTTCAGCGCATGCATTTTTCATGACCTCAAACCTCCCATCCGGCTCCGGACTCCTCTGCTGCAGATTAATCTTTACCCTCGGGCTCTGTGCATCCTCGTGTATTTTTACACTCAGGAAACAGCTCTCCAATCCCCTGTCCTACGCCGTAGCATCCTAAGCACCTCTCCTACAATCCCACACGCTCTAGTCTCGCTCTCTCTCCGCGGCTCGTTCTCTGCGCCGCCCATTAAACACCATGCAGAGCTTATCCTCAACCCCGAGCGTGAACATCGCTCCCAATTCCAATCATCATTCCTTTGTTCGGGCCTGGGGTGGGTGGGTGGGAGTCCAGATCCCTGCGCCCTATAATGGAAGCTCAGATGTTTTGGATGTCACACCTGCATCGTAAAATATCCAGTCAGTGCAGATGTTGTCATGATGCTTCAAATTAATAAATACTCACACTGAAATGACAATAGCATTTTAATTGCTCCTGATTACATGCATTTTTGTTTTCTACATCATTAGGTAGCACTGTTAGCGATGTAGATGGAGTAAGGTTGTAATAAACAGCAGATTTTATTTTACTAGTAAAAATATGCCTCGTATCTGATCTCCAATCCAGAAGCTGATGGTCGCAAACAACATGCAGGTAAAAAGGTGTTTTTTTACTCATCTAGCATCACTTTTTTTTTTCCTTCGCCCCATAGCTTATGTTACTGTACATTTACATCTACATTTAGGCATTTGGCAGACGCTCTTATCCAGAGCGACTTACATTTTTATCACATTACACATCTGAGCAGTTCAGGGTTAAGGGCCTTGCTCAAGGGCCCAAAAGTGGCAGCTTGGTGGTTGTGGGGTTTGAACATGGGATCTTCCAAACCGTAGTCCAGTGCCTTAACCACTGAGCTACCACTGGCCCATAGGTACTACTATTAAAATTACGCTGTATTTACTACAAATTTCTCCGGAATTAGCCGCATGGTTATCTAAACTAGAAAAGATTTTAAATTTGTACTAAATACAGTGTAACTTGACTCAGTTCAGCTGTATGCGACTGCAGAAGCTTCATATGAGCCCCAGCTGAACTTTGGAATGCATTTTTGCATGGAATGAGGGTTGTGGAATTTGGCCCCTATTACTTGCATTGTGCTCGCGTTATTGGGTGACAAACCTCACGCTCGGTGTGCAGAGCAGGAGAATTCCTAAAGACCAAGACCTTTCGAAATGTACTTAAATGCACCTCAAGTGTGATTTAAGGCAGACTCTCTCTTCAAGATTTTTCGAATTGTACTGTAGTTCCTGCTCACAAAGAAATTTTCAGTCCCAGTTTCAGTCCTTTGATTGTTGTCGTTAATCATGAAATGCCTTATATTGATGTTTAACGAGTACGAGTAAACGTGCACGGTATTGGGCCGTACTGTATATGGACAGGTCTCTTGTTAGCGGCACCGCTTTCAAGCCTTCGATGGGATGTTCGCGGCTCCGTGTTTTGACAGGGTCCTGTCTTGCCGTTCTCTTATGCGTTAACTCCGTCCTCCCTCGTCTCATCTGCACTCTTGATCTCGCCAACGCTTTTATCTTGTCAGTCCCAATTCGCTCCCATTTCCGGCATTACCTTTCCCCACTCCGTACATAACCATACATAATTATGTATATTACCCGAGTACATGATCAAAGCAGCTCGGCTCAGCCCTGTGCACACACACATTCTCTCTCTCTCTCTCTCTCTCTCTCTCTGTTTCTAACATTTTTTATTCTCTCTTTTTTTTTTTTTCTTTTTTGTTTTGCTTTTCTCTGCTATCCGGATACAGCAGTGCAGTACATGAATGCAAATGATAGCCGGTGAATTTAAAATGCAAATGAGATTGCCTTTAAATGGTTTCTGCAAAGAGGGAATATCGTTAGCGAGTTGTTTTGCAGCACTGTTTCATATGGATGAGGTGAAATGTTGTAGCTACTTTGTGAAGAAGAAGGAAAAGTCATGGCTGGAAGGGGACAGCAGATCCTTCATAATGTTTATCGTTTTCTGTTCAGAATGAAGGAGACAACGCTGCAGACGACTAGACTGCGTGACGTGACGTGGCGGCATGTGCGATCATAAATTCCTCCCTTCGCACATCTCGCATGAACAACAGCCACGTAGCGTCGAAAATCTATTCCAGTGCTTTTTGTTTCCTTGAGAAAGTGAGAAAGCCGCTGATGTGTGTCTCGGTCGCTGATCCATGTGCTGATGTATGAATCAAGACGATTTGCTGCTCGGCTAAACCAGGACGAAGATCTCATGTTTTGCATACTTTGTTTTTTTTTGGTTTTTTTTTTTCTTACTAGCACAACTGGCTACGAAATCGGATCAGACGTTCAGGTTGCCATGCCAGCAAGGCTTTTGTTGTTGTCTCTGGGTGGGTTTCATTTGATGCCAGCTTCGGGGTTTTTCAACATATTTACAGAAGATGTTCAGAGGATTAAAACTCTCAGCGGTGCTTCATAACCAGGACTGCACGCTGTCTGAGAAAAACAGTCCCAGGACGTGTCGTGTGACGTGTCTCGCGACGTGTCTCGCGTCTCGCATCTCGCAAAGGTTCCTATTAATAAAAGAGCCAAACAGTCGAAAGTTTGCGTCTCCCTGTTTCTGAAATAACCTTTAATAACCTGCATGTCCACACTTTGCCTTTATAACCGAGTCCGTCTTCCTTCCTTTCATCTCAACAGCTTTGAGATGCCCTCAGGAGTCATTTTAGCAATATTACCTCCAACAGATATTACAGACGGGTCCAGGAACTGAAGGGATAATGAAGAAACTGTTGATTTTCTTTTTTTTTTTCTTTATATTTGCTGTCTTTTCACAGATTACATCCACATTTCACTGGTAATATCTCGGATCTCGGTTGCAGTCCATTTCACTTGACTGCCTACTATAGGGTTGCCATGGTAACGCCATATAATAAAACTCTGGGGTATGAGTAAAGGCTTCTCTACTATTCCAGGTTAACTATTTAAAAGAATTTCAGGTGCTTTCGAATCTATTACGCCAGAATGCTTTTGACTTCTGGATTCTGAATGGCCAAGAGGTGTCAAATAATTTGTGCTCGTTTTAATACATTATCGTTTCTGTACTCAGGGACAACGATGGACCATGACGGGACTCTTCACATAGACGGATTGTCGTTGTTGATACGATGATGTTCCTTTTCAATTAGGAGACATTATTGTAACAGGCATGGACGGAGTCTCCAGTACCAGGGCTTTGAAACAGTCAAATCTTCCAGACTTGCAGTTTTTAGTTGACACTTTATATGTGTTTATATGCTTTAATCAGATCAGAACTTTTTTCCCTGTGTACAGAGCGGTCCTGCTGTTTAATCTGATGGAAAATATAACAGAAGTTGATTTTTCACTAACTTACTTAGGTTAGGTTGAGCTTCTCATCTTTTCCGATAAATCCCGCCTTCTACGTTATGATTGGTTATAAGAGTTCAGCCTCATCTTTAATTAGTTAAACACTTTACCATGTGTGAATTGTGAGCCAATCAGTGCTCCTTCTGCGGCCGGTGAAAGAGAGTTTATCCATAAACTCATCACGTCACCTATCGTTACCCCCACGTGGGGCAAACACACACAGAAAGAGTGTATTCATTCCAGCAAGAGAGAGAAATGATCAGGTCAGGTGTTTACATTGGTAATGTTCACTTGTTGACCTGATTATTAAAGGTTTACACACCACACCTCTCATTCCCACTGCAAATTCATCCCATCCAGGTCAGACTGCTCTCGTGTTTACATAATGAATTTTTTATTCCGATTGAACAAATATTAAAGCTATTAATGGAATATTAGGGTTCATTTAAACGCACCTAATAACTCTTTCCCTGTAACAGTTTACCATGTCATGTTTTATTCCTTATATAATCTTACAACACAGAAAGATTCATTTTAAAGATAAATTTTCATGTACAAATTCTACAATGGTATTCTGTCAGAATAACATGGTCCACGCTCGCTGTTTTGTTAAAAAAAAAAAAAAAAAGTACAATCAGTGGCCTGCAAGTAAATGAGAACCCTAAACCTAAAGCCGTGGCGGTATTTATGAGAGGAAAGTCATTTGTATTCAGATTACGATTACATGGGTACTTCAAGTTTTTTTTTTTTTTTTTCCCCCCCGCACAAGCACTCAACTTTAAACCTGAAAAGCAAATCAGGGTTAGAAAATTCAGATTGGTGTAACAGGAAAGCTATTTAAAAATGAAAGAAGAAGAAAAAAAACGATGATATGAGATGAAGATGAAGCACTGAAATAAATCTAAGAAGAGGATGGTATGTGGCCCGCGTTTTGCTGCATGTGGAGTCCAGGATGTAATTTTCGCATTCGTCAATGCACATTTGGCTTCATTAAAAAACGGGCATCTGCATTTATTATTCATCAGCATACTGTATAAAATAGCACTTGATCCAGCACCATGCTGGAAAGGACCTTTATCCTTTTCCTCTCAGCTACAGGTCTTCATGGCATTAATTCCAAAAAAACAATAAGGAAACATTTCTTTGAGATTCTGGTCCATGTTGAGATGACTGTGTGATACAGTTCGTGCAGATCCTCATACTGTACATAGGTTCTCCTGCTCTACCACATCCCAAAGGTTTTCTCCTGGGATCAGATCTGGTGTCTGGGAAAACAACCAAAGAGAGCTGAACTCATTGTCATATTCATGAAAACCACAAGTTTGACGACTTCGAGACATGGTGCATCATCAACATCATCATCATCATGCTGGAAGTTGGCATTAGAAGATGGCCAGAAACAATGCTCAGTTAGGCTGAGGTGTTCAAACAATGATGAATTGGGATTAACAAGTCCAAAGTGTGCAAAGGAAACATTCCCCACACCATTACACCACCCTGGAATGTTGACACAAGGAAGACTGGATCTCGGGATTCATACCATTGGAGCCACGTTGTGACCCTGTCCTCTGTGTGCCTCAGCAGAACTCGGGATTCGTCGGCCTGGTGAACAGAACCTCTGCCAACCTCAGCCAAAGTTTCTGTTTTTGCCTGACAGAAGTAAAACGTGATGTGGCCTTTTGCTTTTGGAGTCCATCATCCTTAAGGTGTGTGTTCCACGATGCTTTTCTGATCACTACAGTTGTATAGAGTGCTTGTTTGTGTTTTTCTAGCCTTTGTGTTCACGGAAACAAGTCTGGCCAGTCTTTGTAGACCTCTCTCATCAACGAGGTCGCTTTAAGTCCACAGATGTGACACTTTCTGGAGGTTTTTTGATTTATCACACTATTTTGAGATGTTGTGTTGCGTTTGAAAATCCCAGGAGATCAGGGCTCCAGAGCTCAGCGGTTAGAGCACTCGTCTTGTATATTAGAGCCCGTGAGTAGGGATTTGTTTTGGGGGCAGTTGGTACAATAGCTCAGCGGGTTAAAGCTCAGGGTTACTCTGAAATTTGATTCATGTCAACTGGACTTCCTTCTTGTTAGAAAGAAATGTTTCACTACTCGTCCAAGTAGCTTCTTCAGTCTACCTAACAAGAAAGAAGTCCAGTTGATATGACTCAATATCCACATAACCTCACCTGGATAACTGAGAAAATTCACAGGCATTTTGCTTGGAGTTTCTGATCTGGAGGTTGACAGTTCAAGCTTCAGATCTACCACTAGACCCTTGAGCAAGTCCCTTAACCCTATCCATTCCAGAGGTGCTGTATCATGGGCACTGATGCAAGCCTCCCAATAAGCTGGGGTACGTGAATAAAAGAATCTCACAGTGCTTTAATGTATAGGTGACAGCAATCACATTTTTTCCCCTCATTCTGATGGTTGGTGTGAAAATTGCCATTTGTGTAAAGTGCACTGTATAAATCTCATAGTCTCTCAGGTTACTGTTTGATGTTTGTGAGTTCAAATCCCAGTAAAGCCGAAGTTCCACTCTTGTGTCATATAACGAGACCCATAATTAGCTCGATTGTAAATTGCTCTGGATAGAAGCGTCAGACAGAATGAGCAAGAATCACGTCTGAATAAGGAGCATACTGCATGAATCTGAGGATTTCTTTTCACGACGCAACTGTGGAAATAAAATCAGTGATCATTTTCTGAGTAGTTAGCGTGATTACAAAACTTAAAAGCATGAACGGTGTACTGCATTCTGCGGCTTTTGTTCCTTTTGTGGTGCGACAACTATAACTGTTTACAGGGTTGCGAGTCCTATAATTGGCTTACTGATTACAGTAGCACTACATGCATTTATAAAATATAATAAAAAAAAACATGCAATGGTGTTCTTTTTGTATCTTAAAGAAAGCAGGTTGTAGCCTTTGTGCTGTCAGACAGGGCAGTGATGTGATGGCAATCAGATGGGAATTTAAAACCGAAAATTACTGTTATATAAGATGACTTTAATCATTTTAACTGCCTAGCTGCATAGGAATAGCTAGTGAGGAGATAAAATCACCACTTACTTATTCCTTATTATTATTAAATGTGCTGCATTTCTAAAAGAAGCGATACAAGTTTTCTTCCTCTATATTAACACCCAGCAATTTGTCCCCTCTTTGCATTTAATAAAAAATATCCACGCTCATTCTACCTTCCTGGTTTTGGCAGCTTGATTTTTTGTCATTAGCCTGTACACTGGAGTGGAATATACACTCACTGGCAATGGAGCGTGGCTGAGCTGTTTCTTATTCTGGCACCCAATTATCCCAGATCCCCATGAAGGAAAAGCACCGCGCTTCTTCTCTGACCATGTGCTGACCTCCGCCGCTCGACTGTTACTTCCTCTCCCTCTCGCGGTTTTAAAGTCCCACCTATAAACATCTGCTTCTTCGCCACGACTCGTCACGGGTTTGATTAAGAGGAATATTAGTACGATGATTCTAGTAATTTTTTTCCAATGAAGTAGATTTTGTAAAAGCTATAGGGTGGAAAAAAAGTTAGAATAGATCGTGACATTTCGCAAATTTCACAGTTTTTCAGGACCTTCGAAGGACCCGTGGTAGTGGTGCTAGTGCCGGTTCAGTGCTGGTTCACCTCGCAAAAATGTTTTGCTTTTTAACAGGCTAGAGAGCCACCTCATTACATCTGAATACATCTCAACTTCTCCATTATTGCAAGCACCCAGTGCAACAGCAGTAGTATTGGAAGCAGGGCTCCTGGCTTTGCAAGCCTATGTTGGCATCTCATCACAACTGCAGCAGCGCATTTCTGCATCTTGTTATAGAAAAATTATGATCTTAAAGTTTTTCTTGGTGTTCTTGGTCATAATAATCCCAAACCCAAGCCCCTGAGGTGAGCAGTTCTTGGTTCTAGACCAGCAAACTAGAACTAGAGCCTTTTCATTGTCTATCAAAATGTTTGAAATTAGGCAGCGGCTCTAAACCAGCCTTGAAACTGCCTCTTTGGCAAAGGGGCATAACAGTAACCACTGCAGCCCCAGTTGTCAGGTTTGGGGCATCAGCTGGGACAAGAACCAGGGTCTTCCTCATAGCAGGAGAAAACTCAAGGATTGAGGGACTAATGCACTTCCTGTATCACTGCTGTAATGAAGCTAATAGTTCCAGTAAATATTGGCCAATTCATTAGTTAATTAATGTGCCAACATGCACAATGTTTTCATTTATTAAAGATACTTTGGCACCATGATATACCAAGGGTTAATTCTGACCAGTCAGGGGCTTTATCTTGTTGGGCTTCACACAGCTGGACTCCATGGTTGCCATTAAAGGTCTACTGTATGTCTATATCTATATACATACAACAATCAGCTATAACATTACCACCACTGGCAAGTGAACTGAACAACTAGATCATGACTACGGGGATCAAAAGCCAGCCCGCCTGTTTCGATCCCAATACCAATGCAGCGCAAATTGCAGGAAGAAAAAATCAGTGCTGTTCGTGAGAGAAAGGCAATTAACACCCAGGCTGCCGTGTACAGGGCCCAGCAGACAATGAGTTCAAAACCTACAAACTCCCCGGGTCCTCCAAGCCGTGATCGGGATACACAGGGCAAGCAAATCCGATCCATAGAAGCCCAATCCCACAATCTCTACTGCACCCAAGGGTCCGCTGTCAACTTCCTGGTGCCAGACAAAGCAGTACATCCCCAAAGACCCTGAGGGACCAGAGCCACCCTGGTGGCACAAGGGGACCTCAACACCTGGATGGTTTTAGTGTTAAATTAGTGTAAATTGCTTCCTTAATGCATCATTATATTTATTGATCTTTTTTTTTTCATCGCCGCCCATCTCTGCCAGTCTTTGTCTGGTTCCCTCCATCATCTTCTCACCAGGAAGGATCTAATCGTCTCTTTAATCTCACCTCCTGGGTCTCACCTCCTCAGTGCTGTAAATGATTTCAAATTAAGAGGCATGCCCCGCAGGATGCCCCCGCAGGCGGAACGTCTTCCAACGCCGAAGCTCCTCTGATGCTACGCGGATGACGTTTAGGTCTTTACAAAGCCACGTTGAGCTCCTCGTTTGCTCTCGGTGTGGGGGAATGATGATTAAGGCAGATTGTGCCAGAGGGTGGAGGGCGTGCACCTCGAGGCTCTGAACTTCTAAGCGCACGTTTCGAGAGTTCTGATGGAATTAACAGCGGAAAACAATCTGTGAATGTTAATGCGTCTCTTCTTACACACGGTGCTGGTTTCACAAAAGATGAATGCTTTCTTTTTGGTTTTCTTCTCTTTTTTTGTATTATACAAAACTATTTCTGAATATTTGATAAAAATTTTGAACTGGTAACATTTTTTTAATAAAATAATATTTTTACGCAGTTTCTGTGCTGATAAACTACTGAGGGCTAAGAGCGATCCTCTTAACAAGAACATATTCTGGCAGCGTTTGTGAATAATTGAATCCTCGCCCTGCTGCTACGGCTTTTAATCTCATCCCCTTTGAAAGTGTGATGTTGTAAGCAGACGGAAACTCCCCGCATGTCTTGAACAGGGAATGTGAATACTGAGATTTGCCTCGATTTGCCTACTAGCTTCCATTTATCATCGTGCCTCCCTAACGCTTAGCATTCTAACAGATATAAAATGAAGATGAAAACATAAACTTTATTTTAAACATTGTCTTGCATCAGCCTTGTAAGCTGTTACTGTTTGTTAATCGCAAATTATACCACAGTATAAGAATTTATTCAGGAAGTCTTGATTCGTTCTCTGCAATTAGCGCAGGTTTATACATCTACAGTACGCGCTGGTTATAGTACGTAATGATCTCTATAGTTCAATTCAATTCAATTCAATTCAATTTTATTTGTATAGCGCTTTTAACAATTGACATTGTCCCAAAGCAGCTTAA
>JAQMYJ010000037.1:2513171-2550671 GCA_030014305.1 Clarias laeviceps | reverse complement strand
TTTAGACACAAGTAGCAATTTTTTTTTTCTCACAGTTTTATTGAGTGAGGATGTGTGTGTGTGTGTGTCTGTGTGTCTGTGTGTGTGTGCAGGTTCACCTGTGGTACAGTTGAGGTTTCAGTCCTGTTTAGCTGGAAGTGTTTTTATTTCCCTCTCTGGAGGAACAATCAGCTTCTGATTCACAAATCCGATCACGTAACAACTTTCACACTGACCAGCTTTAACACGTTCCTACTACTGTTTACTCCAACTGTCTCATGTCTTCCCGGGAAGTTTTCAGGATTTGTAGTTCAGTAATGTTGCTTTGTGTTCGTGTGTATTTAAAAAAAAAAAAAAAAAAGGGTTTTCATTCTTTGTTAAGGATCAGCTTGCAGGTGTGCAGGATGTTTTAAGCTCTTATTTGTGTAATAAAGATAAAACTAGGCTGTCACGTCCCTCTAAACTGGCGCCGTCGTGAGGCGAGCGCGCTCTCTGAACACGTGGGCTGATACGTAGAGCTGCTCGAGCTGAGGCCGCGTTTGTCCACGGGACGATTATCAACAAGTGCTTTTACAATTTTCCCACATCTGTTAGTGCTGCTTCACAAATTTAATTCGTTGCTTATCGCTTTTTTTTTTTTTCTTTCTCCTCAATGCCACAAAAGTGACAGTGCAGTCACAGGAAAGGAGAGAGAGTAGAGAAATTGCAGGTGTTATTCACGAGTCGGAGCCCTCGCTTCATAAAGTGCACTTAACACAATAATGACGGAGCCCCGCGCGGCGCTCGGGTTAAAATAAGGCTAAAATAACAGCTTTCCTATTGTTGGTGCCGTTATGATGTAGAGGAACGAGTCTCGGCGAGGGCTTTGTGTCTGAAAGGAAATTTAGAAGGTGTATTTTTATCACAAGAATGTGTGTGTGTGTGTGTCGGTGCCGGTTCGCCTCACCTGGGGTACGGTTGAGGTTTTAGTCCCGTTTAGCTGCGAGTGTTTTTATTTCTCCCTCTCTGGAGGCAGAACAGGGAACAATAAGCTCCTGATTGATGGTCAAGGACATCGGAGTCTTTTCTCACCCGGTTCCAGGGGGAAGACGAGAGGCAGCAGGACATCAGCGGGGCAGATTCGCTCCCAGTCCCCACGTCTGCACATCGCTCTTTATGCAGCAGTAAAGCGGAATTGCGTTTACTCGGGTTGATCTTGAGCACGTCAGGCGCGGTGAGAGACGTCTTTAAGATAAACAGGTGAACCATCGTTCCTTGTGTGTGTGTGTGTGTGTGTGTGTGTGTGTGGCAGCCTGGGAAAGACTTGACATGAGAGGAATGACTGTGTCAGTGTTTATTAGTGCTCCAGATATCTGTATTCGGATTTGTTACTGAAGTCGGCGGTCTGAAACAGGCAGGAAACAGGAAGTTTCTCTCTTGAGGGTTGTGTAACGGGTTTTACATTCGGGTGGCACCACAGACACACGAACACGAGGCGAGGTCACGCGGGAAAGGGTAATTAAAGAGGGAGGAAGTGGGGAAGGTGTGCACATGCGGGTCTGGGAGTGGCAGAGGCTCCTGCATGCTCCCTAAGAAACTCCTCCCGCTGCCTTGGCCAACCGGCCCCTCCCAGCTCTCCTTTGTGTGCGGCCTCAGGTGGGAGTTCATTTTGATGTCCGGCGGCTTGACGCCTTTCCCGTCTGAGAACGGAGGCCTTAAGGTGGAGCACAGCGGCCTTTTTGCCCTCTTTGGCGGCAGGCTGGCTCTGCCACGGGAGCTCGCGGTGGTCCTCAGTGCAGAGATCAAACGGCTACACTCAGTTCTATAGCCTTTGAAGTCCCTGGGGCGCATTACATCATCCTGCTCGCATCGCACTCTTGCGCGATTTTAGCGTCCGCCGCGCGACTCTGCTCATTAGACCTCCAGGACCTCAAGCTACACTCTCGGTTTTATAGCGCAGGGAAAACCCGAGATCCATTAACGGTAACAAGTCACCAGCTCTGCACTTTTCCAGCAGCGCCGCCCCTTCGTGCACTCGCAGAATGAGTGGCCAGCTACTTAGTGAGCCTACAGAGTGAGCAGGGAGCGACAACAGGTTTAAACAAATTTTAAATGTGTGATCTGAAATCCAGGGCAACCTTCAGCAAACACACTAATGCTTTGGTTTATTTGAAATCAAGTTTAAAAATCAAGTTTGAAATCAAGTTCAGCAACAAGACTTTTGATGTCTGCTCATATGAGGTCAGCGAATTTTGTAGCGAATTTTGTACCGAACCAGTACGAAATAGGAAACTGACACACCCTGGAGATCTGTTTACATGTCTGTAAATGACTAAATAGTGAAATTAGTCACAATAGGTTAACTTTAATTAACAGCTGTTGTTTTTTCAAAATAACTCAAAACAGCACAAACAATTTTTTTTGTTGTTGTTATTTGTTTGTTTTATTTATTTTTTGTTTGTTTGTTTGTTTGTTTGTTTGGTCTCTAACTCACAAATAATAAAAAAGTTTAGTATTTTAACCCTTTTAACGTTTAAGCAACAGACAGACGAGATAGAAAACACACTAAATCCAATAAAGACAACGATATAGAGAACAGACCAACAATATAGATAAATGCTGAGTGTGTGTGGTCTTGTATGCAAATGTCTGACGTGTGTATAATGCTGATGTGAAGTATGTTGTAAGACCTACACTATCATGCAAAAGTTTGTACACCCCTTCTAACTCCGTGATGTTTATTTCTTTCTACACTGTAAAACAACACTGAACGCGTTTATTATCCAAAACACACAATAATCTCCTTTGAACAGTTGATATTGAGATGTGTTTCTGCTACTTCTGCTCTGTAAAGCTTCATAACGGCTCTAATCTGAGGTGCTGGTTGTTAATTGGTGATTTCTGATGCTGGTGACTCTAAATGAACTTCTCCTCTGCAGCAGAGCTCAGTTTTGGTCTTGTTTTCCTGGGAAGGTCTTCATGAGAGCTTAGGTTTCATCATCATGGAGCTCGATGGGTTTTACAAACGCACTGGACACAATACTGTTCTTACAAGAACTGTTTCAGAACCGCTGACCTTGACATAACAACTGTCTGCTGCTGTTGTTGTTACTTGATTACCCAGTACCATGTGGTATTTAATATTTTTGAAAGACTCCAGTATTGTTCTAGAATGTATAGAAAACAAATCCAAACTTTTGACTGATGCCGTGTGTGAAGAGCAGCCTGACGCATCTACAGCAGAGCTGATCCTGTTTCTGGCACCTTCTGTGTGTGTGTGTGTGTGTGTGTGTGCCTTCATGTCTACAGAAGATGAACTAGAATTATGAACTCGGAGTGGGAAAATAAACAGCTTTCCTTTTCCGTTACGCCCGTCTCCGCAGCACACAGCGAACACATCATGTTGTGTGTGTGTGTGTTACGAGTGTGTACCTGCTACGCGGAGAAGGTGTACTGTATTAGTGATGTACTCTTGCTGTTACACACTCATGGCACTACTTTCTTTTGTCACCATGTTCTGCAGCCTACGGTGGTTGAAAGTCTTAGACCTTACTTTGGTTAAATTTCAGATTTACTATCAACTGTTTTGTTCTCGTAGAAAACAAGCCACGGACAGAGAGTTAAAGGTGAAGAAAATAAGATTTAGTATATAAGATTTAAGTTTAAATGCCAAATTCACAGAATGTTAATTCTGAAAAAAAAGAAAAGAAAAAAAGAATGTTTTTATGTAATTTTTTTAATGTAAATTAGCAGATCTTTGGGCAAGAAACCAAAGGAAAACATTAGCTCAGGCTAGCTAATCTCAAAATGTTTGCGCGTGCAAGCTAATGAGAAACGCCATCTCTCTCTCAATACCATTGTAATTATTACAACACGCCAGGAGAAGTATGAGTAGCGATACTTCAGCATTTTTGGTTTACGAGCCGAACCGAGCGCCGGTTAAGCTGCGCATACATTTAAAACTTGTTTGCGTGAGTGGAAAAGCCAAGCGAAGCTAAATTACATATATTTTTGCAGGTTTTTTTGCATATTGCGCAAGACTTAGTGAAGACACGGCACCATGGGTAACAAGAGAGTTCAGTTTGGTTTTTAAAGCAGCTGGTGTGAAGAGGAATCATAAATTAAGGTTAATTGAGGTTTAATGTTTATTTATTTTTCATATTTACATGTCTTTTCTAAATATTTTGATTGTTTTCATATGCAAAAACATGATTTATGGTGTTTGAAATTGGTAATATTTTTTTCCAGCGCAATCCTTATAAAGAAACGCACAGTAATGTGAGCAACGTGGAAGAAAAAGGAGACGTCGTCTAGAGGTTGTCATGGTCGTGTCTTTAGGACATGATGGGCAGAGACTCCTGCAGCTCCTGAAGGCTGATATCACATGACCACAGGAATGTCAGATGGGAGCTGACACCTCTGATGGGAGCAGAAGTCAGCCGCTAGCTCGTTAACGTGATCCCGACTCGCCTGAGCTTTTTTTTTTAATGAATCTGTACAGGACTTAACAGAAATTATTCAAAAGGAAGTTGCAAAAAAAAAAAACAAAACAGGAAAGAATGAAAAGAAGCAGGATGGAGATAATGAATGAATTAAGGATGACAAGTGTAAGATAAAAGAAAGTCGAGTAACATTAGCCTGAGTTTCTTTTTTGGCGTCAAGCAGCTAAAAGAATTAGCGCTCAGTCTGGAGCATCCTTAATAGCAATTTCATGCAGCTTCAAGATCAAGTCTTAAGATCATTACTTTAATCGTTTAGCTTCCTTTTTAAAGCACGCAGTGAAAGAGAAAATTGTAGCAAAGGTGCTGATGGAGAAAGCAAATAAATCTAGCAAAAAGAAGCTGTTATCTAGCAAGAGTAGGCGTAGTTCAGTGGATAAGGCATTGCGCTACGATCCAGAAGGTCCCAGGTTCAAACCCCACCACCTTCAAGTTGCCCCTGTTCGGCCCTTGAGCGAGACCCTTAACCCTAAACTGCTCAGACGTATAAGGAGATAAAAATGTGAGTCGCTCTGGATAAGAGCATCTAGCAAATGCTGAATTGTAAATCTGGCGAGTTATTAGGAATGGTGTGTATACTCTTTTGTTTGTTTGTTTTTGTTTATTAATTAATGATTTTCCTATCAATTTGGTTTCACATTTACTGTCAGATTAGAATTAGAAAAGGAAA
The DNA here is from genome assembly GCA_030014305.1 of Clarias laeviceps. Taxonomy (NCBI): domain Eukaryota; kingdom Metazoa; phylum Chordata; class Actinopteri; order Siluriformes; family Clariidae; genus Clarias; species Clarias laeviceps. The sequence continues at coordinate 2,545,544 of JAQMYJ010000037.1, read as the reverse complement.
ACAATCATAATCGGACATTTCGCTTAAAATGAACCTGATTTAAAAATCTTATCTGTGTAAATTAATATTCCGCTGATTGTCTACATTAAGCCACGCCTACACAATTATACAAATGCCAAAAAGTGACAAAATGGTTAAAGAGCACCTCATCTGCAAGGTATTCTCTCTAAACGTTCCAGTAATTCAGCTCAGCCGCCGCAGCGCGTCATCTATCTACAGTATCTATCATAGACGTAGAACTCATTAATAATTTAATAGGATTTTAACAGGGTGCCATTACTTTTGTCAGAAGGGGGGGCGGGGGGGAAGCTCAATTTTCTAGAAAATTCTTTCCCGTCTAGAGAGCTACTATCTAGTTGTTACCGAGAGCTGAAATTGCATCAGGGTACTTATTTAAGAGCTTCACGTCCTTGTTTAGAAGTCCAGCCTAATTAAAGTCGCTGTTAATAAATTGACTTAATACGGCGGAATATTTCAATTAATCCGCCAAATTCAAGCTTAGTAACTCGCTGTGTTTATCTGTTAATAAGGAGGCAGTTGGTCGACTATCAGAGAGAAGGAAAGCCTCGAAAAGAATAGCAAAATTCATTAAGCAGCTTAGCCAGGAGTTCTGCGCGAGTCAACAGGAGTTTTCGGGATTAAAAAGCGTTCTCTGATTAACAGGCTGTTGACCCATCCTTTCATCCCGCGCCATTTTTATCCGACAAGACCACCGCGCAGAAAGAGACTTAAGCAGCTAGCTAAATCAACCACAACGAATGTACGGGAATAAGCCCGGGGACTCGTTTCGCTCTGGTTTGGAATGTACTGTAACGAGGTCCTCGGCGCGGCGCTCCGGCTTTTCTGTCTCACTTTCACGCCCCCGCAGTCATCATCCCAAATTACAGCTGATGCATTACAGTGTGAAATGGAGCTATTTGTATGCCGTGTGCAGGTCAGCGCATGGTACATCGTCTGCCAAAGATTGCCGGATGGGTAAAATTTAACACCGTTTTGCGAAAGAAAAAAAAAAAAAAAAAAACTCACCTTCTCACCATTCAAATGAGGCTTCTAGTTGTCCCCTTTAATGTGTGGCAAAGACTCTGTGGAGGGGGAGGGGCTACGTAGGTTGTGTTGTGATGTCACTCCATAGTTCTGGACCAATCAACATTCAGTATGCAAATGATTTCGGGTAACGACTTGGAAGCGGTATAGCTTAGATTTCAGTGAATGGTGGTTGCTATGGCAACGAAATATATTTGTCGGTTTTGGCTGTTGAGGAAATAAAACTAAAACGGTATATGTGTACATACAGTATATCCAATAAAACAAAAAAAAACATCTCGCCGACTGCAACTCTGCTGTTGATTATTTTCCCATAACAGCATGACACACAGTGTTCTATTCTTTTCTTATTAAGGAGAGATTTGAAATGAAAGCAGCAGCGTCGTGACTCTGGAGCATCGCTATAATCTTCTCCTTTTCGCTCCATATGTCTATACTGTAGATAGAGAGAGAGAGAGAGGAATCAGGAGCTTGGCATTCTCGAGTCCTGTGTGTGTATGAGTGTGTGTAGTTTTTATTTTTTTTGTGGGGGGGGGGGATTTGAAGTTAATTAAAACAGCAAGTGCAGTAACAACCTGCACCGTCAAGACAACAGGGAACAGGTTTGCCCCAGTGGGATATTAAACAAGGCTCCGACAGTCACGCTGCCACCGAGCAGGTAATATTCCTGCTTCCTTTAATTACTTCTCGGATTTAAAAAAAAAAAAAAAAAAAGAATAAAAATTTGTTCCTGCTGTAACCCTTGATGCAACACTCGTGAGCACTCCGATGAGACGGGACGTCACGACGACAAAGATAAGGTTGAAACGGACGGACCGCTTTTTACCAAGCACACGGCTCAGCAGGTGCTCAAAGGTTTTTCGCTCCGTCAGTGGGGCCTCGCACACTCCTCCAACTCTGGCAAAGAGGCCAGCGCAGGATGTGAGCTGTTTCCATGGCGACAAGCTCTACTCCCACTGCCTAGCAAAAAAAAAGAAAGAAAAAAAAAAAGTGTGTCATTATCTGCTGCTGTGGATAGAGGCCGGGCGAAGGCGCAGCCCACAGGGCCATTTCCTATCCCATTTCTGCCTCTCTACCCCAACCTGACCATGCATCTTCCTTACATCATCCCAATTTGCTCCATTTTCCAGGCTCTTACCAGGTCCCCGTCCCCCGTCCACGTCTCATTCCGGCCAGCGCGTTCGCCTCTCTAACGCTGAGTAAAAGCACACGCGTAATTTATCCACATCACCAAAGAGCTGTAAAAAAGCCGGGCTGCTCTGAAGTTTAAGTAAAGTGTTAAAAAAAAAAAGCTTTGGGTAGATGTTCATTTCTGAGCTTCCCAAAAGTTTTTTTAGTTTTTTTGCGCTGGCAAAAACATATTTCTAATCCACACATGGAGTGCACTCACATCCCAGAGTCATTCATTCTAAATGTATGAGACTCATCACATTTTAGGAGAACCTCATTTCATTAGCATACACTCAGGCCAGGGTATCTATTGTGTGTGTGTGTGTGTGTGTGTGTGTGTGTGAAAGAGAGAGGAAGAGAGAGAGAGTACTCAGTGCTAATCTCCTTAGCTCGGCCAGTGGTTGTCATTAAGAGGGGTGTGTAACCCTCAGATGAAGATGAATGCCTGTACACTCACACACCTGCTCTGACGAAACTCTCTCCAGTAGTGCTGCACAGGGAAAAGACAGTGTGTGTGTGTGTGTGTGTGTGTGTGTGTGTGTGCGTATGTGTGTAAGAGAAAGAGATTTAAATGTGCTTGTAAATGAACATGGCATGTCCATAAATGTTCTGAACAAAACTACAGTACGTAGCTTTAAAGGAATCAAATACAAATAATAAAAGTTCTCGATTATGGTTATAACACTTTCATAAGCCATTCGTGGCTTCACACACTTCAGTACACGTGTTGCTAAAAGCATTATTCCAATATGACATATGAACCAGGTGCTTGCATAATAGCTGGACATTAACTGGTTGCACCGAGCTACAGTCCGGAAAGTCAGTGTTCAGTCAGTTAAAGCAGTGTTCATAAGGCTACATAGAACCTACATAGTATAACATGTCAGTACAGTAACATACAGGTGTCATCTCAGCTTGACTTCACAAGTAACAAAAGCGGTATAAGAATTATTGCTTGTTGGAATAAGGTTTGTGTTATGACAGGTTATGTTTGTCAGGATCAGCTTATGAGCACTGTTGTCTAAAACAGCCTTTAACAGACATAAATGCTCATAAAGATTTATTCCAACATGCATCAGCTATCAGAGATGTCTTATTTGTGCAGTTGACATCACCAGAGCCAACACCACTGACTACAATGTGTTACGACTCACTCGTATCTTAGGGTACTATTGTACTTTGTGAAGGTGCTATGTAGCCTTAAGGAGATTGCCGTAAGTACAGTTTTACCTGTTTATCTGCAGGATCCTCCGTAACATCACATGCCATAGAATGTATTTATCATCTTGAGAATGTACCTCTAATAACAGCATTCTTAAGGTGACGTAGCCCATACTTTACATAAGCTGTTCATAGATAAAAAGAAAAATATTAATGTACTAGATATTAGTATATTATACATATACTAGAACAAGCAATGACGCTTGTAACCATGTTCATAAGCCTACATAAGCCCCTTGAAACAACTTGACACAAACCAGAATATTAATCATGACGGTCAGGGCAAGCATGGATGTATTATGTCAACCTTATGACACTTTTCAGACTAACTTGTCATGCCGCTGTGACAGCTGTATGAATGTGATATAACTTATTTTTTTCTGTTCCTTAAGTGTTTGTAAGTTGCTTCTGTAACCTTTTTACTCATGTGTCTGAATCCTAACGTCATTTCATTTTGGTGTTATGTCAGCTTTATGTCAACATTAATAAAAGCGCTCTTCAGGACAAGTGATGATGGTTGCAATGATGCTTCATAACGTAAATGTTTAGTTCTTAGGAATGCTTTGTATTCTTATGAATGCCTTTGTGTTATGACAACCTTATGACACTTATTCAGGCTGGCTTACTGTACATTACTAGGGTAGCTATACCATTCTGACATATAGTAGCTTGGCAAGCAAGGTTGTGTATGTACTTGCTATTTCTATTAATATACTATAGATATTTCTGAAAGCTTGTTATGATTACAGCCTGGCAGTGCGTAAAGCATTATAACATAACTTTATGTCACTATAACACACAATCTAGCAAAGGTGTTATGTCAGCTTTACTTGATAATGAATAAACGGATGTCTGATAGTTGGATTAGTCGTCAGGTCAGTGCTATGACAGTTAATGACAGTTTGTCATTATGATGCATTATAACAATGTCATTAGCATGAGATTGTTAAAATACGTCATGACAGGTTTAACCGAATGAAGTAGTTTGACGAGCACAGTCTAGTTACTATTTGTTTTAGAGATTTTTGAAAGGTTATTACATCATTATGATGCATTATAACAATAATGCAAGTATGAGGGTTTTATTTAGTTTTAGAACTAGGATTGAGGGAGAGGTTTAACAGACAATTGATCAGCTATGTGTGTGTGCGTGTGTGCGTGTGTGCGTGTGTGTGTGTGTGTGTGTGTGTTTTGTCATTCACAGCTCCAAATACAGCTCAGTACGGGACCACCGGAGGAGGAGAAGCTCTGCTGGCGTACGATTTCCTGGTGTTGGCTCTCAGCTCTCTGCTCTGCGTTTACTAGCACCACGTACAGCCATACGCACTGAACTGGACTGAACCATTCACACGGCTCATTTCCGGATCTGATCTGGCAACGTGGTTTGCTTTCCTTTCTTTTTTTTCTTTTTTTTTTTTCGTTTTGCAAAAAAAGAGAGATATTTTAATCAGTAAGCGGTACTTTTCAGATGGTGGTTTTTACGTTCTGTGAAAATTTCTCATCATGTACATACACATCCGGTTTACATTCCTTCTCCTTCTCCCTCTCCCTTTCCTCTCTCTGTCGTTTACTTTATTCCACTTTCTTTCCTCGATTTGTCCACCTCGTGAATCAGCACCACCGTGCTCTTTTAGAAGGCTTCAGAATCAGCTAGCCGCGTCGTTCTGAGGGGAGCGGGGGATGGGGAGTCGGTGTGTGACTGGGGGGAGGGGGGAGGGAGGAGGGTGCACTAACAGCGTGGTGTTTCTGAGAGGGCCGTCCCCTGAAGTGTTCCTCCACCGTTGTCAGAGTGCTCTCGTACACACACTCCTCCGTACTCTTTCAGGTCATAATATTTAGCCAGCTAATTTGAAACCACTCAGATTTGCACAACCAGAACAATCAAAAAAAAAAAAAAAAAAAAAAATGCTTTGAGAAGGGAACGTTACGGTGAAGCAGGGATGTCGGGTCGCACTTCGATATTCCGTTTTTTCACTGACAAACGCATGGACCAAAATGACAGCCATAATTTAGTGGTTTTAGCACATTATGCTAACACTTAAAAGCTCTGCCATAAAAATTAGAACATAAATACTGAGGAATTTGTCTTACCTCGACATTGGTTTCCCAAATACGTAACAAAACTTCATCTTTTTTATTTTTTATTTTTAGAAATTTTTTAATTGTAATATTATGTCAATTAAAAAAAAGAAAAATAATTTAACAATCAAAATAATAGTTTTTAACATGGTCATTAGTCATTAACATTAAACAGCTGTCTTTGGTTTTATTATTTTACTAAAAATTACTACCTGCTTTCAAGCAGCAACAAATGTACCTATTACATTTAATCACATTACATTTATAGCTGGTTGATGATAAATTCTGAGCCAGATATTTTACCATCCCCAAATTTCAAACATTTAAGTTCTTTTTATGTATTTTCCTTTTTTTTGCTGAAATCAAATTAATCTGAGAAACTTGTTTCTAGCTGTTATTTATAATTCTACAATGGAAAAGTTCATGACTTGATTGATTGATTGATTAAAACAACACACATTATTGAAATTGATCTAGAAATAGGTATAATTTGGTATAATTTATATATATATATATATATATATATATATATAAATTATACCTATTTCTAGATCAATTTCAATAATGTATATAATGGTATATATGATATTCAACAGGGAGCACCCAATGCAATATTATCACGATACCTACCGTACTGTAGATGCCGATTCGATTTGTATTGTAATTCTTTTAGTATCAAGACTACATTTTTTATTTTAATGATTCTGTTATAATTCTAAACAAACTTAGCAAATAATTCTCTCTTACCACACAGGATCGCCGTGTCACCTGACAATGTGTGAATAGTTTAGAGCGCTAAACTATTTTGCCACCTCGAATGCAAAATGTGAAATATGATATTTTAAATCTGAAAAAAAAAAAAGATTCATAGATTTTGGAGTTAGTGTGGTGATGCATGAATTGCCACACAAAAGAATTGTGATACGCACCTGAATCAGTTTTTCTTGTTTGTTCTTTTGGTTTAGTCATATAATGATCCAAGAATATTTATTATATAAATGGATACTTTATTGATCCTGAAGGAAATTCCAGAAAAGATTCAGTAAATAATTTGATTATGAATTCAGAAAAAAATATTAACCTCAATTTCATAAATATATAATACATAATATATAATATTAGCTATTCAGTTATTATTATTATTATTATTATTATTATTATCATTATTTAGTTCTTTTTAGAATTTTTCTTTTATTTGACAGTGCTGGATATGACCACATACAGTACATTCACAAGGCAACAGATTTGACAGAGACATGCGTATTTAAATGATCATATAATTGTATTTTTTTGCTGGGAGCCACAGATCATGGAAATAGAACCAATGTGAGATGTATTTAAATGCATAATGTGAATATCATTTCTGTATTAATATCAGTTTTATGCACTATGTCGGATTTAACTGGTGTTAAAAACAAATTTACGTTGCAGTATGCGCACTTGATTAGCGGTTGATTTGATTACCCTTCCTAACAAACAAACTGGATATCTCTACAGGAATCTCGTTTTACGTTTATTGAGATTATGGATGTTTGATTGTTGTTTTTTATTGTTTAATGGACAAACTGTTTCTCTTTAGAAAAGAAAACTCATCGGTTTAATTTCACTGTATGCATTTTTTTTTTGTCGTGTTTTACTCCTCACTTTTAACAGATTCAGTTCTATTTTATTTTTTTAATTATTGTCATGATGAGTTGTACAGGATTTTGATAATGTTTTAATGCATCACATGACGTGCTCCCTGCTTTTGCTTTAGTCATTTTTGTTTCTTTTTTTTTTTTTTTTACATGTAAGTTGTTTTGACATGGGAAGCAAGAAAAAAAGCAGATAGTATGATGTGATATATGATATTTGAAATTTGATATGACATAAGTGTGGATCTAAATGTCAATGGTTATCATTTTAAAAGAAAGTATGCAGTATGGCATAGTTTACAATGTCGTCTTTCAGTTTAGATGCCATACCTGTGGTTAAAACTTCTTATCGAACAGATAGACTCGATCACTTAAAAAAAATAAGAGAGAATAAAATAAACGAACAGTTTGTAATCAAAAACATTAACTTTTTAACTCAGAGGGTGTGAACACAGTTATATGATATCATAGAAGCTAAGTCATGTGTGTGTGTGCGTGTGTGTGTGTGTGTGTGTTTGGAGAAAGTAGAACTAATTTTATATTCTCGGTAGAGCCTTGTGTCTAGGTTTAGTTTGACCTCTACCCTAGCTCTCACACACATGTTGTGTATTTTCCGATGTGCAGAAATTATGATTGTGCTGCATGTCAAAATGTATGTTAAGGTGGCCAATGATCATAAACCAATACCTTTTGAGTACAAAAGTAGTTTCAAGACTGTTTTGACTCGTTTTTACTCGCCGGATAAACCATCACACAAACAGTCCAACAAACGAAAACACCACAAGGGTTTCTTTTGGAATATATAAAACATTCCTTTTTTTTTCCAACTATTTTTATTTATCTGTAAAAATTATTATTATTTTTTAATATATTTTTTGCCTATTCCATACAATTCAGGTAGAAAAAGTAATTCTTAAATCCTGTACTCGGCAAAGAAATATAGCAAGTAAAAAATATCTTGAAAGTGGACTAATGTATGTAATTTTTCTTACTAGGAGATAATCATAAGTAAAATATTGTTAGATTGTTCATTCATCATTAATTTTTTGTGCTTTATAATCTTGTTTTTCAAGCTTTAAATGTCTTTTTTCCTTTTTTTTTTTTTTTTCTAGAAATAACCAACAAAACATAACTATTTCAAGCTTTACAATAGATAAATACAATAGATACATATGACACTAAGATATTGTTGCTTGCTAAGAAGGTAGTGTATATTGTACATAAAGCACAAGATTAGTGACATTTCTGCACTACAAAAATTCTTCCCAAGCAAAAATATCTTAAATCTGTTGTCTAATACTCATCATTGTTAGAGTATGTTAAAACAAATATAGCTGTATTAAACATAGTTTTAACATTTCAAATTTAAAGGAATTAAAAATGTATCATTTTATAAGCAAATAATTTAGCTTCCTAAAAAATTAAAGGATAAAATAACTGTATTGTCAAGCTTTAATATAAAAAAGTTAAAATAAATAAAAAATAATGTCCCACAATCACGTTTAACAATCTAGTAATTATAGTATAATCTTAAAATGATCATTCTTTTATTACATAAAAGACTGATTCTACTTTTTTTTTTTTTTGGTGTGAAAGTACAGTTTACAGTCCAAATGTTGACTAAGAGTTAGTCCAAGTAATTTTGCTTCAGTTTAACAACGTCACAGGAGTTCCCCAACGCAACAAGGCGGCCTTTTAACTTTCAAATTCAGGTAAATTAAGTTTATAAAGTTCATCTGCCTTCAATCAGGACAAAACCTGAATTTTACTGATGATTTGCAATCGCAGCGTTCTTATCCTTCAGCAAACATTTTCTTAAACCATCATAATCACTTTTAAGGCCTATGCCTGTCTATAAGCACATATAGTTACAATGTCATCAGCAGGTTTATTCCAAATATTTCACCTAATCACTTTCTTTATACTTTTTAATTTTTTATCTTTTTTTATATTTTATCTCTTTCTCCTTAGCTCAGGTTAAAATGTTTAATAAAGGATGAAATGTTTACCTTAGGCTAAAATTAAAATCTTCAAAAATAAAGTCAAACTGTACCCAAAGTTTTTTTTTTTTTTTCTTTTTACTCTTGAGGTATCAATTTCTGGCAAGTCAAAGATTGTAGCCACAATTATAGATTTAGATTTTAAACCCAAGAAGAAGATAACTTAAAATATAACCCTGTCTGAAAATATTTTATTTAATTTGGTGTTATTTTTTTTAATTCCTGGTTAAAAAAAAAAAAAGAATAAATAATAATAATAATAATAATAATAATAATAATAATATTATAACCTTTACCTGAAGGTATCATTAAAGGTTTTATCTACTAATTAAAAGTTTAACTCTGGCTTAATTGGTTCACTTTACACAGAATCATATAACAAACTAAAATCCTATTTTCTCCCATCAAACGATTTGGATAAAGTGTTTATATAGGGATTTATTTCCTTCTTTTTACTTTTTTTTTTTTTTGGACTTGTGCTAACATTTTTATCTCCTCAATTAGAATATTTATTTTGTACTTTTTTAAACTTAGGTTAAAATTCAAACCTTTAACTTGAGCTAAAACCTTTAACTCAGGTTAAAACCTTTATTTTGGGCTACAGCCTTTTTCTCACCCAAAATGTTGACCTCTGGCTGAGATCTTTAACTCTACTTGACTTGAGCTAAAGTCATAAAAAGGCCAAAACAGCAACAAAAAAAGTATATTTGGAATCTGGTAAAATCTTTATCTTGGTCTAAAAGCCTAAAACACTTTAATGTGACATTTAAAAATGTCTTAAATGTCTAAAAATGTCTAAAGTCTTTATCTTGGGCTAAGATTTCCCATTCTTGATCATAAACCAACATTCACTAATATGGATTTCTTCATCATCATTATCCTTATTATCATCAAAATCATCAACATCATCTGACAACCAATTTGGGGAATAAGTACTGTATAAAAATGTGCCTTTGCAGTATTAAGTGAGTTGTTGAACTCCATATTAAATCCTCATGTGTTAACAAGCTGCAGGTTAAATAAGGTCATAAACATCAATGTGCAGTTTGCAGTGTAAAAACTTTGTGTGCAGTATATATGTTGCAAGACAACTCCGGATTTATTCATCATAAATACATCATAAAGCAATTTCGGAACTCAGCTCTTTGTCCATAAATTCAGAGTAGGAGATTGATGCAGATTTCATCAAGTGTTACTTATGCATGCAGAATTATAAAAATTAATTTATAAAAGAATGACAGTATGTAAATAATTGTTCTGCACATTTACAACATCTACTGACTCAGCAATTACAATTTCACGATAACAGTTAAAGACTATTTTGCGTTTAATTACTCGCACATTGATTTTACGACTTTCCCGTTTTCAGTCTGAGGTACACTGTATACAACATACACAACATTCACACACTTGTCTGAATCTAAGGCATCACTAAAAGACTTAATGAATAGTTCCTGTATTTAAACCACTTTAGATCTGAAAGCAATTCAGCACTTCAGTGGAGTTTACTCGTTAGGAAATAAAAGCCTTAGCTGTGTTTAGTACCTGCAGTATGTTATACCTGTAATGATGCATTTCCTCCATTGTGTCATTGTCATGACTGCAGCTTTCCTGCTAGATCCATATAGATCCATCTTCAAAAATAAATAAATAAAATAGAAAAGTCATGTAACTGAAATTCATAAAGTCAAGTCAGTTACGTATAATGAATTGCTTATGATGGAACAAACTAAAATGATTGAATGATGACTAAATAATTACCTTTTACTGCTTAAACATAGCTGACTGTTGTGTTTCGTAGTTTCACGTTACCATGTTTGTTCAGAGACTCTGGACAGATCAGATACACAAAGAATAAACTCATACTTCGTCTATGTTGTGGACTCTTTTTGAAATCATGTTCACTAATCAGACGAGAAAGAATAAATCTAACAAATTTGATGGAAATCTGTGAAAATGCTTTCATTATCATATTTGCATACTAATGTAATATCTCTAGCTGGTCTCTGGTCTGGCGATCCACCTGGAGTGAAATAATTGCCATAAATGCACGAGTTCAACTTTAAAAGAGGGTCTGCTCCGGACGAAAACCAGCAAACAGTTTACTAGTGGGGTTTTATTCCCCACATTGTTCAGCAATTCCGCAGTATTTAGTTTCCAAATACAGCGGTACCTCGAATTTACTGTAATCCGTTCCGGAGTTCTTAAGGCGAAATTTCATATTGCAAAACTAAATAATGTAAATGCAGATAATCCACTTTTCCGTTACCAATTTCCAACACTTCTGTAAAAGTATATTTTTTGCATATAAAAACAATCAAAAAATTTAGACAAGAAATGTAAATGAAGCAAAATATGAAATTAATAGACATTAAAACTAACTTGACCTTAATTTATGATTCCTCTTTAAAAAACAAACTAAAAGTGGCTCTTTTTTCTTTTTGCTACAGTCCTTGCTAACATTCTTGGGACTTCGCTAAATCTCGTGCAAAAAAAAATAAAAATAACACTAATGTAATCTCGCTTCACTTGGCTTTCCATTGACGTCGGCTACCACACGTACGCACAACTGGAAAAACGCGTAATTCCGAAAATGCTTCATATCAGAGGGAAATTTCTTGCCAAATTTTAGATCTCAAGGCAAAAATTCGCAAGGTCGAATGTCGGTTCCTATGCCAAGGTACACTGTATCTCAATATATAGTTTTGAATTACTTCGTTGCTTCCACATCAAGACAACCAGTTAACACCACCTGTTCTCGCAAATCTGAGCTTTTTCACTCTTTTCACAGTACAGCTTTAACAACCCGGGCACCTGTGGCTCACCTTTCAACCCCTGGCATTTTTCAAAAAAAAAAAAAAAAAACTTTTTTTTTTTTTTTTTTTTTTTTTGGGAGTAGTGTCTCTCTGAGCAGGAAGGGGATGATTCATTTGACCCAGCGGTTAATAAAGTCCTTCCTGTGCCTTTGTTAGATTTTGATAGTGGGATTTTATGGAGTGCTGCAGGGCTGCTGCCTTCACCAACCAAGAGCATTTATTCTCCCAGCTGCACTCCCGCGTATCACAGGAATAAAAATTGCGGCTCCAATAGTGCAAGTGAAAGCACTGTCCTTTTTCAAAGGCCCACCGTGACGTTTAGTTGGAATCATCTTCACAGAACACAGTGCGAGAAAACTGCGACCGGTTTACACTCACTTTCGTATTGGCGTGATGTACTGTATAAAGTATCGAACCTACAGCTCCTTATGGTCTTTATTTTAACTGTAACACTCTGTTGACGTGTCACTTTTTGTTCTCAGTGAGCTGGAAAATAAGTTATCCAGGCGACGACGCAGCCTGTTTGATAAAACAACGCGTATTTATACAGTGTGATCTAATCCTGAATGCTGTGATGGGGCCTAGACATCACCGCGACCACTTAGGTGAAAAGTGCAGGATAAAGTGATGCTTTATAAACATTGTTCATGGTTATAAAAACAAGACATTTCTCATCAAGTGCTCAATTTTCACGATGGGTTTCGCAGGATGGGATTGCGAACGTGCCTGGATGCGTTAAAGACTCGGCTACGAAACACTTTCTGCTGATGAAGCATTAAGTGTTCTTCAGATTTACTTAATCTGTATCTTATCTGTACATTTTTTAGGACATAAGCCAATCCTTTTCTTTGTTTTGTTTTTTAATTCTTCCTTGCAAATGTCTACACATTTCCTTTCTAATAAATCCACAACTAACCAAAATGTATTCACTGCGGATCAGTAATTGTTGAGTATGTTTTGCTCGTTCCAAACCCTTGTGTCTCGTATATCTTTAAGCTGAAATCATTAAACTTTCAAATAATGCCTGTGTTTTCCACACAGTAATCCTCCTTTCCCTTGGTTTCTTTTTTTCCCTCATCTTATCCCACTCTCTTCTTTTTTTATTTAGGAAGAATCTTAAACTTGTTTTAGGATGCTGAGAACTTTTCATTTTAATATGCATTGTCTCTTTGATTGGATGGAAGCTTGAACTAAATCTAAAAAATAAAATAAAAAGACAACATTCCATAAGAACCTGGAGGAATATGGAGGAAACCCTATAGACAGAAATCAGAAATGCTTTCAAATAGAACCTTATAAGGAAGCTGAAACTGCTTCACTTTCCAGTTGAACCCATTAGGAGTCTGCATTAGGGTACGTACGTAGATTGATGGGTTTGATGTTGAGCCACCAAAGTTGGTGTAAACATCTGAATGCATATTTATAGCATTTGGTGTACTCGTCCCTTTAGTAATCAGTTCTTTGTTATCCTTTTATCATCTCAAAGAAATGACGTTGATATTCATCGACTCGACCGTCCACAGAACCTGTAAAGAACCCTTTTTTTTCTGACTGTATGATGTAGAGCCACCAAAGTTTGCGTGCATATGAAGACAATTTGAACTTGCATTTACACCAATTTGTGAGTCCATTCTTTTTTATCCTCCTCATCATTTAGAAGAAATGCACTGATTTTGAAATTCATTAAGACTAATCTCTTTGGTTTGTTCCTCTGGAGGCTCGCTTCAAAGTGCTTTCCACTTATGAAGCACTTTGAACCCTTATGAATAGATAAGACCCCTTAACTTTCCAAAAAATAAATAATAAAATCAAATCATGAGAGTGTATATTTGGTTCAGTGTGATGTAGAACCATAGATCCCAATTGAGATCACCATAAAGAAGTTAAGATCCATACTGTAAATCCTTTATAGTGAATAGATTGATGGGTATGATGTAGGGCCACCAAACATGGTGTAGATAAAGTATGAAGACTGTTCATACGAAGAACTTACTTTTTTTTCTCTCAGTTATCGAGTCGAAATATCTACGTTTTGGTTATCATTGACTGTACAATGTAAAAATAAAAAACAGGTTTGATCTGAAACCCATACGAATTCTTCAGCTTGTTCTCTGGATAACCCCCTGAAGGTGCATTTCTGTCTGAGAGACTTCTAAGTAGAACTCATTTTGGAAAGCCAAGAAGTCTTTATTATTAAAGCAACCACTGTTTTGAATAGGTACATGTGATTTTTCTAGAAATTACCAAATTATTGACCTTGATCTGTACTATGTGCATGTCACTCATCGGAACTTATTAGATTTTATTTTTATTTTTATGATTTCTCCATTATTCCTGACAATTCTTCAGATTGTAAATGGTTCCAGCTGTTAGGTTGTGTGTTACTGCTTACACAAGTCATACTCAGAGTCCTGGCATCTCTCAAACTTCTCACAGAAAACTAGTGAATATAATACTTCTCGCTCCCCCCCCTCCCCCCCTCAAAACCCACAACCGTCATTTCCTTGTGAAACGCTGGAGTTATTCACATGGACCTTTTGACAGAAAATGACTCATCTCACCCCCTAGCATTTCAAAAAAAAAAAAAAAAAGTAACAGTGATTTTTTTTTTTCCAAAACTACATTCAATACATTTGGGGGGAAAAATTATTTTTTTCCTTTTTTTTTTTTAGCACAGTGATGATAATCAACTCCTCTTCATCATGTCCATGTCCATGTTCCTGAGCGTTGACTGGCTAACATTTTATTTATATTTTTATTTTGTATTAAATTGTTTTTTAAATCCTTCATTAAGTATGATGAAAGTATAAAATGGAAATCATGAACACATGCCTGGTGGCCTAATTTATTATTATTATTATTATTATTATTATTATTATTAATATTATTATTATTATTATTATTATTATTATTATTATTTGTATTTTGCTTCCATTTCTTTTCCAAATTGTTATATGATGAAAAATTCTCTGATTAGAACTTTGAAATGGTCATCTTAATGTTTATGAAGGTTCTTTAGCCACCACGGATAATAGTTGTATATTTATAGGCTCTAGATCACTGGAATGACATATATGGCTTTAAGTGGCATTGATATATATTGATATTTGTCAAGAACAACAAAAAAAGAGAAATCATATACCTTAATTACTTTAAAGTTTACATTGTGAATAGCACGTATGCAATTTCATTTTCATCCTGTTTGATGTAATTTTGTAGCAGTGGTTTGATACTAATAAATGGAAGTTGATGATGGAACTGTGTCTCATGTTCTGAGAAGTAAATTAAATGCTTATTTATATCCTGATGTTTTTGACTGAGCTGGTTTTGACTGGATGGCGGGCCGAAGTGAAATTAGTGCTACCACCCTGAACTGGACTATTTTGTAATCTCTAACAGTAACATCACAGAATATTCATATGCCTGTAAAGAATGTTATATATTACATGAAACAAACAAAAAAAAGCCTAATGTAGTCTTGCATGTAAGCAGAAAGGAGCGAGTTACCAGAAGAACTCATATTCTCCAGCACGCTCAGTAAAACCTAACAGCTATTTTACTTACAGTGCTGTGCAAACATCTTGGAAACATACAAAACAATGCCAAAAGCAAAGATGCCTTTCAAAAATGTCTACATAAAAGAAACTTCCACAAAGAACACTAAAGAGTAATAAAATAAACACAGTTAATATTTGGTGTGAAAATTTTGCTTAAAACAGCTGTTAGGTTTTACTGAGCGTTCTGGAGAGTATGAGTTCTTCTGGAAACTTCTAAACACAGTCGCTCCTTTAAAGTTAGGTTTGGAAATAGTTTAAGAAAAAATTCCAAGTAGGATCTTTTGAGAAACCAGAATTCTGTAACCATCCAGATAACCTTAGATCAGAGGTGGGAATTATTGAAGTAATTGTACATTTTTACTATACTTTATATATTATTATTATTATTATTATTATTATATCTTATTATTTACATTTTAGTTCTTAAATCTTTATTTTTCTTCTTAAATCTTTGATAAAAAAAATAAATAAATAAAAACTGGCTACACTTACCACTTTACATTAGCTCATAATCCTAAAAGCTCAAATACAGTACTTTTCCCAACACATATTCAGTGTTGGATAATTATGGTTACTAAATAAATAAATATAAGAATTTTTTTTTGCATCATTTGTTTTTTGCATAATTGGGCTGTATTTATCTAGTTTTAGAACTTAGATGAAGATCTGGGGTTGTTAAAAGGTTTGCAAACTTTCTTGCATCACTGTTCATACAATCCATACAAGATGTCATGATAATATTGGGCTTTCTTTGACTACATGGAAAAATGTATATACAGTAGGATATTTATTCAAAGAACATCCCAAGATCCAGGAGAAAATGAATAATTGGGGCGGGGGGAGGGGGGGGGGTCCTGAAATCACAACGATGTCTAAATTACGCAGACAGGGTCAAATATATACATAGCGACCTACTGTAATTTAAAAAAAATAATTTTTTAATAATTTTGTTGTTGCATAAAATCTTAATCTTAATCTTAATTTGTGAAGTCCAAGACCTATTAACTTCCCGTTAGTGATGATGATGAGGGACGCCAGCTTAAAACATAATTTTTTTTTGTTTACCAGCACTGATTGGATTGACCAATACACATGTACAATGAGAAAGTCCAAAGAGCTCTCAGTGCAGATCTGAGAAAGAGGATGGTACAGTAGATTTACAGGATGGTATGGTGAAAGTCAGGAAAGTCTCTCAGAGCAGTTTTTAAATAACTACAGATGCAAGTACAAGTCAATCAGGGGTGTACTCTCTTTGCCAAGATCTGGAAGAAGAAACAAAAGCTGTCAGTCTTAGCTTAGAGGAAGTTAACAATCAAGGCACAGGCCTGTAATGAACTGGAAGCTGCTGGAGCACCATTATCACTTTCTATAGTCAAGTCAGATTTACATCACCGTGAACCGATAGGCTTCCATCCAAGAAAGAAGCTGATCACTTACAAAAACTAAAGGGCTACTGGAGGAAAGTTTTGACCAGAGGTCTGTTTGGAGGAGTAAAGGTGAGGCATTCAACCCCAAGAACACTGTAACAGCTGTTGAGCATGATGGTGTTGGTGGTGTCATTGTGCATTGGAGCTGGTTTGCTGCCATTGAAACTGGTGCATGTGAATCGAATCATGAACCTCAAAATTATTCAGGAGAACCACAAATCATCAGCTAAATGATACATAAATAAAGTTTAGTGTTGCAACATGACAATTACCCCAAACACAAATAAGGTGTTTGTGGATTGGAGTATGTAAACGTCTGACCTACAATGCTTTGCATACAAGAAGATGCCCCGGAGACATGTGGAACTGCGAATGGGACTTCTTACATCTTTCTTTCTGCGAATCTTCCATAAAGGCCAGATTTGTGGAGTGCACAGCTAATGGTTGTCCTATGGACAGATTTCCCCCACCTGAGTTGTGGATCTCTGCAGCTCCTCCAGAGTTACCATGAGCCTCTAAGGCTGCTTCTTCTGATTAATGTTCTCCTCGCCCAGCCTGTCAGTTCAGGTAGACGGCCATGTCTTGGTAGGTTTGAAGTTGTGCCATACTCTTTCCATTTTCGGATGATGGATGGAACAGCGCACCGTGAGATGTTTATAGCTTGGGATATTTTTTACAGCCTAACCCCTTTTTTTTTACACTTCTCCACAACTCCACAAGACCCTGACCTGTCTGGTGTGTTCCTTGGGCTTCATGATGCTGTTTGTTCACTAATGTTCTCTAACAAACCTCTGAGGGCTTCACAGAAGTAGTAAAGGGGACTGAATACACATGCACACAACACTTTTCAGATTTTTATTTGTAAAAAAAAAAAAGGTTCCTTCCACTTCACAACTGTTTTGGTTGACCACAAAAAATCCCAATAAAATGCATTTACGTTTGTGGTTGTAATGTGACAAAATGTGGAGAAGTTCACGTGGTACATTATGTAGTGCACACTTTTGGAAGGCACTGTAACCAGTAGCTAATCAGACTAACAAACAAATGCATCTGAATGACATCTATGTTGAGATCATTCATCAGTTTACTTGAGTGTTTAAATTCTTTTTTTCTTGTGTGTGTTCAGATGTTGATACTTTTTTAACCTCTAGTCAATCAGACTTTTCCACTGATAAATTGAAATGTTTTTCCATTTACTCAATATCTCTGTGTGCTAACAGCCACGTGTAGGGTTTTTGAAAACAAGACATAATCTGTGAGCTCAGCACAGTTTGGGTAAATTTTAATTATTTACTGGATTGTGTTTAGAGCTGTGGAAAATGAAATGTAATTCAATTAAACATGGCTAAGCAACGGTAAAAATGCAATCAACGAAAGTGCTAATTGGTGCGTATTAGAGAACATCACCTTACTGTAGGCTTCACTTTTTGCAAATGTCTCCCGTGAAATAACGGCAATAACAGTTATTGATTGAGCTGTCCCAGACTCCAGAAATTTATTGATCGTTTCTTCCATAAATTTTGGCACTGTTCACAAGAATAGCCACACACATTCATAACCCTGACTAGCTAAGAGTACACAAAGGTCCAGGTCCTGGCAGTTTCAGTTCAATATAGAATCACTGACGTCGTTTTTTATATTAGTTGCTGGATGTAGCTTACAATTAAACACATATTTCACTACTCCCCGTTGATGAATGGGTCTAAACTGACCTCAGAGCAGCTAAGAAGGATGTTTGCCCATAAACCTAACGACCCATCGTGTTTGTTCTCATGAGACGTGATGTAAACAAATTTCACAAACCGTCTTGTTGAGGTTTGCAATATCTGATAGTTACTATATGTTTAAGTTTATATGAAAAGATATAATACAAAGGTTGAATGTTTTTTTTTTTACTGCAGTAATTTTCACTAGCGGCGTTAACATTAGCTTAATCATAGTAAGATTTGTTGATTCCATCATCATCGAGTCCATAAACATTTGCTGATTACAGCAGGTTTCACTGATCACATATAAATGCAGCTAATTACAGTAACGCTCTCTTATAGCAGTAACGCTCTCTAGTTGCATAAAAACTGCTATTCGCATTACAATTCAAGGACCACAGTAACATCAGAAATGTTTGCTGACTTAAATGACATTGCAGAACAAGAGTCAAGTTAAGGTTATGGTAATGTAATTAATCACAGTAACATTTGCTGATCGCTGTAAGGTTCACTAGTCACAATAAAATTTGCTGATCATAGTAATGTACAGTAACTGTTCAGAATAATATTTGATTAGTAGTAGTGTAGTGTAGTTACTCAGTTATCACAGTAAAGAAGTTTCTGATAGCAATAACATCCATTCATCACAACAACATTTGCTGATGGAAGTAATGTACTGTAGCTGATGACAGTAACATTTGCAGAAAACAGTAATGTAACTAATCACAGTAACATTTCCTGATGAAAGTAATGTAGCTGATCAAACTGCAACATAAAGTAACAGTCACTGCTCACAGTATTGCAGGACGATTCATTGATGACGGTAACGTTTGTTGATCACAATAATGTAGCGGATCGCAGAAACATTTGCTGATTACAGTAACATAGCTGATTATAGAAACAAAATATTAAATTTAGGGAGGTAAAAACTGTTTAAATTGTGTTAGAACAGTTGATAGAATAAAAAATTTCACAAATAGAGATACTAAGAGTAGAAGTTAATACAATGCACATTCTGCACTGTGATTTATTACTGAGACATTTTTGCAATAAAATCCCCATAAAAATGTTAATCCTGCTTACAGCTCTGTGCACAACGTTTTAAACTTGTTCACGCAAAAAAAAAAAAAATCAGGAAATAATTGCATTCAAAACAACAACAACAATAATTTTTTTTTAATATAAATTTCCTCTCAAAAACACATGTTGCGAAAATATTCATGCCTTTATGAAATATTAGACAGGAATTAAATGAGTAATAAAAAATTTACACATGTAGCTTTTTAACCCATAAATTAATATATGTTGATTAGTCGGTTATTTAGTCGATTTCTTAACACTATATGTGATTTATTTATTATATTTGTTCATGTCAATTTATTGCTAATGCAAAAACTAATGAAAAAAAATTATGTTAATTTTTATTGTTCCTGGGACACAAGCCACAGAATTCAGCACGAGGTTGACCGAGCCTCACAGGAGCTATTACTGCGGTCAAACAGAAGTAAAACTGAACACCATCAGCATTAATGGTGGAGAAAAAAAACAACTGTATTTTATAGAAATAAGCATTTTTTAAAACCCCAAAACTCTCTATAAAATAAGGAGGTGGATCATTTATGGATACTTTGGGGCTGTTTTGCTGCAGGGGCTCTTGTAAAGAACTTAAAACATAATGAATTCTAATTTGAGAAAAGTCCTTGCGCAATGTTATTGCTTGTAGTTAAACACACAACCTCAGTCTAATGGGCTAAAACTAAAAACACGGCATGTGCGTAGATGCAGACATCCATCGTTTGGAGTTTGTTAAAGTAGCAGCCCAGCTAATTTGAGTCTGGAGGGTTAAGACGGTGTTGAGGAAGCACAACAGCACAACAGGCCAGTTTATTTATTTTTGACCAACATATATATGAAAGCTACTGTTATTTTATATACAGTAATACATTATTTCTGGGCAGCCATTGTTTTTTGCTTCAGTGACTGGAATTTAATCTAGCCAGTAAACATAGTGTATGGCAAACCAAGTTGACACAGAAGAAAATACAGTGTATCTACAGTATGATGTACAGAATTATTTCAGTTCTAAGATACACACTATGGACTAGAGTATTTGGTCAAACCTGCGATGACATTGTATCCAATTTCATAAACTTCAATATGAATTCGATCCTCCTTTTTGCAGCTACAGTATAACAGCTTTCACTCTTCTTGGAAGGCCGTCCACAAGATTTCGTAGTGTTTCTATGGGAATTCGTGCCCATTCATTCTGCAGAGCATTTATGAGGTCAGGCACTGATGTTGGATGAGAAGGCCTGGCCCACAATCTCAGTTCCAGTTCATCCCATAGGTGCTCAATGGGGTTGAGGTCAGGGCTCTGTGTTCGGGCCGCTCAAGTTCTTCCACATCGAGCTTATCAAACCATGTGTTTATAGTCGTTGCTTTGTGCACTGGGGCTCAGTCATGTAGGAATAGAAAAGGGCCTTCACCAAACTGTCGGTCCAAGATGTCTTGGTATAATGCTGAAGCATTAGGATTGTCCTTCACTGGGGATAAGGGGCCTGATTGAAACACCTGAATTCAATAATTGTCCTTTGGGGCAAATACTTTTGTCTGTTTAGTGTATACACTGCCTTGCCAAAAACAACCACAAAAATGCCTTTAAGAAAGGTCAATTTATATGCCTGCCTCAAACAAACATGTTGAACCCATGAACTGTCCAACCTAATATTAAACCATGGAATAATAGTGCTGAACTGTCTTTAATCAGAAAGATAAATCATAAATGACATAAATGACACAGTGTGATGAGAACTCACAGGATCAGGACTAAACAGCTGTGTGTCCATAAGAAAATCACTTGTTAGTGAGACTCATCAGGAAAAAAATACTTTAGTTTGCTAGAAAGCATAAAGATGGCACTTTGGAGCGATTGTAAATTGTCCTGAGTCCAGACTGAGCCTATTCCAGAGCGATGGGCGTGTCAGAAGGGAAGCACATGAAGCGATGCACCCATCATGCATGAGACAGTGTTATGATCTGGTGTTGCTTCAGTTGCTCAGGTTTAGGCTCAGCAACGTTATGTGGCAATAAAATGATGTCAGTTGACGACCTGAATGTACTGAATCTGAGGTTATCACATCTACAGTGTGGATTTTTTTCTACCCTGATGGCACGGAGTGTATTCCAGGACGCAGAGTGTGAATGAGTGGTTCTGGGATCCCACAAGGAATCATTTTTACACATGAGCTGGACACCACAGTGTGTGCTGTAATCAAAGCTAAAGGCAACGGAACAGAATGTTAGAGTTTGCAAACTTTATCTTGGCCAGCCAGTGTAATATTGCAAAGAGTGGACAAAGAAAATGTGGGTTAAGATGTCTGTACCAGGTTGTCCATGTTTACCCATTGATGCAGTGCATCATGAAAAAAAGTTCTTGTGCTGTTCAGGTCAAACATGAGAAAGGTAACAGTGTGTTCTTTTCATACTGGATGTGCTTCACAAAAAACATAATAGGAATACAAAAAAAAAAAAAAAAGATGCAATGGACCCTCGCGTTCATTTTGTGATATTCTCATCCTATTCCTTTTCAGTTGCTCTTGATTGGAAGTTCTCTCTGCACACTGTTTTCAGCTGTGAGCTAATAAGATCGAGCCGCTGTGGGCTAACGTCTCGTCAACCTTTCCTCAGTGCAGACGGAGAGAGAGGAGGGAGGAGAGAGTGGCAGGAGAACACCTGCGAGTGGATTAATGAGGGATAGACTGGTCTCCATGCTGCCCGTCCTCCTCACGCTAATTAATCCTGCTGGTCATTAGCACTAATGGGGAGCTTCATACCATTCCAACAGCAAAGATCTCACAATCCTGGCTTTAACATTCGGCTTTAGGAAAGAAAACAGTGTCATGATCTGGAAGAAATTGTGCCTGGTATTTTTTCTTTCTTTTAATTGGATGTGTGAGATTTGTAGTTGGTGATTTCATTATATGGTATCAGTGGAGCACATGGTTCTGACAGGTCTGTGCACTTCTGCCCATCTCTGTCATGTTCTTCAGAAATGAGGTGAGAGTCTCTCTCTCTCTCTTTCTCTCTCTCTCTCTCCTTCTCTGTCACGTCCTTACAGGTCCTCCAATCACTTTGTTGCTTCATTATGCCTCTGCTCCGCTCCTGGCAATCACATTTGGAGAACATCCTTCTCTCTGCGCCACAACAACTGGTAAGCATAGCTAATGGAAATTTAATCAAGTGACAAGAGTGGAGAATCACTCATAATGCGTGCCTGAGCCAGTGCTGCCTGATGCGGAATAACATTTTAGCAAGGTATTTGTTTCTTTTTTTTTTTTTCCCTGACAGGTTGATAATGCACTAGTAATCTGTGCGTGCACCAAGCACTCTTGTCTGTTTCGTGGCTTTTTGAGCATCTTATTTCTTTCAAGAACTGTTCGGCAGATGTTAGATGTAAAGCAGTGGGGGAAACTCAACTGTGGCTGAAACACCGACTGTATAAAATGAACTGGATAAACCCTCTGTGACGTCACCCATTTCAGTAGAAGGTTTTCAGTAGAGTGGTTATGAAGCTCGACTGTGGCAGCTCTGGTCGTCGCCATCAGGTGCTAACTTGGTCTTCCATAACCCTACACTTTGTCCTGTGTCAGCTCCTACATTCAGTCACTCAATTCGACCACGCCCCTACATATACATTTATGGCATATGGCAGACGCCATTATCCAGAGCGACTTATGCAATTATTATTTATTTTTATCTCATTATACATATGAGCAGTTGAGGGTTAAGGGCCTTGCTCAAGGTCCAAACAGTGGCGGTGCTGAGGGGTTTGAACCTGGGACCTTCTGATCAGTTGTCCAATGCTTTAACCACTGAGTTACTCCTAATAATTATGCATACATTTTATGTCTTAATATATAATTTTAAATGATCAGTTACAAAAAGTTCAAAGGTTTGAGTGGTGGTGGTCAGTCCTTCAATGTTGTCCTGACATTTTATTCAAGTAATTTATGGTCAGTGTTGTCTTGATGATGTGTTTAGTGTGAACGATGTTGCAACCTAACTACAACTATAATAAAACCTCATGCAATGTTTAGGTTCCTGCTAGGTATGTTTTACAAAAACGTGTGGCTGTTTTTTGTAAAATATACTCAATATACCCATTTCTTAAAAAAATATATATATATAATAATAATAATAATAATAATAATAATAATAATAATAATAATAAAAAGATAACAAAATAATAATTCAGTTCTAACAATAATTCAGAAGAACAATTCAAGTTCTTTGGGTTTCGATTAGATTCTTGCAGGTTTATTGTAGACTCCCATAGGTTTCCAACAAATTGCTGCTTTTCTAAGTCAGATTTCAACAGATTACTGTTGAATCTTCACATTCCTCTATCAGATTTATGAAGGTTTCTTTTGGATTCACAAAAGTTTTCATCAAACTTCTATATGTTCCAATCATAGTTTATTATTATTATTATTATTATTATTATGTAGCTTTCCTTCATAATTTCCATCAAACTCCAACAAATGTCCATTAAATTCCATTAAAAGTTTGTAGGCCTCTGAGTTTCAAGGTTAGCTCTCCTTTCCAAAAAGTACTTCATTCATCTATATTTACACACTATCACCTTCAAAATAGTCCCCTTGCACAGCAATTCAGTGCTCCCAGTGTTCCTGTGACTCCTGGAATATATCTGGGAAGTCTTCTTTTTAAAGCATCTCAAGCCCTTCTGTTATTCGCGCTGAATCTTTGCAGTCATTTCAGCTGGACGTCTTTGAGCTGGATCTTCATCTTTGAGATAGGGCGGAGTCCACAGGAGATTCCTGATCTTTCGTCGTCTTCCAGTGATGTTCTTTCACTCTTGAAGCACGCGTGCCGCTCAAAACACACAAACCTCACATGACACATTGCCAAAACTTGCCGATTCATGTCAAACGTCGATGTACGATGTCTTTTGGCACGCTGACTTACTGTATGAAGGTCGATGCTGTCTGTGACTGTGCGTGTGGCCTTGTACTGCCATCTGTTGCCGTGTTACAAAAACTTTTTGATACCACCATGTATTAGATTCCAATGGTGTATAGGTATGATATTGGAGGAGATGGCAACCATTAAGATGAACGTAATACGAGTCTAGTAGACTGTCAATTTATTGTTACATGAATAGTCCTGGTTAATTGATTCTCAGGCTAATCACTGGAAATTGTATTTAACAGTAAAGCTTCCACATACTTCAGCAGATTTAAAAATAGCACTTGATGCAGCGCAAACTAATAATTTGTGTTTCATTTGTACATTTTGTTTTCCAGCACAACTACACAACTTAATAAAAATACAAGACACTAAACAAATAAAAAATATATTATCTGTAAACTTTTAATTCCCTATTTCGAGAAATTAAATAAATACATTAATAAATAAATGCCACTGTTTTTGAACTTTGTAAAAAAGGAAGAAAAAAAAAAAGCACACATTTCAGTTTTCTTCAGAACTATGCACGGTGGAAAATAAAATTAGACCATGTGAAAGATTTTCCCAGCCTAGCACATAATTATTCTGACTTTCGTTTTTGCTCTTTTTTCTTTATACATCACTAGTTGATTCCTTCCCTCTAATTTCGTGGCTCGAGCCAAACAGAATTCATAAGTGGGGGGAAAAAAAGTGTTTTCACTTCAAAAGATGACGGTTAATCAAAGGACGGCCTAAAGGCAAGAGTTCAAAACTCAACACAATCCTACACTTACACTCCATTGTTGTAGAATAACTTAATTTCATAAACAGAGTAAAAAAGAGAAAAAAAACATGGGTGTGATTGTGTTTTCTCCAAGGGATGTGATGAAACCTGAATATATTCACCTCCAGCTCGTATCCACGTCCCAGCTTCCTTGAGTGTCGAACAGGAAGCGATCATGTTCTTTCAAAAGATTGCCACAAGCAAGACTTGACACACACACAAAAAAAATCAATGTACAAAGAAACCCCAAAAACTGGGATTCTCTCACAGTAATTCACAGACTTACATTAAAACATGAGGCACGAACACACGCAGACATTTCTTGGGGCTTGAATTGGGGACTTTCAAGCTTCACGTGGTGAAGCAGGAATGCGTGTGTGTGAGTCTGATTGATAACAGCTATATTTGCTTCTGGCCCTGAGAGATTTACACTATGAGGTAAATATGAACGTCTGTAGAGACGCTGACGTCTCAGATGTCGCAAATTCTAACTAATGGTAAAGAAGCTTTTTGGGTTTGAAGTCCGCTCTGAATTTTTACTGGTGATGACGGCTGGTGGCTTTCCAGGTTTACTGGCCTCTTAGTAAGACATTTATAAGCAACAAATAAAATACATGTCTTTCGTCCTTGATGTAACCTACTGTAGGAAAAAAAACAATTATTTTGAAAACCCTTTAATAGTTTCCATTAGATTCAAACAGGTTTCCATCAGATTCCTACGTTAAATAAATAAACAAAACAGATTTCTTCAAGTTTATATCAGATTCCGGGAAAGGTTCTGTTTTCATTGGAGTTTTTATTTTTATTTTTTAGCTTTCCATCAAATTCCAAACATTTTTCATTAAATTCCAATAAATATTCACAGGTTTCCATCGGATTCCAACTGGTTTCCGATATATTCCTATAAATGTCTCTCAGTTTCTAAGAGGTTTTCATCAGATTGATACTTGTTGCCATGTGATTTTTGTAGATTCCAGATTCCAACAGATTCCTGCAGGTTCCCATTAGATCTTTATATGTGTCTTTCAGATTCCAAATTCCTACATTATTTGGAAAATTTATAAAAAAAATTATTTATTTTTTTTCAGATTCCCGTCAGGTTCCAGAAAGGTTCCGTTTTCATTATTGTTTCTTTCCTTTTTTTGAGCTTCAGATTCCAACTGGTTTCCATAAGATTCCTATGAACTTTTTCCAGTTTCCATCAGTTTGCTGCATCATCAGATCAGATTTTTGCAGGTTAAGGTCAGATTCCAACAGTTTTCCAACAGATTCCTGTAGGTTCCCATTTAATTATTATATGTTTCTTTCAGATTACCAAAAGTTTTCATCAATCTCATACATTAAAAAAAAAAAGACATCAGATTTCTACAGGTTTATGTCAGATTCTTGAAAGGTTATGCTCACACATTTTTATTTTCTTTTTCAAATCAGAACTTCTATCAGATTCCATCAAATTCAATGAAATATTCCATCAGAATCCAACAGGTTTCAATTAATCTGATTCTTGCTTTTCCATCAGATTGTTACATGTTGCAATCAGAGTGCTAATCTAATTGTAGATCTAATTGTTTTCACATGGACCTTGTTAAGTTTCATTAGCCTCTCCCTATATAGCCTGTGCATTGTCTGTTCAGGTTATTTTTTTGTTCACCATTATTATCTACTTAGTACACTGT
The DNA here is from genome assembly GCA_030014305.1 of Clarias laeviceps. Classification (NCBI taxonomy): domain Eukaryota; kingdom Metazoa; phylum Chordata; class Actinopteri; order Siluriformes; family Clariidae; genus Clarias; species Clarias laeviceps. The sequence goes on along the minus strand of JAQMYJ010000037.1, from coordinate 2,518,466 downwards.
TGTTAGCATTAGCGTTAGTGTTAGTTCCTGGCCATAGTCCTAGTTTTTATGGTCATCCTTATATTTAACATTTATGTTTATAATGTTTAAACCCGACTTGTATGTACTGCACTTACATCCTGCTTCTCGTCCATATGTGACAGTTTCTGTCAAATTCCCATATTTTAACAGATTTCTAAAGGTTTCTAAGAGATTTCTGAAGTTTTTTTGCTGAATGTCCACAGTTTTCTGTCAGATTTCTAAAAGGTTCTGTTGGATTCACAAATGTTTTCATCAGTCTCCGATATTTTTCAGCTTTCCATCGGAATTTCTTTCAGATTCCTAAAAAATCCATTAAATCAGATTCATGTTACCACCAGATTAACTACATGGAGCCTTCCAACAGATCTTAACAGGTGTCCATCAGATTTCTACTGGATTCTCTTGGATTGTTTGATTCCCATCCCATCAGATTCACTCAATCTTCCATCAGACTCCTACTGTACATGTTTTATTCTTAATATTATTATTATTATTATTATTATTAATCAGCTCTCCATCAGAATTTCCATCAGATTTCAAAAAGTTTTTATTAGATTCATGTTTCCATTAGATTTTTGCAGCTGTCCATCAGATCCTTACATGTTTCCTTCCCATTTCAATTGGATTTCCACATTTTTGAAAAATCGGATTCATCCAAGTTTGAACCAGACTACTGTACATGAATCAATCAGAAATGTTGGCATTTTCTTAAATCAGATTTCTACAGCTTTCCCACAGCCATAGTGTGTAAATGATGTGAAGGAAGTAGTGAAATACCCGTAATGCACTTTAAATTGTCTGATGGATGTGAAAACATAATCTGTGAGGGTTGACTTCTGTTACATAATCCTGATAATCACACTGGGTCAGGCTGTAACAGGAAAACAATCAAACGATATGATGTCATGATGAAGCAGCGTTCCTGTTCCCATCTAGAAGGTGATTGGTTACCACTGCAACTTACCAACAATGACATTTTACAGCACATTTTATCTGTTTATATTTCACGACTTCATGTTTTGATCCAAGTTCGTTCCTGTTCTCACTTACACTACAGCAGCTACAGTATGACGCAGTTACAAGCTTTAACAGTTAATAAGTCATAAAAACACACTGACACTGGAGACTCCTTACAACAACTCTTACATAGACCTTTTTATTACTTTAAGCAACTTCACTACGATGTCAGCATTTCTTTTATTTATTTTTTTACTCACGTCCAGCAGCAGCTTTGCACTTCCCTGTGAACGAGCTGTTACTATAGCAACGCTAATGTATTGATACCGATGGAGAATTCAGCAGCTCTGTGTGCTAATCATCGTTGTTAGAGCGTGAATGTTTTGCTGATCGATGATTTCGTGTCTTTGGTTGCTGTTGGAACGAGAGCCGGTCTCAGTGCTTGAGGAGTTCAGCTGATTGCTGGAGAGAAGTTGCTCAGTTCAGTGATCATTGCTGTGGATGTTATTTCCTTTTTTCACAGGTATTTGCAGGGAGTAGCGCACTCTGTCATTTGCACTAATGGAGCTGTCATAGCGACTGCCCTGAAGTGCCCCGTCTGCCATTTATTGTGTTTTTCATCTTTTTTTTTTTTTTCACCACAGACTTATTATTAGTGAACATATTTATAAAATATAAAATTCAGTGTGCTGCCTGAAGTTGGCATCAATAAAGTGTGTAGCTTAATCTCACTGCTGCTGCTACCTCGTACTTTTTGTGTTATAGTGTCCTATTGGCTGACTTTGGTCTCTCTCTCTCTCTCTCTCTCCATTTCACGCCTCCACCCTCCACCCAAAAATGTACCAAACCGATTCTGAATTAGCGGATTTTAGTTCCTGCTACCGCCTACGAGCAGCTGACAGCTTGCCAAATTGGGGCAGCTCAAATTGATTTCGGTTGCTGATAGAAGACACAGACTGCTATCTGAATCCAGAACTTTCCTTTTGAATCCTTTTAAGAGAAGGACTTCCAAACAACCCAGAGTCAGGATACAAAGGAATTGCTGCTTCTTTTTTTTTTCTTTTTTCAACATCACTCTGAGATTAGATAAGTGTATTTGTGAGTCATGCTTTCATGGCTATAAAAGAGATTTTTTATAAAAAAAAAAGGAGAAGATGGGAAGTGTCTGTGGGATGGAGTCGAGTCGAAACACTGCTGATCAGATAAAAATAAACAGTCGTACATCTCTGAATCTGTTTGTGTCAAATTCATGATTTTTTTTTTAAATGCATGTGTACGTTTTCTAAATAAATAAATAAATAAACATGAATAATATTGTAAGGCGGCATGGTGGTGTAGTGGTTAGCACTGTCGCATTGCACCTCCAGGGTCTGGGTTTGATTCCCAGACCGGCTTGATTCTCGAGAACCAATCTCCATGTGCATGGAGTTGGACCCCCGTGCTTGGTGGGTTTCCTCCGGTTTCCTGTTTCCTCCCAGAACAGTATTGTGTCGAGTGCATTTATAAAACCCATCGAGCTCCATGATGATGAAACTGTCTCTCATGAAGACCTTCCCAGGAAAACAAGACCAAAACTGACCTCTGCTGTAGAGGAGAAGTTCATTTACAGTAGAGTCACCAGCCTCAGAAATACATCTCAATAGCAACTGTTCAAAGGAGATTATTGTGTATTTTGGATAATAAACGTCTTCAGTATTAGAAACGTGTTCAGTGTAGAAAGAAATAAACATCAGGAACGACCATGAAGTTAGGAGTGGTGTACAAACTTTTGAGCAGTAGTGTATATATTTATAAAACATTTGAATGTGTGTTTATATAATTTTTTTTCAAACTGTGCTCACATGTACTGTATGTAACGGTAACAAAACAAACAACAAGAAGTGGGACAAAAAAAGATAGAAACCTGCGAAAAGCAAAAAAAAACGAATAAATATTTAAATCTATTTTTGTACAGCATGTTCCATTGCATGTAATATCTAAAATGGGATTAACCAATTAATTATTTCACACTGTTAAGGTGCGACATAGACAGATATACAGAATGAGACGAGTAGAAAACATTACCGACATTAATCTCAGGATAAAAATAATAATGATAATTTGCAGCAATTTCTTTTGGACCTTTCGGTACTGTCGCCTGCCCCAAGGGTGATCCCTCTTCCACTCCATCACTCCATCAGCTACACACAACTTGTTCTCTGTAATTTATTTCAGGAATGTCTCTGGGGAACTCTGAAAATGACTACAACTCCGCTCGCCCCCGTGGCTCGGTGTTGATTGGAACCTCGTCCATTTGGTTGGTTTTATTTTCTCGCTGTTGACTTAAGGCGTCGGTATGCAAGCAAACGCTGTGAAATAAATGTCACACTTTAATGAAAGATAAAGGCTTAAATTGGTAAAACAATACAATCCATCATGGTGACGGATGAGAAAGCAAGCGATTAACATTCCTCCCTGAAACATTGCATCATGCTGGAGGAAATCGGCTAAGCTGCTTTGTACTTTTCCTCCACAAAATACAGCAGTGTGCGTGTGTGTGTGTGAGTGTGTGTGTGTGTGTGTGTGTGTGTTTATGAGTTTATTAACCGTTTGGAAGTCTCGATTTCTGAGTTTAGCTTATTGCTGAATCTTCAAGATTGTACATTGCGGTGTTTGAAAAAAGGGAATCAAAATCGAGCAACACTTCTAATGGAAATACAATCGCACTTAAGTAACACGACTCCACAGCGCTGCTGAATTCTGTACTCTAGAAAAACCGGTTTGTTTATTTAACATACATACCTATATTTTAAATATGGGGCACTGGTGGCTCAGTGGTAGGTGTTTCGCCTGCCATGCGGAAAGCCCGGGTTCGATTCCCAGCCAGTGCCCAAACCCCAACCACTGGATGCAGTGTCGGTCCCAAGCCCGGATAAAATGGGAGGGTTGCTTTAGGAAGGGCATCCGGCATAAAACCTGTGCCAAGTTGTAGTGCGGTCTGTGGCGACCCCTTGTCAGAAGCAGCCGAAAGACCAACAACAACCTACATGTTAAATATCTTCTAATCCTCCAATGTCCATTGCACCCATTTGTGGTTTTTCTACATACAGTTTCCACAAAGCACACGATTGTACAGAATGTCTCTGTTTGCTGTAGCGTTACAGATTCCCTAAGAACTAAGCAGCCCGAGCACTTATCTATGTAGCTTGACGATGGCCCTGTGAGATTCCAGTTTGGACTGGAAGAACTTGAGTGTCCTGCTCAGAGCCCTGACTGAACTCAACCCCAATGAACCGTCACTTTTAGGGTGAACTGGAACTGGAGCCTCCTCGACATCAGTGCCTGAGCTCACTAATGCTCTTGTATCTGGATGAACACAAATCTCCACAGCCACACTACAACATCCAGTGGAAAGCCTTCCCAGAAGATTCACCAGCAACTGGGATTTTAATTCAATTTTTAACATCACATCATTCTTTTGAACAGGTTATGATTACACTTTATATTATGGGATTTTCATCATACCAAATTAGCTTCTGTTCTCACTTATGTTATATCAGTTACTGTATATATTTATATTTGTATATATTACATGGGCAAAGTACACAAATCCTGTACTTAGTTAAAATAGAGATTCCCCCAGTAAAATATAACTGAAGTAAAAGTAGACGTCCTCCATTTACATTTAAACTTGAAAAAAAAGTGCAAAAGTTCCTTCAAATTTACTTGTTAAAAGACCAAAATATTGGGTTTGTATTTGCTTACAGTAGCCTTTAAGTCACAAAAGAAATCTCTCTCTGTTTCCCTGAAACCATGATTTCAAATACATGCCTCAAGGTTGCGCATTTCACAGAGGGAAGGCAAATCACGCAACGCAAAGCAAAAAACTTTAAATGCAACACCATGCATAAATGTAGTGAAGTAGAAAGTACAGATATTTTTGGCAGGATGTAGTAGAGTGAAAGTAAAAAATATCCATTAATTAAAACTACTCAAGTAAGGTAAATGTACTTAGTTATCGTCCAGACTTTCTTTTGTCAAAATAAAAGGAGCTTGTCATTTTACTGAGAAATCTCAAACCTTACAAATCGCTTACACTGGAGACTCCTTCCGTAAACATTAGAACTAGTAAAGTCATCTTCTGCTGTATAAGTCCTTGTGTTTGAGCTGTTGCTGTAGAAAAGATATTGTGTTAGTACGAACACATTAACATAAGGATGTAGAACTACTGTATGAGTCAAGCTGCTGTATTATGGCGCTGTTCCACTGCATAGTACGGCACGGCACGGTTCAGTACAGCTCACTTTTGGGGGGTTTTCCACTGGGAACAGTACCTGG
>JAQMYJ010000037.1:2464414-2480676 GCA_030014305.1 Clarias laeviceps | reverse complement strand
AACAGGAAGTTAATATCACCAACCATTCCCATTTTATTAAGGTGTATCCATATAAATGGCCCACCCTGTAGAATATATGAGTTTATCTTTAGAAAAAAAAAAATTTCCACAATATAATTTTTTTTAGATGCACTATATACACATGGTATTTTAGGCAAGCAGCTGTAAATAGCTTTAAACATATCTTTCTTGCTTTGTGTTTGATTAACGGCACGTGCCTAGTACTGCCTAACAAAAATACCACATCAGCTCCAGCTGTTGTTTTTTATTATTGTTATTATTATTTTTTGTTATTTTCAACAGATTTCCAGCGGTCATGCAAATGAGTTTTCACGTTAGCGCTGCGGATTATTGTATTACATTAACAACACGGATCTAGTTCATTACCTGCAGCTCTCAGTCATTATTTCACAACATCATCATTTTATTTTGCAGTGAAAAGCAATCATTATGCTGTAGGAAGGTCAAATGTGTCTGTAGTCAAGCATAAATTATGATAGATGAAGCTGGTATTAATATTAAATGGAGTTTACAGTTTAATCACAAACAAACACTTTTCATTTTGGCTCTTGTTATCATGTCTAGTCAAGAATTTCACACGTCTTAGATACTGTGGAGGTAACCGGATATGAGCACAGCAAATACCGGGTCGGATCATAAATCAAAGACACCAGACACCAGTTGTCTTTTTTTTTTTTATGCAAATGTTTTGAGATTTACTGTATAGGAGAGATGCTAGGAGTCAGAGAACGAGTGTTAAAGGCAAAATAATAAGGAAAAGCTTGCTGGCTGTGATTTACAGTAGACATGACCTTCCCTATTACAAACCATAAACAAAGACCGAGAAAAGGTAGGATACAGGATTAAAACAGACATCACAGTAAGAAACTATGATGTCTGTTTTTCTTATAGTTCTATGAACAAAGCAATAACAAATATGTGAATATTATAAGTACTGTACAGTACAGCATATATGATGGCTATAAGTACAACATTCACAAGCTGCCACTGAGATGCAAATGATGTCTGAAGTTGTATGTCTCCATTTTGTCTCTTCTAGGCAATGGTGTCTTTCGGTGGTAGTTTAGATTTGATTAAAAAGGTTGGTAGAACATGTTATAAGCAGGTACAAATAAAAATGATGATATCTGTATAACAAAGAAAGAAAGAAAGAAAGAAAAGAATTTTCTTAATTAAGTAACTCTTAAAACCCAAATGGCACAGATCCAGGATGGCAACACAGCATACAGTACAGTAGGTCAATGACGATAGGCTTATATGGAAGCCTCGCCAGGGTATGTTAACGAGGAGGCTTCGGACTTCAAACTGTATATTTGGGTTTTCAGATATGTCAGGTAGAATGAAATTTATCATTACTTTTATAAAGGGTAAATTTTTACCGCTACTGGATTATGAAAATGATGTGGCAAAAATATAGAACTCAAAATGAGCACATTATTATTTACTTATTTTTGTGCTATACCACTATAGACGTCACTCTATACTGACATTTACATTTACTGCATTTAGACATACTGTACAATCCTGAGCCCTATAATGTTATTTATTAACAAAACAATAATAGAAATAATGTCAGTCCTTTTCCATTCTTGTACTGGCCGGGACATAAACAAGCGGATTTTCCCCCTATTGAGACCTCACCAACCAAAGCCCATGCCCTGAGTGCTCAGCTCCGCCACACTCTGCTTAACGTGTTCTTTAAAGAAATCTGAAAATTTGATGAGGTCTTAATCATCCATGTTATTCCAGCCCCTGTGTTCTGATTGGCTAGAAAAATGCACTTCCTTAAAGGGGACAACAGAAAGAATATCAAGCAGTCAGAATCTGGAACTTTAATAAACATATTTTGGAGACATTTGAGTCTTATATTAACTTTTTTAAAAAGAAGTATAATATGTGACCTTTAAAACACCCAAATCAAGATTAAATACAGATACAGATATGCTGTATCTACATACACTCATATATATGAGCACTAAACAGATACAGATACACATAGTGGTGTTACAGTATGTTACACCTCTAATAGAGACACTCTTCACAGGTAGACATGGGTCCTTGCAGACAATCGAATTTCAGAATACCAAATGGACTGAATTAGGAAGAATGAGAGTATTTTTGCTCAAATTATGGCAGAGAACGTCCTCAGAGTCTTCCTCACTGGAGATTTTTTTTTCCCTGTTAAATAGAAAATGCAAATTCCGTCTGCTAATTTAGTGCGAGGTGAACATAACAATGCGGTTATACAAGGCTGTAATTTGGTGAGCTCATCAGATATATATATATAAAAAAAACTCCCCTCACTGTTCCATGAAGAGATAACATTAAGCCAAAAAAAAAAAAAAAAAGCACTTTTAAATGGCAGGTCTGTGTCGAGAGACTTTATTAACAAGCTGTTGTTGAATTGCCTGGGTCTCAACGGAAACCGCAGCGCCTTCCTGTGCCATACATCTATCGACTGTCTGCCTTATGGAGACATCAAGAGAGAGAGAGAGAGAGAGAGAGAGAGAGAGAGAGAGAGAAGGGGGGTATTCCTGCTTTCCGTTGGCATCAGCACGTCCTCACATCCTGAAACAGCAGTACGGTCTGCACAAGCACCTCTTACTAATGAAGCCTCGATTCAGTCACGTAAACAGTTTCATCCAAACTCTTCATGTTGGAGAGTTCATCAGCACGGCTGCCTGATAGAGAGAGTTCGCAATGATGCATGATCCCTTCTTTAAATTTAAGGGAAAAATCTGATTTAATAAATGCTTCCTGTGTAGAAGTCTAATATGGCCATCTATATGATACACAGTATATGTACAGTGTGAGAGAACGAGCCGAAGCTGCTATGTGAATCTGTGTATGTTTTTGTCTAGGGCTATAAATAAAATCTGTTTTTAAGCTTAGCCTAATAGTGTGTGTTCAAATGTTTGTTTGGTTTTTTTTGTCTTAATCTGCAGGAAAATATTTCCCACAACATGTTGTAGAACAAAATGTCCTGAAGTTCCTCGACCTCAGCTACGTCACCCGAGTACATAATCATGTCACCCAGGGAACATCTGTCTAATATAACTTTAGAACAACACCAAGGACTTCCCCAAATCATTAAACTTTTGTTTATATTTAAGAGCAATAACGATCTCAGGTCATAACGCATTGTTTTAGGCTTATCTTTTGATTCCCATGAACTAGAATCTCGAAAAGTGCTCAATATCATCCGAGAAAGAGCCAGAACTTTGCCACTCCTACACAATCACAACACTGAGAAACCAGTGCATGGTTTAATAACCTCTAGATTAGACTATTGTAATGAGTTGCTTTCCTGATGCCTCATTAAGGAAGCTTCGGGTGGTTCAGAACGCAGCAGCTCGAATCCTTACAATATATATTTAATATATAATTAAATAAAACAAAGTCAGAGCTCATTATTCAGTCTTATTAATGCTCTGGTGTGTCTCGCTGATCTCCTCAAACTTGTCCCGAGCAATTTATCCAGGTCTATTGTCGACACGTTCCATTCAATCAGTGGAGGTTTTAACTCTTTAAATCACAAGATTTATACCTGCATTCACATTTATACCTACATTCTTTTATTGTTTAAACTTAAAAAGGTCTTCTACACAAAAAATGCAATGTTTGTTTTTAATTTGGTTCTTATCTACATTGAAAAAGTTAATCTAATTAAAATAAGTAACTTCAGTTTGGGAAAAAAAACGAAACCGTTTTTTTTTTTTTTAAATATAAACAACATTAACCGGTTAACTCACAACAGGCAACAGTTTTATTTTAATTTCTTTACTCTTAAACCAGTAACATGACTGAGTTATTATTTTTTTAACATGGAAACACACAATGAAACAAAAGCAGCCACGTTAATAGCCTGAAGACATTAAGGAGATTCTAATGATTTCTTCATATCTAAGGCCGTCAGTATTATCGTTTGTGATCTGTTCAAAATCCATAGTGTGTTAACGTGATTTAAGCCAAATACAAAACAAAAAGAAGTAAATGAGCAAACATAAATAAGTCCTGAGAACAGTTCTTTTCAATAAGGGACTATTAGATTGATCCAGTTCTGAGATTCTAAACTGTTCTAAGCTCAGAACTGTTTCTGTTAGCACAAGAACTTCCTCTTCTAGAATTTGCAAAATAATTTAGATGTGTTGAGGAAGTACAGACCGACTACCGTCTCACTAGGACTAAAGTCGCATCACACTTCATGGACGGAGACCGTTGTCTGTATCTGTCCGCATTAAGTGCTGAAAATGGACAAAACCAACGTATGCGGCAACGCATTAACTTCGTAACAATGTGGAGATTACCCAGCAGGATCCCTAACATCGGACAAGCATTGGAATATAGTTATAATGATGTCATGATGATGTCCACTGAAAATGGGAACATCAGTGTTTTTGAAAACTTTGATGAAAAAATGATGTAGAGATGATGAATGAACAATCCAAACACAATGTTGCAAATACAACCTCAAGAGATTAGATTTAAAACAGTTGTGCAGATTAACATCTGTTCGACAACCTCCGAACACATCCATGGTCCCTTAACTTTCTAACAGTGTTTAGAATTCTGATCAGAGATTGGGACGGACACAACAGCTTCCCACACACAGTGTGTGTATCTCATGTACCACACTCATGTAATCTTAAGCAGGTTTTTTTTTTTCTTCAAATGTCCCAACGTCTGAAGAAAAGAGTTAAATAAATATTCAGAGCTAGCAGGCTAAAAAAAACCTAGTCATGCCAGTAATATAATTCCCGTTATTTGTATCGTATGGATTGGTAATAACGATGGCCTAAAAAGTTCAGAACGAACCGCCGTCCCTTATATTCTGTCTTATTGAGTTGAGCTGTTGAGTAAAGATTCTCATTTCATTACATCAAAACCTCTTCGCTGAGCACTGACCCTTTCTTGCACTTCCCTTAAAACACTATCTGTAATATAAATTCACAAAGGAACTCTGACGGAAGAGCGAGCCGTTTCAATCCTCCGTGTAATTAAACCGCAGGGTTTAAGGGTCAGACTAACGAGCTGCTGTTTACCGCCAGGAGGAAAAGCCGTTTCACGGCACTTTATACAGGTGAATAATAATGATGTTTAAAAAATAATAATAATACCTTTAACTCAGAATATATATATATACATTTTTAAAAGTGCAGGCGTATGTGTAATTGTTCTCATTGATCAGTTCCATTTCAGAACAGCGCCCAGAAGCCATTAGTGTAGTTGGAGAGGAAATTTTTCTTTCTTCTCTCTCTCTCTCTCTCTCTCTCTCTCTCTGGCTCTTTCCTCGGTTCTCGCTTTAAAGAGCCGTGCTCTGTATCCTAGCAACAAGGCTCTCTCTCTCTGTCTCTCTTTCTCTCTCTCCTAGATCTGCAGTGTGTGTAGTGAACAACACAGAATAGGGAAGCATAGTTATCATCCCATTTCCCTCAGATGCTGCTCGTATTCACACCATATCCGACTTTCTTCCTGAATTATTCTTCCATCTCAAAATTCTTGTCATGCTTTGTTACGGTGCCACGATTGTCCTAAAATGGTTCTCAGTAGAACTCTATTCACATCCTCTTGAAATAAAAGATGATGCGCAGGACGGTTACACGCTTTACAGTAATACCCAAAAAAATTATAAAAATACCTCGCTTTCATTTATTTCAGAATATGAAATGCTATATCACGTCTTTATTCATGAAGTGGATTTACCGAAAAGAAAGGAAAGAAAAAAAGCAACAAGAAGCTCGAGGCCGTGTGCTTGGCTAAGATTTGAGTAATGATATATGTGAACAAATATGTTCTTCAGCACTCATTATCATATAGTTAGTATCGGAGGTTGAAAATGCTCAATGATGTCTTTACACCATGAATCCTCATTTGTTAGCACTCGGAGTTAATAAAAGCGGGGGGAAAAACCCCTGTTTTCCATTTTTGTATCAAAACAAGCCAATTAGATTCAGAGCTGGGCCAGGGACACAAATCCTATACCTGAGTAAAAGTAAAGAAAAACAAGAGCAAAAATTACTCAAGTAAAAGTAGAAGTCCTCCATTTACTTGTGTATTTGAGGAATAGTATTAACCTTCATACTGACTTAACTATGAAAAGCACACAGCTTGTTGTAACTCACGTTAGCCTTTTATATAGTTTCAAAAATCTCTCTCTCTCGCTTACCGGTTTTTAACTCGCTGTCTTTGCTGCTGTCTGCATCCAGGAAGGTGTCTCGAAGGAAAGGTAAGTCACATAAGTATGCAAATCCTTCAAATACTACAAACCACTGTGGCTATGGAACGCAAAGCCATGCAGAAATTTAGTTAAGCAAAAGTATGAGTATTTGTTGCGGAGTAAACGTTAAAAAAGTATCCTTTAATAAAAGTACTCAAGTAAAGTACAGATATGTGAAATAAGTACTTAAGCACAGTAGAAGGGAAATGTACTCAGGTCAGGATTAGATGTTCACCCTAATGTGACCTCAAACATGAAGATACACTTGGTTGTTGCTCAACTCTGCTGTTCTCTACAGGGGCGTGGCCTCAGGAGTAACTCATTTACATAGACACTGAAACTGAACATTCGGAGGCGGGATGAAATAAAGAAAGTTTCAAATATAATAAACTAATTATAGAGTGATAGAATAGAGTGATATTTCAGCTGTAAACATTTCCCCCTTACAGAAAACTACGTGTTTACCTCGAAACGAGGTGTTACTATAGAAACCATAACACTGCATTGGTATTAAACGAAAGCTTTGCAGCCGAACTACTATGTAGAAAATGAATTAACACTTCCTAACCACTCAGAATGCAATAATGTGGAATTAGCTAAAAGTTGTACCAAAAAAAGGTTAACGTTCTCCTTAGGTACACTGGCAAGTGGACACTTCAACTTTCATGCTTCTAATTTAATTGCATTCTTGCTACAATACACATAATTTCATTACCATATCATTTTCTAATACTTTTCCCAGTCCTGGCTTGTGTCAACCAAGTGGCAGTGTATAAAACCCCAACTGTTCCGAGCCACACTGTGTTCTAACAAAACCTCATTGGGCATGTGGTGGATTTGCCAAGACCCATCAGGCGAGGTTCTGACCCTCCGCTGTGGGGCTTTTTGTGCTCAAACTCTAGCTCGATGACTTCTGGAAACAGGCTTCAGATCTCTCCAAAATTATGAGTGACACTTAAAGTCTCTGCCGCTGACCCACTGAGACAACGTGTCCATTCACGGCGCAGATCAAGATGCGTGTCAAAGATACCGGATGGGGGGAGACAGGAGTGACCTAGTTCTTATGTATAGAAGGTTGAAACGTCCAGGCGAGTTTCTGCCTGAGGTAAATGAGCAGCTAGATTTGTGCAGGCTTAAAAACAGACCGACTATGACCCAGTATTTTTCAGCTTCTGCTTTTTCAATTCCTTTAAACTGCCACACAGTGGGAGTCAAAATGCCTAAAGGTTCTTTGACACACGCCCACAGTGCATTATGCAATTTGGTACATATTTAAGGCTCCGTTTTGTCCCGAATGTTGTTTTATTTATTACCGGTAGTCATGGTGTAACTTCAGTGAAGATGAGGTAGGACTTGAGTGTGTAAAATGTGGTGCGTGGGTTATTCGGGCTAATAGTCCGTGGCATGGGTCAGAACACAGGCATACGGCATGAATCTACAGTAGGATTATCCATAATACTCAATGAGAACACAAACCTGGATCAAAGCATGCAAGTACTGTAAGTCGAACAAGGAATGATGAGAAACCAAGACAACAAGTCAGACTTTGCGACATGGTAATGGAATATTATCTATAAAGACAAACTAATCAAGGGATGAACTTAGAACGGGTGTGCAAATTAGGTAACAGATCAAAGATGTTATAGTGCTAATAGGGTGAATTTCTGAGATGTTTTACACATTCAACATAATTTTCGTAATTCTACATACCTTATGGTACCTTACTGTATAATACCGTTTATAATGTTATATAATAATAGACTAGAAGGACTCAAGTCAATTGAGATTTTTATGAGAGTAAAGATTTATTTTATTTTGCTATGTGTCACTAATGCTTGGATACCATCAATGTTTAATAACCCAAACATGTGGAAATTGCTTGGATTGAGGTCAGGACTGTATGGGGGATGTGGCAATAATTCCCAGCCGAGTTCCTGTAACGTGCAAGTAGTGAATGATTGTGTGTACTGTTCCCACAGACAGATGAGTCTCGGATCAGGTGTTCCACTCACTGATTGTTCATGGGAACGGCTATATTCAGCTTCGAGCCACCTTGGCCAGGATCCTTATTCATGGACATACGGACTTCCTTAAAACATTTGCACCATTCAAATGTTTTACTGTGGCTAAGAGTCTCATCACCGTACTGTGCTTGAAGTCTTCTGCAAATATCAATCGCTTTTATGCCTTTATTCACTAGAAATTTCATCACTCCTCATAATATATATGCCCACTTTTGGATATTTTGCGTGGGGGGGGGAGGGGGTCTGTCCCCTTCAGGTTCTCCAGGTTCCTTCCATCTCCCCGAAACATGCTGTTAGGTAGACTGGCTGCTCTAAAACACCTCTTGGTGTGAATTAGTCTGTTCATAGTGCCCTAAGATGACCTGGCATCTCACCCAGACTACATTCCTGCTTCACGCCCACCAGGATACTAGTTTAAAGCTACAGTTTCCTGCGTCAGACTCCCACCTATCGATAGACAGTCTGGCACTTTTACAGGACGTTTCTACTTTAACATGAAGAGACAGTTTGACTGACATTGCAAACAGCCAAGCGTACCAAGTCTTAACTTATTGATTCATCTTCAGTAAACTTTTTTTTTATCCTGCCCAGGATTCCGGTGAGCCTTTCGAGAAAAAGGAGACATTTCATCAGTATAAAAGTCAGTATTTCCCATTGAAAAAATAGTGAAGAAGGTTGGAATCATCAAGTTACTGTCGTAACTGGGCATGTTATGACATTTCTAGGATTTCCAGAACAAATCACAGCAGTTGACTCCATAATGACCTCAAATTATTTCCAATTATTTCCTTCTGCATAATTGTCTGAAATTTTAGCTAAGGCTAATTTGATCAATGGGGGAGAGAATTACTTTAACTTACTTTTTTATACACTGTCTATGCAGATGAGAGCTGCCACACGAGTCACCAAATGGTGCATCAACCTGACCTAATACAGTGTCAGCCTGTTCAACATCACATGACTGTAGTCATAGCAATTCTTGTATGTTTGGTAAAGCATTCACCAGCAGATCTTCCGCGGCAGTCAATCACATGCATGTACATGAATAATTTAGTTTAAGGCAGCTCATCGGACCCGAAGCTAGCTGCAGGGCTTGAGACATTAGGTCAGGAAAGGGGAGAGTTTCCACATATTTTCATATATTTTTCATTTTATTTACCCTCTCAGTTCAGATAAGTCAACGAAGAGAAAACAAAAAGCGGAAAACAAAAAAGAGACAGATGGACAAGGACATCATTCATTCCTTATTGTCATGGTTTTCCACTTTGCCTCATGGCTCTCTAGTTGAAGGTGGTAACATCACTACAAACCAAAAATTCCCCACTTCAAATAGGTTGTTGTAATTGCCCATATCTCTATCTCTTCCATCTCTCTTTGTTCTATGTCATATGTCCATAAAACACCCCCCCTCCCCCCATACCCAGATAAACATTCATTCAAATGTTACACTGGAACCTTTTCTTTAAGCAGAAAATGCTAATGTGCCTCCTATCATCTGTCTGTCTCCGGGTCTCCTTGTGACTTATACGTTAATGACTTTTATTCTTTTGATGTACAGTCAAAAGTTTGGACACACCTTCAAATAAAATTATTTTTGTTTTGTGATTTCCTACTTAGAACAATACTGGATTTGTTTTTTCCCTTCAAAACTATGAAATAACTCATATTGCATGATGTAATTAAGTAACAACAACAGCAAGTCAGTTGTTATTTTAAGACACGTACATCAAGCACCATGATGAAACATACGCTCATGACCAAAACTGAGCTCTGCTGCAGAGGAGAAGTTCATTTAGCGTCACCAGCCTCAGACATCACCAATTAACAACCAGAACCTCAGATTAGAGCCGTTATGAAGCTTTACAGAGCAGAAGTAGCAGAAATACATCTCAATATCAACTGTTCAAAGAAGATTATTGTGTATTTTGGATAAACATCTTCAGAATTGTTTTATCATTTTGAAAGAAATCAGGAAAGACCATGGAATTAGAAGGAGTGTCCAATGTATTATAGGTGAGTGTGTGTTTGTCGCTCTCTCCCAGGTCAGAGCCAGCCGGTAAACGGATCAAGGTCACATCGAGCAATATTTATTCTTCCTTTATCAGATAGTTTGTTCAACAAGAGTTATGGAAACTGAGCCCAATTATTTACATTGTACTCGGGTTCCGGGTGACAAACTTCACAGTCAGCATGCTGAGCAGGAAAATTTCTAATGGCCAAGACCTATGGTAATGTACTTATATGCACCTCAATGTTGATTTAAGATCGACTTGAAAAAAAAAACGATGCCTTTAAACTATTCACAAACGTTTCAGCTTTAAAAGCATTGCTACCCTTTCAAGTCATGCTAGACACTTATCCTGATAGCAACGTCATTTGAAAGCTGATGCAGCCAACTAAAGAAACTGAAGTATCAAGACTTTCCGTTCATCATTAAAATGCAGGAACCTTCTTGTTTTCAAAGTCTCCAGGTTTTGAAGAATATGAGCTGGTGACACACTCTGGAGTTATATTCAGATGGATTTGCATCTTCACGACCTCATGAATGTGTTAGCTCTCAGGTTCTTCTTAATGAGAGATTGCAGTTAACAGCCCATGGAGGCAAACCTCATAACCATAAATTATATAAACAGCACAATAACACTTCTTTTAATATCAGGGTGTTTCTACCATCAGTCATGCGCAACATCATGAGGAGACAAAGAAAAAAAATAACAAAAAACTTTATTTTAGGGCAGGGGACTTAATGTCGCTTACAGTGTAAGTGGTTAATCCTGTTTAATTTAAAATGGGAATATAACTGTAAGGTTTAAGGACTGTAAAGAGAACAAGAAGAAACAAATCACACCTTAGTGACGAACACAACCTTAACACAATATTTTTCCTTGGTGTAATGGCTTATAATTGAATAATTTATCTTTAAAAATACCTCTTGTTTATCTCCTTTTTACAGCATTACAGCAGAGAGAGAATTTCATCACATTTCCTTCCACTGATAAAATTACATGAAAGCCTCTTTACTCAAACGCACTTCCCGTATGAAGGGACAAGGTGTTTTTAGGTGTCTACTCATAACTAATATTTTACTGTTGTAAATATTTCAATATTAAACACTAATATTATCACCAAGTGTTGCCGACTTTGTAGGCTAATTGTGTTGCTTCATTTGGGGGATAACAAATCTAGAGACCTTTTTAAGAAGAGATGTTAGTGACTGTTCTCCGGCTCAAATCACAGCTGCGGGTTGCATGAGTTACAAACTGATTTTTTTTTCCCCAACAACCAATTGGATCTGGTTCCCATTAATGAATCACTGATTACTATTGTTTCTATTGAGCAATCTGATTACTAATGCTCCCAACAACCAACCATCCATTGACATTCTTCGTAACAACCAATCACTGATCACCATTGTTCCCAATGACCAATCACTGATCACCATTGTTCCCAATGACCAATCACTGATCACCATTTTTTTCCTAATGATTACTGATTACCATTATTTCCAAAAAAAATCAATTACTCATCAACACTGTTCCCAAACAACAATCACAGCTCATCATTATTCCCAATGACCAATCACTGATTACTATTCGCAACAACAAATTTCATTAACACCATTGTTCCCATCAACCAATCACTGATCAACACTAATCCCCAAAACCAATAACTGATAAATATCATTCCTACCAACAAATCATTAATCATTGTTAATTGTTGTCATTAACCAATCACTGATCAACACTGTTCCCAATGACAGATCACTGATCACCATGGTTTCCAACAACCAATCACTGTTCATCACTGTTCTCACTGACCAGTCACTTATCAATTTTGCTTCTCCATGCTTGCGCTCCATCTGTTTCATTTTAATTTCATTGCTTCATTCTGTTTGATTTAAAAGGTTAGTCTTTAATGCAATGACTTTAAGAAAACTTTCTAAAATTAAATAAATACATAAATATTTTTCATTACACTCTGAGAAAACACAATTGTTACAGAACACTTTTTTTATGTACAGTGGTGGTCAAAAGTATTTAGACAACATGTGCCATATCTTATAATTCTCCCTGTGCACAAACCAGGTAATGTCAATAATAAGTTCTCGCCTATCTGGTTCGATTCCCAGCCAATGCCCAAACCCCAGGCTCTGGATGCCGTGCTGGTCCCGAGCACAGATAAAATGTGAGGGTTGCGTCAGGGAGGCCATCCGATGTACAGTAAAAACCTGTGCCAAATTGTTGTGCGGGTCAGTTGGTCCACTGTGGCGACCCTTCAATGGCAGAGGCCGAAAGACTAACAACATATCTGGCTGAAGAGTTGTGCTAATTAGAATCAGATGGTTTAGTTAATAGGCAGAATAAATATATGGCAGGAGTTTTACTTTCTGAAGTCGGAGTGTCGACCTCTCTTACAAATTCTCCAATTGAGTTGTGAACTTCTGTGACAAATTTCTATAATTTTCTAAAATTTCACAATGTTTCTAAATTGAGTGAGTGACACCAGAGTACTGCAGACGTCTTTCTGACTCTGTGCCCAGCCGGATCCAGCAAGTTTTGGAGAATAAAGGACTTCATAGTAAATGTTGATTGTAGTATAGCAATTTCATCCCACAAAATGGCAAATTATTCTTATTACCTTGATTGGTATTATTTTACAAATTTGATAATGTCATTAAAATGTTGAATTTGACTCTTGTCTCAATACTTTTGCCACCCCTGTATTTTGTGCTTCGTATGGTGGGGTCCTCCAAGTCCCTAAGGGGATCCACCTCTGGCCTCTGGGGGAGGAGGACTCCCTGAAAGCGAAGTATCAGAAAGAAAAGAAGAAAAGATGGCTGACTTTCCTGTTCTATTCTTTTTTTCTAATTGTGATCAATCTAAACCTGTGTAGTTAAACTGTTGTAGTATGATTGATTGATTGATTGATTGATTGGTGTAGTTACAGAATGTTAGTTATATAAATATCTAAAAATGGATGAATGGGTGGATGGAGGTAATTGAATTTTTTTATATAGAAAGAAATATTCTTTCTCCTGCATTTGGGTTAAGAAGGAACTCTTTTGCAGTTGTTCAGGGAAGGTAGTTTTGATTGTGAAGTTAGCATCGGATTTAGATTGTTGTTTTGATTTTGCTAACCTGATATACTGTACTGTCTTTTCCACGTACAATTCATTACCTTATGATGTAACACTGGAGCTGTGAGGCCACAATGCTACAAGCTGTACCACCTCTGTCTGTTCACCAAAAGTCTGTGAAGTATCTTAGCAGGAGTCAATGGATTTGATTTGTAGCCTAAAGTGCAGTCAAACCTTTTTCAAAAGGTAGTGGTGGCTTAAACGGTTAAGGCTGTTGATTAGTGATTGGACGGTTGGGGGTTCAAGCCCTAGTACCATGAAGTTGCCTCTTACTCAGAAGCTGACTCTCACTACCCCCATCTTCAGGTCAGAATCACCCTCAACAACCCCCGGCTCCAGTATCCCGGCTGACCCTGTGGTCTAACCCCAGCTTCCTAATTGGGATATGGGGGAAAAAAATCATTACCCTGTACTGTGAGGTACATGTGACAAATAATTAACACCTTAATCTTACAACAGAATGGCCAGGTTAGCAGCAATAACTAATCCCCACCCACAGAAAATGATGTATAAAACATACCCAATTCTAGCCATAATTTCTGGAGGCTGGTATAACATTAGCTTATCAACACAGGTGCAATCTCTGTGTTACTGAAATGCTTTAATGTATTTTACTCAGTGCAGGAGTTAACGTTGTAAATCAATCAACACACCTTAAATGTTACTTTCGACCATTCATTTTCTTCTCTTGCATGAAATACACTTATTTAATTGGATCAAAAATGTATATTAACGAAAAACAAAAATGAATATTAATTCTCCTCTGTCAAAAAAAAGGCAGAAGGTTATTCCGGTGCCCTCCAGCAGTAATACACCACGTGCATTTTGACATAAAGGTCACTTTGAAATCTAAGCTAAACCAATATATATTTTGAATGACACCTTCAAAGAAATGATCTGAGCACATGCTCTGTGACGTCACGAGGTTTTATTGTGTCTGATGATGACTTTTATAGGTTTCTAGGCTATTAAAGCGTGCAAGGCAGTTTAAAGTCTGCTCTAAGACTCCTACTGTAAGTGAGCGAACAGATTTACTGTTCCTTTCTCAGTGCAGAGATTTGACTTCTGTTATAACCACACATATAATTCAGATACAGTGGATGGAGATTAGTTTTTAAGAGGAAAAAAAAATAAAATACTGGAGTGTTCCTTTAATTATATTCCTAAGACGAGAAATCCTGTTCTGATACTTTAACTCCCGAGAAAAGCTTTAGCTGAAATCTGGAGCTAAATACTTTCATCTCCGTGAGCTCTGTAAGTGGGCGACTGCTGTTTAATTGTCTAATAGTCGGCAGGAATCAGACTTCGGTAGTTTGCCTTGCTCGGTGTGAAGCAGGAGAAGCCCTGGGCAGGAAACCACGGCTCTCATTCTTTCACTATTGATCTGATATTTCACCCCTGGATAGCACGGCAAACTTTTTTTTTTTTAAATTAATATTTGGTTTTAATTACCCTCTCAACCTTCCCTCACACTGGTTAGTGTAGCGACACGATTCCCTGAGGCACAGAAGCCGGTGTAAGCGTCAGGGGAGCCGCATTTCCATGGTGGCTTTTAGCAGGATGACTAAAGGTTTGCTGTGGCTTGAAAATAATCAGCCACGGTACTCGGTGTTCTCTCGATGCATTTCTGCCGCCCGGCGTTACATTACTGCACCCGGGATGCTGAAAAGTGTGAAAACAACAGCAAAGCACATAATTACAGGAACCAACCTGAGGAAAATATGCCTGGTTCAGTACAGTAATAGCTGCAGACATTATCTTAGCCGGATGGTGCCCTTTACTTCCTTTTTACTTTTAATGCAGTCTGGAAAATGACCCGAGTATAATATAGCAGGGGTATTTAGCATCTATTAGCATCCATAGTGGAAATATTAGGTCTTTTACATCATTTATAGCTTTGTTCTCGGGTTCATTTTGTCTCCTGTTTCTTGCTCAAAGCATAACCTTAGTCTTTTACAGACTTCAAAATGTGAAATGTTCTTGCTCGGTATATGTTAATAAGGCTTCAATATAAATCCTGAATCAGTGGAAACTGAATCTCAAAGAATTTTTTTCATATGTTACATTTTCTTTCATTTCTGGTTTGGTCAGAATCTGCAGCTGCAAATCACAACTTTATATTTGTGCTCTGTTATAATACTTTATAGGGACGTGTATGCAGGTGGTCTAAGTTACAATGGTGTTCTTTAACGTGGTGCTGCTTAAAATTTATGGAAGGAGTCTCCAGTGTCAGCGGTAAAGATGTTTTTTGCTTTGTGGGTTTTTTTTTCTTAACATATCCTTTTCTTCTTCAGCTTTTTCGCCACATCAGGTCATTCAACCTGCAAGGTACTGGCAGAAGTTTTTACGCCGGATGCCCTTCCTGATCCATTTTCTCCAGGCTTGGGGTTGGTACTGAGGATGCCCCACATCTCAGTGCCTGGGTATTACAGTATATAATGGGCACAGGGCTTTCCCAATGGTCCAACAGTAGCAACTTGGCTGTGGTGGGGCTTGAACCCCCGATACACTGATCAGCAACCCATTGCTTCAACCATGTGAGCCATTTCCTTCTGATTAACTTCGAGACATGCTGGCGAGGGCACAACAGGCTATATCTTCTATAACGTAAGTAAAAACAGGAACTTACTTGATTCACAGATGTTACACAACATGACTCCTGAGCGCAGTTCTTTTGTTTGTTTGACCAGTTTGTTACTTAAAAGAGACACAGCCTAATTAAAGAAACACTTTAAAGGTCCCGTATATTACTATTTCTTTAACTAGTCTCAAAGCTCCGCCAGAGTGTATTGGCGCTTTTCCACTGCATAGTACGGCACGGCACGGTTCAGTACAGCTCACTTTTGGGGGGTTTTCCACTGGG
>JAQMYJ010000037.1:2428977-2441307 GCA_030014305.1 Clarias laeviceps | reverse complement strand
ATGTGTTATTTTATAGTTTTGAAATCCCCAGTATTGTTGTAGAATGTAGAAAATAAATCACTAAACAAAACAAAAAAAGAAATTTGCAAGTGTTCTAAAACTTTTGAATGGTAGTGTATATCTTAAAACTTTTGCTAATAAGTGTAGACATTTAAACAGTGGACGGTTCATACAGAATATTTGCTTATATTTTCATTTGGCTGATGGCACACCAACTTACTTTTCTGATATTCAAATATGATTGCTTAGCCTATTAAACACATAATGCAGATTTATTTGGTTCAAAGAATTAGCCTATAGGGTTCACTCATTTTCATTGATGATGCTGGTTTCTGCCAGGCCAGGCTGCTCTATTGCTTGTTAAGTTCAATTGTGGTTTAACTGTGGTTTAAAGAGCGACAAACACTGCCGAGGCTCAAGGCAAACAGTATCATTACCTGCATGTTCCCACTGAAGGCAGGTCAGGGAGACGTGGATGCTGCACTGCAGGGCGCTCGAGTGTGACTGTGGTGTCTGTGATAAAGAGGGTTGGGCAGGTGCTGGTGCAGTCTTTTACAATTAGAACACAAACTCAGGTGTCAGGCATTACAACGCTCTTTTAATCGATAATCGGTGCTAAGGGTCAAATTATATATGTCACAAACCAGGGCAGTAGCTACTGTATAGAATATTTTAGTAATCGAGTATTCTACCAAAAATGTAACCGAGTAATCGGATAAAATGTTTTGTTTGACCTGGTATTGGTTGCTTCATGGACACCGACTCACGCTTCGCCCCTCGACTTCGCTATAGTTTGTCATTTCCGGATTCTACACACTTCAAGACATCAACAGGTGAACGAACTCTGCTCTTCACTATCACGGATCCGTGTTCATTTAAATCCTCTTCTGTTTTTGTTTTTTTTTCATTGCATAACGGCACTCAGCGGCGACCGCTCACATCAAGGTTTACTGTTGGATCTCGCTGCATTAAAACATCAGAGCTTCAACTCAGAGTTGCACCTCTAGCCTCCATGACCATTCCAGTCTCATGTATTACTATACAGGTGTATCACGGGCTACGTGACTGCTCATCCTTTCTCCTGCACTTTCATGATTAAAGTTTTTAAGACTATCATTCCTGTGTGGTGTTTCTGCTTTTGGGTCCTATCAGCCTGCCCGACCTCCTCTGCCCTACCATGAACGATGTAACTGATTTGTGAAGTGCTAAGGAATCTAAGAACACATACTGTAACTAGAACCATTGAGGAAACTTATCAAATATAAACCTTGTAAAAATAAGTTAATTTTAGACTTGGGTAACAGATTGGTTATCGATTATCAGACAGGGTTCTGTTAATTTCAAAACACTTTAGAAGGCTAATCTTTTTGATTAGCACTGCCACCTTGCACCTCCAGGGTCTGGGTTTAATTCCCACCTCAGGTCTGTGTGTATGGAGTTTACATGTTCTCCCTATTCTTGGTGGGTTTCTTCCGGGCATTAAGGTTTCCTCCCACTGTCCAGAAACCTAATTGGTGTTCCCAAATTACCCGTAGTGTGTGACTGAGTATGTGTGTGTGTGTGTGTGCTTGTGCCCAGTGATGGATTGGCACCCCGTCCAGTGTGTACACCACCTCGTGCCCTGAGTCCCCTGGAATGGGCTCTAGGCTTCCTGTGACCCTGTATGTGATAAGTCCTATATAATAATGAGAGAGAGAGAGAGAGAGAGAGAGAGAGAAGCTTTTCATCAGTTCCTTAAGTTGTTTTCATTTATATATTTCCTGGAACATTTTTAATGTAAAACACTTCATTACAGAGTTTTACATAATGATTAAGCCAAATTAAGATTGAATCGTTTAAAACCAAATCAAAGCATATATTGAATATAATTATAACACTAGTTTATTTTTCTGTTTTCCTATTGGCCATTTTTAATGAAACATTTTAACATTAATATTTAATGTTAAGATTTAAATTGTGTTAATGTAAATAATTATGATTATCAAACCTGTTTTAGAAGTTTGAAGTTTTAAAATAGTCTTTTAATGAACAAATAATATGATTTAGCTCGGGTCAAGGATTTATGTCTAGAAAGAAGCAAACAGATCTTTTATAATTATAATTATAATCATATACTTATTTTGTAACAATCATCTGATTCATTATATTAAAGACATACTGAGAGCTAAATCAGAGTCAGTTATGTTTATTTTTAACTGAGGGTTATAAGTTAGCAAAGACTAACCCTGCACTTCCTTTAAATATTTACAGACTCCTCAGACTTAATAAAGAGCAGTGAAGGCTTATCGGTGGATGCTGATCTTCAGCAGTTAGTGTTAAATATTAGAACTGGGTTCTATCCCTGATTTTGTATGAGGGTTGGGCTTCAGGAAACAAAATGTGGGTTGGGGGGGGGGGGAGTAGAAGGCAAGAGACGGGTACAATTTAACGCCTCATTATGCAAATTGATCATCTCAATTGACCATCGCGCTGATAATGGCAGGGCCAGACTGCTGGGGAGTTTCGAAATGCCTCTGGAAAACATCAGTTAAATGTCCCGAGAGCTAAAAATAAGATTTGGAGGAAAATTGAAGGAGACAATTTGGACTTGTCTCAAAGGGGGCGAGGACACGACTGCAGCAAGTAGCAAAGGAACCAATGGCCACGACGGTCAAATGACCTGAAATGTCATGTGCAATTAAGCGCTAAAGGACAGCCATCCAAGAAAAAAAAATAACGAATAAAGATGAATTTGACTTCTCAGACTGGCATCAGGCTTTGGCATTTGCTCACGGGTTAAAAACTAGCATGGCCTTTGTTATTAATTAAGTTTTTTCCCAGGTTGGCAGGATTTCTTAGAACATGGCGATGAATTAAGCGCAGTACAGATGAGATGGTCCTGTCAGTGCCTAATTGCATTTATCGGCCTGGTGGCTCTTCTTAATCTTGGATTATGATGATGCATTAGCAGCTGTGCCTTATGTTTACAAGGCATTCATCAAGGTAATGGGACAAATTCCCTAACATCACGTTAATCATGAGCTGTAATGGACCCGTCGTTATCAGCATCCAGTCTGTCTACATTCCAGCTTTTAATTCGCCTCTTTAGTTACTTTGGTTCATTTTTATAGACCAATACAGATGTATAAAATTATAGAAATGTGTTAAACATGATGTGTGTAAGTCAGACGCAGTGATGGTCAGGATATATAAAGAAAACTTCTGTAATGTTTGTGACCTACCATACAGTGCATCTGGAAAGTATTCACAGCGCTTCACCTTTTTCACATTTTGCTATGTTACAGCCTTTAAAAAAAAAAATTTTTTTTAATCACATGTACATAAGGATTCACAGCCTTTGCCATGACACTCAAAATTGTTCTCAGGTGCTTCCTGTTTCCACTGATCATCCTTGAGATGCTTCTACAACTCGATTGGAGTCCACTTATGGACCACCGCCTGGCCAAAGTGAACAATCAGGGGAGAAGGGTCCACTAAGAGGTGACCACTTGTTGGTTAGTCTGAAAGAGCTCCAGTGTTTCTCTGTGGAGGGAGGAGAACCTTCGAGAAGAAAAATCATCTTTTAGCATCATACTAAAAAAGACTTGAGGGTGTAATTTGTGCCAAAGGTGCTTCACAAAAAAAAAAAAATGTTTCTTATGGTCTGAGAGTCCTTCAGGTGTTTTTTGGCAAACACCAGCCGCCTGTCATGTGCCTTTTACTTCCGTCTGGCCATGCTACCATAAAGGCCTGATTGGTCGAGTGCTGCAGAGATGGTTGATTCTTCTGCTCTCTCCACAGAGAATCACTGGAGCTCTGTCAGACTGACCATCGGGTTCTAGGTCACCTCCGTGACTCAAACCCTTCTCCCTGGTTCCTGGTGGTTCCTAACTTTTTCCATTTATGGATGATTCAGGCCACTGTTCTCATCTGGACCTTCAATGCTGCAGAAGTCTTTCTGTACTCAGACCTGTGCCTCGATACAATCCTGTCTGAGAGGTCTACAGACAATTCCTTGGACTTTATGTCTTGGTTTGCGCTCTGTTAACTGTGGGACCTTATATAGACAGGTGTGTGTCTTTTGAAATCATGTCCAATCAACTGAATTTACCACATGTGGACTCTAATCGAGTTGTAGAAACATCTCAAGGATGATCAGTGGAAACAGGAAGCACCTGAGCTCAATTTTGAGTGTCATGGCAAAGGCTGTGAATATTTACAGTATGTACATGGGATTTCTTTTTTTTTATATATATAAATTTGCATAGATTTCAAACAAACTCCTTTCACATTGTCATTATGGGGTACTGTTTGTAGAATTTTGAGGAAAATAGTGAATTGAATCAATTTTGGAATAAGGCTGTAATATAGCAAAATGTGGAAAAAGTGAAGCGCTGTGAATACTTTCCAGATGCACTGTATAGCGGCCTTGTTTTCTTATTTAAGACGATTCATTTGTGGCTCAAAAATGTGCAAAAACCCTTCATGTGGTCAGATGTTAGCATTTTTCGCAAATTTATGTACTGATTCATATTAATGAAGAACATAGGTTTAGAAACATGTCTCTATGTTCAGAACCCAATCGGCTGGATAATCTATGGAAAAGCATTATTATTTTTAAATTAATAAATATTTAATAATAGGAGAAATCAGTCACAGTGCTGTAGAGTAGAAGCGCTCTGCTCTTGGAGGACATTAACCAACCATTACTACATTTTAAATGTAGGTCGTCCACCGTACAGGAATCTGTACATAAGCCCCTGCACTCATCACTACACAACACAGAGGCAATAATGATAACGGTAATGTTGTTCAAACATCCAATTAGAAAATAAAAAGATAATGCACTATACTGATAAATTCATGAAATATTTATCGTTGTGCCTCTTTTCACAAATACCATGTACTGTCCTCGAACAAAAAGAAAAGCACAATCGTTTCCGCTTAGATGTTTGTGCTTCTAGTTTCTAGGCCAGCTGGTCGTCCTCGCCTCATTAGTTCAAACAAAATAAAAAGGTCTAAAGTTTATTTATCCAGAATCCAGCGTGTGTTCCTGTCGTTTCTCAACATGAGCACTCGAATACCCGTGAAGTGCACCATCAGGAGGGTGATGGATCAAAAATAAAATCAATCACCAGGCAAAACATTTCATCTGACAACATGAGCTGTGCTTCACTGTTCAGAAGTGGAGAGCCTGGCAACAGGCTGCAGGCGAACGCAGTAAGCAGGTGAACATGAACGATTGCTTCACACAAGAATTTTTTTTTTATTATTATTATTATCTGGAAATTTCTAACCATCTACTATTGATTATTATCGATGACCACCTCTGACTTTCCACGTTGTACTGGGTTGCACTTATTATCATATTACCATTAATAAAAGAATCTTATGTATAGATACTTAAGTTTCCACTGGAACGATACATCTACAACGATCCATCGAACGTTACAGTGATACAGTAATGGCATAATATTAACTTACAAATATGTAATTAGATACAAAGATGTATTAGGCTAATTGATGTTTCCAAATCGCCCGTAGTGTGTGAGTGTGTGTGTGTTATTTTTTCATTGTTTTGTGCTTTACTTTCACAGGTACTTTACAAAAAATAGCAGACAATGGACGATACTTGCAGAATGTGTGTCGGTATTTGACACCAACAAAGGAGGAAAAATAATTCTCATTGCTACATTGGTGACATAAATGTAAAAAAAAAAAAGAGGAAGACTGTCAACAGAGATATTTATGATTGATGCTGGAAATGATAGGAGACAATAACCAACTGAAGGTCGAATTGATGACCATGAACAACTAACACGGAAGAGATCGATTTTCATTGATTTTCAGTCAATGATGGACGACATATTGAAAACCACTATAAAAATGGCCGCATTTTCACTTTCATTCTCAGTCCTTTTGTCGACATAGTCATATCACCATGTCTTACTTAAGGAAAATAAAATATATATATATGCAATGCCAAATAGCTGCTGCTTGACACAGAGATGACCGAACAAGAACAAGAAGATGAATTAGTCAGTGATCTTGGGTTCATCCCTGGTTGGCCAGATGTGTCCAGTATGGATGTTATGACCCCCTCATGAGCATCTTCTTCCACAACAACAAAAACAGGGCAGCGGTAGTTCAGTGGCTAAGACGTTGGACTACTGGTTGGAACGTCTTAGGTTCAAACTGCACCACTACCATGTTGCAACTGTTGGGCCCTTGAGCAAAGCCTTTAACCCTCAACAATTCAGATATATATTGAGATTTTTTTTTAAAAATGTTAGTAGCTTGGGATAAGGGCGTCTGCCAAATGCTGAAAATGTAAAAACCACCCTTCATGATTGCCTTGCCTTTCTTGGAAGCAAATTGGCTTTTATTTTTGCTAGGTTTTTGGTCAACACATAATCATTCATGAATTAATGTAACAGTAATGCACAGTACTGTACTGTAGATTGTGGTCATGTGACCTCATGCACCTTTTCTTCCTTATTTGAGGAAAAACTTGTCAGCTGATAGTCGGTGGCGGTGTTGTCACAAGTAACAGATCCACTTACTGTAAGCTCCAGTCTAGTCTACATTCTTGGTCTTGTGTCAGTTTATGGTACCGTTTGTATCTTTGTTGCTATCCTGCTTGGTTTTGGCTTCCTGATCCTGTTCCTCTGCTCATGCTACTATTTGGTTTCCTGTTCTGCTGTTCTGCTCATTTGTTTTGTCTACATTTTCACTTAGTATCTGCACTTTCGCCGTGCCTGTGACTACCTTTGCATGACATCTACTAGTGTATAAAATTGAATCAGTTATTTAGTTTACAATAAAAATCAGCCAGCTAATAAAAACCCACTGTAATGAGCTGAATGCTTTCTCACTTACTAACCTATTCTCTATTCTGCTTATCCTGTACAGGGTCACAGGAGGTCTGGAGCCTATCCTGGGGACTCGGGGCATTCATTGGGGTACACCTTTGATGGGGTGCTAACTCATCACAGGGCACAAGCACGCACACACTAGGGAAAATTTGGACACACTAATTAGTCTAATCTGCATAACTTTGGACTGTGTGAGGAAACTCAGAGGAAAGCCACCGTTTATGGGGGAACATGCAAACTCCACACACAGAAACTCGAAGGTGGGACTTGAACCTTGCAATCATTTCACCACTATTTTTAAAGTAGCACTAGGAGGGGCACTGGCTCATCCAACCTTCCCAATGGATTGGGTTGCATCCCCAACGACATGCTAGCCATTGCGTTATAGCTATCGAGCTACCCAGATTGTTGAAGAAAAAGATGTGGAAAAAAGCTGTACTGTATAAGAAATTTCTAGGAATAAAAAGTGGTTTTAAGCTAGAATGATACGAGTAGCTAGATATAATTTTTAGTGCATGATAAATTTTGGGTTTTACGGTCTTTGATAATATAATAATATAAGAGTTGGCCAGTTAATCCTAGCTGTATAGCTGCACTGAAATAAATCCTTCTTTTAGATGTACATGTGAGTGAATTGAGATGCATTGGGACAATATATTTTTTTGTAAACCCAACCTGATTTGATTGTGTGTGTACAAACCCCTGGAGGAATATCAAATTCCACAGAGTCACCTGAGAGCAGGATTGAGCGCAGGATCGAGCCCAGGCTACCTGCGTTGCCCATCACACCATCGCACTGCACATCAAGTTAATTTAATACTTTAATCATGTCTTCTTGTCTGCACCAACATCCGCTGGCTTTTTGAACGTAATTGGATCACAGTAATGAATTCACTACGTGAACCGATCATGCTCAGTTGACATAATTCAAACTAGTAGATTAAATGCTCCTTAGGTTGAATTTAATATACGAAATGACATCATATTTTGAACAGAAATGTAATAATTAATACTATATTTAATATTGTCTTTAATTTAGCTTTAAATCTGACCGACTGCGTAGTCACCTTTCGATTTAAATCACAAAGCCTTTTTAAAGAAATATTTCCATTTTTATTACGTTACACTACGTTGCATCAGCGTGCTGGTTGTGCAGGTTTAAGACGTGAGTTTATACACTCGTAATCTGTTTCTTTGATCTGTTACTCTAATCTTTGTCTGTGAAGCTGATAGTAGCAAACTAACTGGCTAGTATTAGTTCTCTAACTTACATACTAATGGTTTGTTGAGGTGAGAGTTTTATATTGCCCACAGCTCTAATTCTTCTGTACTTTATTTAGGTGTGATGAAGCGAGATGTAAATGTAATCCGTTGTATCAAGTCAGGTATTAAGTCACTCACGTTAGTTTTGCGCTATGGCCAATTGAGAGCAGTAGATGAAATGTATTAAATTTGCATTTTCAGCACAAATTGGTTGATGAACACAGTATCTTTTTGATCATTCAACAGAAATGAGAACGTTTTAATCCTAAACATTGTTTTAAAGCACTTTAATGAACTCTATCCAAGCTGTTCACTCCGGTTTCCGGGCAGCTCCGGAAACAAACTCGCACTGGCCGTATCTCAGGAACCGGGCGTGATGCAGTAATAAAACCTTAATCTGAATATGGAGCTAAGTGAACCAGAAATGTGAAAATATGCAGAACTCAAATCACCCAAAATTATTTCATACCTGATTTGATGTGAGTTAGTACCCGTGTTATATTTATAAGAAAAATTTAAATTCAAACCTTGAAATTAATTACTTTTAGTGCTAATATATGATTTAGCCTTTTTAAGTTTTAGTTATTATTATGAAAATATTTTTTTTATGCTGTTGGTCATTTAAAACCAATTCACTCTCAGTCACTCATTCGTACTGTAGGACAGATACTTCCAGTTCTTACATGGAGGACGGGAACTTTGGGTAAATAAGTTCATATGTAATGTGCTTCTGCTGTATGTGTGACTGTATGTGCTTCTGCTTCTTACATGGAGTCCTGGTGCTTCCGGTTCTTACATGGAGTCCTGGTGCTTCCGGTTCTTACATGGAGTCCAGGTGCTTCCGGTTCTTACATGGAGTCCTGGTGCTTCCGGTTCTTACATGGAGTCCAGGTGCTTCCGGTTCTTACATGGAGTCCAGGTGCTTCTGGTTCTTACATGGAGTCCAGGTGCTTCTGGTTCTTACATGGATTCCAGGTGCTTCTGGTTCTTACATGGATTCCAGGTGCTTCTGGTTCTTACATGGAGTCCAGGTGCTTCCGGGGCAGGGGTAGCTCAGTGGTTAAGGCATTGGACTATGGTTCGGAAGATCCCAGGTTCAAACTCCACAACCACCAAGTTGTCACTGTTGGGCCCTTGAGCAAGGCCCTTAACCCTTAACTGCTCAAATGTGTAATGAGATAAAAATGTATGGATAAGAGCGTCTGCCGAATGACTAAATGTAAATGTAAATGTAAATGTACATGGAGTCCTGGTGCTTCCTGTTCTTACATGGAGTCCTGGTGCTTCCTGTTCTTACATGGTGTCCAGGTGCTTCCGGTTCTTACATGGCGTCCAGGTGCTTCCGGTTCTTACATGGCGTCCAGGTGCTTCCGGTTCTTACATGGAGTCCAGGTGCTTCCGGTTCTTACATGGCGTCCAGGTGCTTCCGGTTCTTACATGGAGTCCAGGTGCTTCTGGTTCTCATACGGAGTCCACGTGCTTCCAGTGCTCACATGGTGCACTGGTGCTTCTGGTTTACCTCCAACGCCATAAACATCTCCACACAGCAAACTGCACCATATTAATGCTGACACACAAAATTATGGATTTGTGAATCTGTTTATTGTTCCTGATTTAATATGATGGAGCAGAAACATGAATTTAGGCTGCACCTGTTGTAGATTGGAGTGATCTCCGACGGTGCCCTTGTGATGAGGAGGACTCTCCAGATCCTCTTCATGCACAGTACTGAACAATAAAAGTAACGAATCTGCAATCAACCTGAATGTTTCTGTGTCTCAGCTCAATGGCAGGGTAAATAAACAAGAATAAGTACAGCCATGCAGTAGAACGTGGTACATTTCATATTTTTATGCATAGTTGTGGCAAATGCTTGACTCTTAAAACAGGCCCCTCTTGATGGAAGTACATCTGGCACACGGTTTCTGTAGTGTCAGTGATCTCACACATAAGTGTTAACAGTCAGTTTTACTCTTAACTCAACATTTTCTAGTGACATACAGTGTAGTATAAAAGATAAATCTGTCACGGCATTTATGGAGACGCTGGTTCAGTTGCTGAACTCAAAGTCCCAGAATGCAATGCGTGACGCTAAGTTGCAGCAGAGACTCGTCTCATCTAGTCGGTTAGCTACGAAATGACAAGAGCTATAAAGTTATAAAAAGCTATAAACTATAAATAGTTGTGGGTCTGAATGGGAAAGCATCGTGTGAGTATAAAATATATATTTATTATAAATGTTGTCCGGAGATTGAATGGATTTTTTTTTAAATGGAAAAATAATACATTACTTAATCACAAGGTGGCGCTATAGTGACTCAGCACACACACACACACCTCCAGGGTTGCTGGTTCGAATTTCATCTCAGGTTTGTGTTTAAAGTTTAAGGCCTGCAGCGTAGGCGCCCGTTGTGTATGATTCGGTGTGTGTGTGTGTGTGTGCATGCGCTTGTGCCCTTCAGTGGGTTGGCATTGTGCCCTGAGCTCCCTGGCATAGGCTCCAGGCCCCCGGTGACACGGAATGAATGAATGTTCCCAAGGCTGCATGTAAACCTATATGTTCAATTTGATACATAATTGTGATGTTCATAAGACTACTGTAGAGTGTAATCTGTATTTAGATAATATTTCTTTAAGGTTGTTATAAATGTAATGTAATTCTGTTGCTTATTAAGACTAAATTAAAACGTACTGATGTATAAAAAAAAAAGGAAATAAGAAGACTGCTTGAAATCCAAAGCACAGCTCCTCAGAATGCACGGGGCTCACACGCCTGCCAGCGGGTCACTTGTCTTTATCGATGGTGTGACTGCCAGCGGCAGCAGCAGAACGATTTTTGAAGTTAACTGCTCACATCTAAATGTGTCAAAACTTAACAGATGGCGCTTCACCTCATAGCAGGACAATGACCCAAAAGCAACAATTTAAAAAAACTCGAGTGCTATTGACCAGCCAAATCAATTACCGAGTCCCACTGTGTGCTTATGCACTTACTGATGGCAGAGAAATATCCCTGAAAAAGGCAGACACGATCTTGGAAATAAAAACGGGCTGTATTACAAACCTCACAGCGCAGTAAAGGACTCCACATACTTACTTACTGTACTTATTTATAAGTACATATACTACTGTACATACACTACTCACTCCATGAAGTGGTTACAAAAATAGTTACAAACTGCTTGATTTAAAAGTAGTCAATACAAATATCTGTGCGCATCTTCCAGTCAAAAGTTTGGACACACCTTCTAACTCTGTGGTCGTCCACATTTTTTTTTTCCTATGCTGTAAAACAATACTGAAGGCGTTTATCCAAAACACACAATAATCTACTTTATTAACAGTTATTGACATGAATATGCTACTTATGCTCTGTAAAGCTTCCAATCCGAGGTGCGGCTTGTTAATTGGTGATTTCTGAGGCTGGTGACTCTAAATGAACTTCTCTGCAGCAGAGGTCAGTTTTGGTCTTGCTTTCCTGTGAAGGTCTTCATGAGAGACGGTTTCATCATGGAGCTTGAAGTGTTTTGCAAACGCACTCGACACAATACTGTTTTTACTGTAAAAGAACTGCTCCAGAACAACTAACCTTCATGTCTTAAAATGACAACTGACTGTTGTTGTTAATTAATTACCTAATGCTATACGCGTTATTTCAAAGTTTTGAAATCTCAAGGAAAGCTGCTTTGTGACAACTTCCATTGTTAAGCGTGCTATACAAATCAAACTGAACTGAACTGAATTGTAAGTGAGGTCAAATTCTTTAAGACAAAGTCAACTTTTAATGAGAATCTCACATCCACTTTTTTGTAACACTGGGATTCTGACTCTCAAATTAGCCAGAAATGCCTTTAGAGAGAGAGAGAGAGAGAGAGAGACAGCAATCATTAAACTCAATGAAAGAGAAAAAGGGCCTAGAGAAAGAAATTAAGAGAAGTGAAAAGAGCAGGCATAGTCAAAGCTAGACCAGTTCAGAACAGTCCCCCCGGTGAGTCCTGACACGTCCAAAGCCCTTTATGGTCGGCTCTCTTCAAATGTATTTCAGGTAGGTCCACATTGTTATTGATGTTCTTCCTCAGTTAACCACTCAGGTATTGTTGCATTCACCCTGTTACTGCCATGTCCGCTCTGATTCCCCTGTCCACACTGTTACTGCCATGACCACTCTTATTCCCATGTCCACATTATTACTGCCATGTCCGCTCTTATTCCC
>JAQMYJ010000037.1:2417708-2428303 GCA_030014305.1 Clarias laeviceps | reverse complement strand
CTTATTCCCCTGTCCACACTGTTACTGCCATGTCCGCTCTTATTCCCCTGTCCACACTGTTACTGCCATGTCCGCTCTTATTCCCCTGTCCACACTGTTATTGCCATGCCCACTCTATGATTACATGATCACCCTATAGTAGTCCTGTGCACCCTGTTATCAATGTGTCTACCCTGTTATTGCCATCTCCACTTTTATTCCCACGTCGACACTGTTATTGTAATGCTCACTCTGTGAGCCTGTCACTTTGTTATGGTTGTGTCCTCTCTGTTATTGGCTTGTCCACCCTGTTGTTGTCCTGTCCACACTGTTATTGCTACTGTATGCCCACTCTGTGATTGTTGCATCCACACAGTAATGTCATGTGATTTTCTCTGCGATTGCATAACCACCCTATAGTTGTCCTTTCCTCCCTGTTATCGATGTGTCCACCCCATTATTGCCATGCCCACTCAGGTATTGTTGCATCCATCCTGTTATTTCCATGTCCACTCTTATTGCCATGTCCACTATGTGATTGCTTTGTCCATCATATAGTTATGGATGTGTTCACTCGGTCATTAACATGTCCACACTGTAATTGCTGTGCCCACTCTGTTGTTCTGTCCATGCTGTGCAAAGTCCAACACTGTAAGAAAAACAATTGTAAGGGTTGTTCAAGCAATTCTTTCTTTTGCTAAGTGAACTTATATTCCTAAGAGTAGTAGTTTAGTGATTTGTTAGAGAAACAGTGAGCATCCCAAAGATCATTATTAAGTGGATGAGTGAGCATTACAGTGAGCACTGATCATGTGGGCTTCGAGTTGTAAAAGGTTCAGAAACTCACCACAATTTATAGTAAAAAAAATAATAAAAAATTATGATAAGAATAATAATAGACAAATTGACAAAATAATGGGCATTAATAGCACGGGAAAGCACTGATAAGTCATTGTAGTGTAAATGTGAATCCACAGAAATCAAACCTGATGAAAAGCTTAAAAATAGAGATGGATTTAGCAGTCATAGCTTCCTTTGTTTCTTTTGAAATCCAACAAGTTCACCGTTGCTCTTTAGAAATACAGATTTTATGATTTTTTTTTATTATTATTTCTGGCTGAGTGAACTCACCGACTGCAAACAGTCTAGTAAAGTGGAGGAAAAAAAGTCTGCTGTAATCCTTTCAGGGATGAAGAAAAGCCCTCCGATGGTTTTATAAATGAAGAACGCTCTCCAGAGCACAGGTCTCTCTTACTCAACTCGTTCCCTGGAGCACCGCAGCACAGCAGCGTGCCCGGTTCAAACCCATGAATCACTTTCACCTCGACAACCTCGGCTTCAGTACGTTTCAGTCACACAGCAACGGATTTGTTTTGCTTAAAGGAAAATTGTTCTTTCTTTCTTTTTGCTAATTCAAATATTAAGCCATATCATTGGTTGTAGCTCAGAGTGTGTCTTTTCAGCTGTTACGGCCAACGAAAGAGACCTAGCTTTATTAACTTCACTGTGACTGTCGCTAGAAAAGAAATTATTGTGATTTTAGAAAAACGTATTTTATCTTTGTACAAATCAGACTTTTCAGAAGGAATAATATGATTAAGCCATCATTTGATTCTTCAACATACAGCAGAGCAATAAATACTGTAAAAATTCACAACCTGTTAGAAATAATACAATTTCCAATAAATTAGAATGAATGAGAAATTCATTCATTTAGCACCATGGCCTCACACCTCCAGGGTCCAGGTTCATTTCGCACCTCGGGATCTGTGTGCATAATGGGTTTCCCCTGGGTACTCCGGTTTCTTCCCACAGTCCATAGACATGCAGATTAGGAGGCTAATGATGTCCCAAATTGCCCGTAGTGTGTGAGTGTGTCTGCACTTATGCCCATGATCCAGGGTCTACCCCGCCCCTGGGATAGGCTTCAGGCCTCCCATGACCCTGTACAGGGAAAGCGATGTACGAAAGTGTATGGTGGATTTCTTTAAAACCTAAATAATTCAATTTTAAAAAATCTCATTCAAGAAGACAATGTTTTTTTTTTTATCTGGGTTTCCCTTGGTGTTTGTCCTCTGACATGATAACCTTCTGTGTTCCATCCATCTATCCATCCAGGAACCTTTGTCGTCCAGCTAGGGACCGTGGAGGTCAATGGTGACCTTTGTATTTATTCCCATTTTTACGACCGCAGTAGGACCTCTGGTCAACATTCACACATGGATTCACAGGCAATTTTGGAATGCCAATTAGCCGATTCTGCATGTCTTTGGACTGTAGGAGAAAACCCACCAAGTATGGGGAGAACATTCAGGAATCAAACCCTGACCGTGGAGGTGCAAGGCTACAGAGTTAACCAGTAAGCCACGTGCTGCCAACCTTCTGTGTTCAGTCTCTGAATAAACTCTGAAGGGCCATAATTCTGGATTATGCTTATTATTATTTGTAAACAGAGTTGAGTAAATAAAGTGTGTAATAAATAAGGTTTAAAACACCATGAACTGACATAAAGCCATTACACTGCACCCCAAAGTGTTTATTCCTTATATCCCATAGCAACTGCAAATTTTTAACTAGTTAATGAACTTAATGTACTTTTTTATCTATATAAAGTTACACATAATGTTAATGAGATAAGTTAGTTCCTGTTCTCACTTACGCTATAGCAGCTGTAAACAGACATTCCAAGCCTCTCATTTTTCTTTCTCTTTAAAAGAGAAACATTGCACACTTTTCTATATTAAGCTCCACACATTTAAATCATTTTTACTTAGATTTTAAATATCATTTGCCAAATAAGTCCCTGTGAGTAAATAGTGAGTTGCTATAGGAATGATAACTTACTAGAACGAGCACATTAACAAGGAACTGTGCTGCTGTCTGGGCTGCTGTTAAAGAGAATTAATCAACACCTTCTGACCAATCAGGATAGAGAATTTAGATCTCTGTGGTATACATCATCATTAATCTCAGTCTGGAAGAAAACGTTAAATATGGGTTCTTGAGGGTTCTGAGTGATATTTCAGAAGTAGGTATGAAATCCTTCAGTTAATCTAATCAATTTTTACAAATATAATCCTTCATGTGTGAAGTTTGCGTAGGTCTGTTTGCTTTTTGATTATTGTGTTGAGAGAAATACACATCTCTCTCTCTCTCTCTCTCTCTCTCTCTATATCAGTTAAAGTGAACTTTATGATGCTTTCAGGAAACTCGTTAAACTGGATTGGTTTTGACGTTTTGTGGGATGCAAGAGGTTTTCTGGCCAGTCATGTGGCCTTTGAGCTGTAAACAGTTGTAAAACTCAGCACTATATAGCCTACAGTAATTGCTTCATGAACTATTTAGTGGAGTTTATTATATATAAAGGTTTTGCCGTTTATAAAGACAATCTCGCACTCATAGGGGCGGACTGGTGTGATTCCTCCGGGGTTTGAGTCATTATTAAACTCAGCAGTGCTTGTTATAGAGGAGGATGATGTTATCAGGAGTTAAATCGGTTTTAAGAAAGTGGGAGAACTCCTTGTCTTTCATAAGCATATATATATATATATATGTATATATATGGTGGACGATATAGTATATATCGGTTAAACTTTGGATTACGAGCATAATTTGTTTCCCGGAAGTGGGAACCATTGGCTCAGCTGTGATCACGTGACGCTCAGCAGACAAAGCGCATGCGTACTATTAAGTGCGGCAATATGATGAACTGAATTTTATTTCATTTTAACCAACTATAAAAACACGACTGAGTGGGAAAGAAATGGGTCGCATACTGTAGGTAAAAGAATTCTACGAGACTTTTTTTTTTATATAGTTGTTTCTATGACCCAAAAAATAATACTAGCCTTTTGTGAGTTCTACCTTTTTGTGCCGTGATCCTGATATTCCAGTAGCAGTAAGATTTATACATTTTAAAGCTGCAGGACTTCCATATAAGGATTTTTTTTTTTTTTAATCTGTTACTGACTGATGTTGTGTTTCCGACACTGATCTGTGCTACTCATCATCAGGACGCATTTATTTGCCGTTCCTCAGTAACGTGCCATAAAGCTGCAACAGGTCTTCATGATTTTCGCAGCAGCACTAAGGTACAAATCTACAAGATCCAGCTGACATTAAACACTGAAGCATGGGGCGAGACCCGGATATTAACCTTGAAATGTTTTCGGGAGTGTGAATTTTTAAGGTGAGGACGTGAGCAGCCTCAGTAGTCTAGCTGTGTTTTCTTGTGTGGGATTTTCTGAGCGCTATTTTTGATCCATAGGTCATCCTGAGGCTTACGCAATACCGCCTCAAAATAAATCCTCACTTTTTTTTCTCTCTCTCTCTCTTTTAATCGTGAACGTTCCTCTTTGCTGGCTGTATTTTTTTTTTTCTTTGTCTGATAGCTTGCTTTCCCTTTTTTATCTTTCCTTCTGAAGCATTTTAAGACAGGAAGGTGAAAACACATAAAAATACAGTGTGAATAATAGTGACTTGTTTAATGCATTTTATACGTGGCCTTTTCGTAATGCAGCGTTGACGAGTTTCTTCCTGGCTCTTGTTCTCAGCTTTAGATTTCATTTTTCCTTTCAGCGATTTCTTTTGAAAGCGGCTTCCACAAGTAAATCATGGCCGTTATATAAGACGAGATGTGACACTTTGATGGAAACCTTTCAGTCTTTGGCCCGGTTTGGTTGCAGGTGGTTCGGAAGAATCGCGCTCTGTGTTTTACACTCCGGCGGATCTGAGAGCTCGCGTTGTCACGGGGAAGAATTTGTCAGTCTGTAAGCGTTTCGTCTGCACAGCATTACATCTGATGTTGGAACAAAAGCTTTGCGCTGGTGGGATTGTTCTGTTCACCTGATGTTTTTCCAGCTGTCACCTTGTAAACACGAGCTGGTGCTGGAATGTCAGGAAGCCTCAAGATGTTCTTGTGTAAACATTTGGGATTAGATGAAAAGGTAGAGGAGTGAAGAAGGAAAGCATTCGGGCCTACAGCAGTTCGCAAGCAATTTGCAGATTTGCAGGTTTCAAAACTAAATTAAGCTCTAGATTTTCTATTTCCTTTATCAGTCTTGTTATTATTATTATTATTATTATTATTATTATTATTATTTTCTGAACATTTTTTGCCATCATGTGTGTGTGTGTGATTTTTACACTATTACATTAACAGCAGAGAAACAAATGCTGTATTTGCATTTTCTACACCAGATTTTCTTGCTGTTGTTGTTTTTATTTGTTCGGTTTCTTTTATGGAGATTTAATGCTCATATGTGAGTTGTAAGATATTATGTGAAAAAAAGTTTTTTTTATTATTGAATAATAAAGGGAAGATGCAGAGGAAACACTGTGGAATTACGATAAAGAACAATAAGAAATTAGTGTAGACCGTGAGAACATGTGGCACAAAGCTCACAGTCCTTTGGTTAAAAGCGACAGAGTCGGCACGGATATCGCAATCTAAACGATCTCATTAGTTTAGTGAGCGAGAAGCAAAAAAAAAAAAAAAAGGTTTGTGTTTAGAGTGTTTAAAGTCAAACATTTTTAACAAAACCCACCGCGTTTTCAATACATGGGTAACGATCAGCCAGTGGTGAAGCTGCATCTGGCTTTTATGCCGCTTTTGTTTTTATAAGGCTGTAAACTTTCCCACATCTTTATCTCTTTCATCTCTTCCACTTTGTTCTGATATTAAAGTTTTAAAACTCCCACAATCCCTCTCTCTCTCTTTGAGGTGACACTTCCTGGTTCAGACTTTCCAATCTCCACTCCTACATCTCACCAGTACATGTTAAAATGGTTTTTGTTCTTCAGTGTAGCAAACGTGCATTACACCAGGTGTTTGGCCGAACATGTAAAAACTCTTTTTGCTGGAGGAAATAAACAGAGAGAGATCATCACGAGTGCAGTGTGTATCTGTGTGTGTGTGTCTCTCTCTCCCGGCCGTGACGCGTGTCAGAGCGTGACGGACCCTTCAAGCAATTCTTCAATCATTTTAAAACTTAACAGACACTCAAACCTGCAAAGATGTACGATGTGCCACAAATGTAGCACTTAAATTTACATTTAGATTTAAAATCTAAATTAAAAAATTCTTTTCTCATGTGCCTAACTTCATTCTGTAAGGACCTGCACTTCATGTCTATAAGGCACCATATTCTCAACACTACTTTCTCAGAGCTTTCTCTTTTTCTTGTTTTTTTTTTGTTTTTTTTTTTTTTTTGGGTTAAATCTTATTACGATTAATAGCCGGTTTCATTTTAAACTTAGTTTTAAATGTTTACAAATCTTATGCGTCTTTTCATTTTATTTGTAAGCCACTTTTGAATTGCTTTAATTGCTCTCTAACAACTTAACACAGGTCTCAGAGCTCCATCAAAGTGTGTGTTAATGCTCCGATTGACATATGTAGATCCGATCAGATATTGCATTAATTCTACTTCACTTCTCCTTCACACCACTGTTTCAGTGTCTATGTGAATGAGCTACTGCTGAGCCACGCCCATCCAGGAAACAGCAGAGCTGAGAAAAACCCGGGGGAGGAGCTTTTCTTATATGAGGTCACAACAGGGGAAAATCCGATTGGCTTGTTTAATCCTTGGGCAACACAAACATGGGAAAATGACAAAAAGCAGTTTGTTTGTTTTTTGTGTTGTTGTTGTTGTTCTCATGTTCTTTATTTGTGCATGTACGTATAAACGTATGAAAGAAAAAAAAATGTAAAAAAAAAATGAAAATTGAGTTAATGCTAACTCTAGCATTGTGGCCCGCACCTCCAGAGTCAAGGGTTCGATTCCCGTCTGTGTGTAAAGTGTGGATGTTCTCCTCAAGCTTGCAGGGTTTCCTCCGTGTACTCCAGGTTTCCTCCTACAATCTAAAGACATAATTGGTGTTTCCAAATTCCCTGTAGTGTGTGAATGTGACTGAATGTGTTCTTGTGATATATTGGCACCCTGTTCAGGGTCACGGGGGATCTGGAGCCTATTCCAGGAGGAACATGCAAACTCCATGCACACAGAGACAGGAATCAAACGTGGCACCAAGCACTAAAAAGTTAAAGGACAATTTAAACAGATGTTTATACGATCATGTTGGGCCATTATGTTGCAGGGTGCCTATAATTCCGCACTTGCCTGTACCAAGAGATTCGTGTGCAATTTGCTTTAATTCTGTTACATTACTGAGATCATTGGTGTGTCTGTAAGATCAACAGGAAGCAGCTAACAGGATGGTAAAGCAATGTAATGCCGTAATGCAGGAGAATATTTGCTCAGCGTTTCTGTTCTCATTCGGAGCACAGAGCACCGGCGCACCGGTAGCAGCCGAGCCCCATGGCGGGTGACCTTCCGAATGAGACGGCCTCCCAGGCACCGCTGATGAATATGCATTAGAAAGATTACAATGAGGTGACAAGGCAGGTGCTCTCATCCAAATACCAGCACAGCTGGCAGCCGCTTCTTCACCGCTCACTCCTCTCCTCTTACATAACAGCGACCATCTATCTCGCTCAAGTCTTTGTTTCAAAAAAGAAAAAAAACGCTAAGCATACTGTTTTAAGCTCTCAGGACTCTCTAGAGTTATCGGATCACAGTGCAGTCTCATTGCTTTGTCCTGTATATAAATATATCACCGGTATGATTATGAATTATGATGTCGCAAGAGGGAGGGTGCTGAGCTAAACCAGCCTCCCTTCAGGAGGAGCTTCGACCATCTGTCAGCGCTGAGAAGCTGCTGTGGCTTGCCATGGGAGAGTCAAACCTCTACCGATTACCCTTCCCTGTCAGAGAGCTAACAGAGCAGAACATTCCGGATAACGGAAAACCAGGCGCTATTGAACCATGTCCTCCATCTTACGCCAGCCAGGAGCGATTTGCATAAATAAGCTATCATGGCCATGATGATGCCGGGATGGGGTGCCTTTTTTTTTTTTTTTTTTCGCCTTTGGACTGCAGATATTTGTTTATTGTTTTGTTGGTCAAGGTGAGAAAGAACCCGTGTAAATATTTAATCAGTAAACAATTACATTAAAAGCAGCTCTCGAGCGTAGAGAGATAGAGGAACCGGACCGGCTTGCAATAATATCTGTATGTACGGAGTGAGTACACACACTCTGTGTCATGTTGTTACAGAAAAGTAATCAATGTGCTGTTTAACATGTACCACCTAAAGGTGATCAATTTTCCAATAATAAGATGATCACTGAAAATTGTCAATGTAAATAATAACAAGTGTTATTTTGTACAGAATGATACATCAAACCATAATCTCTCTCTCAGTCATCGCCTATAATGCTTATTGTTTAAAGCCTGGATCCTATCTCAAGGGACTCGGGGGACACAAGACAGGATACACACTGGACAGGGTGCCAGTCCATCGCAGGATACAAGCACACACTCACTCACACAATAGCCGGAGGAAACCCAACAAACACGGAGAGAACAGGCAAACCCCACACACATAGACCCAACACGGAAATCGTACCATGTCATCATGTGTGACGCCACATGGCTAACCACTACGCCACCGTGCCACCAATATATCAAACTTTTTATCCATTTACAGATAAATTGATTGTTGTGTAACGTCTGTTCTACAAGTTCTTGTTCTCTCTTGCATTTTAGTAACTATAAACAATTGTTCCCTCATCACACTCTGTTCCCCAGAACCTCCTGACCAACCAGAACCCAGAATTCTTCTCAAATTCTAATCAAATTCAAATTTTATTTGTCACATACACAGTCATACACAGTGCGATATGCAGTGAACTGCTTATACGACCGCCAGTGACCTTAAAAAATAAAATAAAATAATAAAAGCTGTATTTTATTTGTATTTTATTCTCCACTGTATATTCAGTATATACACAGGTAACCAATAAATAGGTTCAAGAGTTTTTTTGACACTGCCTTATCAGCATTAATTGATATTCCATAGTGCAATACTGTATGTTCATTACATTACTGTACAGGGGAATTCTTTATCCTTCGCATATCCAGCTTTTTGTTAGTAGGCTGTGAGCCCAAGGTCAGCCATTACAGGTCGCTCTGGACACGGTAAAGTGCTTTGCTAAGGGGCCTAACAGCGACAACCTGGTGGATCTGGGGCTCGAATCGCCGACATTCCGATCAGTAACTCAGAGCCTTAACACATTGAACCACCACCGTCACCCCAACTGGGTTTCTTCTGTCCTTTCTATGAACAGTAAATCATTACAGGAGGAGTCAGTTCTCAAAAGTCGATGAAAAAAATGGGCAAGTGTAAGGATCTGAGTGACTTTGACAAGAGGCAAATTGTGATGTCTAGACGACTGGGTCAGATCTTCTCCAAACCAGCAGGTCTTCTGGGATGTTCACGTCTGCAGTACCCAAAGTGCTCCAAAGAAGGACGATCGGTGAGCCAGCGACAGGGTCATGGGCGATCAAGTCTCACTGATGTGTGGGGAGTGAAGGTTAGTCCATCTGGTCTGATCTCACAGAAGAGCTACTGTACCAAAGATGACTGCTGTTTTAATAGAAAGGGAGATAGTTTAAGTTGTCAACTTGATTTGACTGATCCATGGAGGCACCACCTCGCAACGTACTGAAATCCAGACACCCCAACCCATTTTTGACTTACACAGCACACATTCTGAGGTCTTGTGGGCATCATGCCTCGAGCTGTTAAAGTTTACGAATTCATAGTTTATATACAGAAAATATAAGACAAAGGTTGTAGCAGGAGATTGAAAAGATGATTCTGATAAATGCTAATGTTAAACGCTTAGGCAGCCTGATATACTGTTGTTCGCTTCACCAGGGAACTTGATGAGTATTTTGTGAAACCAAAAGCGACTCTTAACAACCTTTGGTGTAAACATAGATGGTGATTTAACGTCACTATAACCGCACGATAATTGAATA
Organism: Clarias laeviceps; assembly: GCA_030014305.1. Lineage (NCBI taxonomy): Eukaryota > Metazoa > Chordata > Actinopteri > Siluriformes > Clariidae > Clarias > Clarias laeviceps. Next base: position 2,418,437 of record JAQMYJ010000037.1, on the reverse strand, counting down.
AACACAGACAAACTAGGAATTGTGTGAAGCTCTACACGACACCGAGAAACTGGTGCATGCTTTTGTAACTTCTAACGTGGGTTACTGTAACAAGTTGCTGCCCCGTTGCCTCATTAAAGAAGATTCAGATGGTACAGAATGCAACAGCCCGCTTCCTCAGCAGGGGAAAAAAAATCCCAGCTCATTACTCTTAGGCTTAGTCAGGCTATGCTGATTGTTTATTAAGTTCTGCATTAACTATAAAATCCTGCTTATGGCACATTATGCTCGAAATGGTAAATGGTCTGGATCTTGCTGATCTCTTGAGCACTTCAGTCAGATGAGAAACCCTGAAAACTTCACAGAGATTGAAAACAATGGACTTTAATGTTACTGTTAATGAGCTTTAATGTTATTTACCATATTTTATGTTGTTAAATACACTTTTAATAATTTGTAGTATTTTAATAGGTTTATATTTAATGCATTAGAAATACAATTAAATTCTGGCACCCCAGTGCATCGTCCTATCATCTGGATTGCGAGAAAAAAAAAAAGAGGGGGGGAGGGGGGAGGAAAACAATTAAATTCTATTACACTTAAAAACAAAACCTATTCGTAAATGTTCCTAGTCAACATTTGGATACGCATTCTAACTCCATGGTCGTTCCTGATTTTTACAAACCGGATTCCAAAAAAGTTGGGACACTAAACAAATTGTGAATAAAAACTGAATGCAATGATGTGGAG
>JAQMYJ010000037.1:2400778-2415624 GCA_030014305.1 Clarias laeviceps | reverse complement strand
CCTTACAGAATGTGATTTCTTTGTATTAATAAGTTAGACAGAGATTCTGCTGTACAGACAGACAGACAGACATGTACATGGACTTCAACCTCAAATAATAATAATAATAATAATAATATCACTGATTACATTAAAGATTCTTAGGCTTAACCTTTTAACGCTTTCTACAAACTCTTCAACTCCCTACAACAGATACTTATGCTAGTACCATATATTACATCCACACAGGGAGTTTTATATCTTAACATGCACTATTAGACCACGTTGGTTTTTCAGAATCTGTGAGACATTTAACGGCTTTGTCTTCCTGAGGGTGTGAAAACTTATGCGCTTGACTAAAGTTGCAATACCATCCTCAGTCAAAGTCCGAGTCTCGAAATAAAAATACACTGTAGTAAAAACAACAACAAGAGCAGCAACCTGGGTGTTGTGACTCAGAGTCGGTCCTCCTGGCTGTGAGAGAGCCCTCTGAAGCAGTGTGAATTTGGCAGAGGACGGTGTGTATGCGGAGGACAGGCTTTGGCTTGCTGAGCCCGTGTGGGTCTGCGTCCCTGCAGGACTGAGAACTAGCTCTGGGGGGGATGTCCAAACTCCATCTGGCTCAACAGCTCAGAGCCCTTCATGGCTAACAGAAAAGGCCCTCCAAATGTGCACTCTGTCAGCCATTTGTTGGAATTTGGGAATGAAACAGAAGGATCAAAGAAAATCCATGTACCTTTTTTGTTATTATTATTATCATCATCCTTCACTATTCCCCTGTCGCAAAAAATGCAATTGCGTGCAATTGTAGTGCTTTTGAAATGGTTATGCTGTGTGTCATCAGACTCTGTACAAATCACAAAGCGTACAATCTTCCATACAAAGCACACAGCAGCCTGAAGTGATTACACCCAGCTCCTAGCCAAAAGGTGTGACATTAGAGTGCCATCTAGTGGAAAGAATCTAAAGCTCAGCAAGAAAAAGGAAAGAAAATGGGTTCAAAGAATGCAGGGGGAAAAAAATGAATAAAGACATAGTCGGAGCTTTTTATGTCTGCTGCAAGGGTGCAGGTAATTGAAATTTTATGCAGCGCTATGATGCAAGTGAGTGCAAACGTTTGACTCAAATCAAACCAGGCTGAAATTTCTGGTGAATGAATGTGTAAAAGCAATTGGCCTTTACAGGAGACTTCAGGCACAGTACGGTGACGAGACTCTTAGCCCGGAGTAAAACTTTTGAATAGAGCAAACGTTTTTAAAGAAGGCTGTACGTCCATGAATGATGATCCTGGCCGAGGTGGCTCGGAGCTCAGTGCAGTCCTTCCGAGAACATTCAGATCCTGATCCTTGAAAATCAATGGAAGAGACGCCTCTGTCTGTGGGAACTACACACGCAATTATTCACCAACACTACACAGGAACACGGCTGGGATCAATCCTGATCTCACTCCAAGCAATTTCCACATCTTTGGTCCGTTAAAAGAGTTCTTGGGAGGCCGGCGTTTCAGGCGTGAATCAGACAGGCGGTCAAATCGTGGCTCTGGATTAGTGAGAAAACTTTCCACCTTGATGGTGGCCAAGCATTAGTGAAACCCTGGGATGAGTAAATTAGTGTAACAGGGGATTATATAGAGAAATAAAGGGAGTTTTTACTTTCAGGACTGTGTTCTGAACCCCGCACGTATTTTCCTTTTGATAAGAAGACAAAAGTAAGTACAGTAGCGACTAAAAAAAGAAGAAAGAGAAAGTTCCATGATCCGAGTAAAAAGGCAGTTATAATGGTGAAGAGTTAAGAGTTATTCGATAGTATTTAGAAAGAAACAAGCAAACTTTTCCACTGATACTAAGATGGGTCTCCAGATCTAATCACAAGTCAGAGTTTATTCCTAGAAAGCAATGGAACTCATGACAAACACCAGGAAGAAGTGAACTGGTTGTGCACAGGGACACACTTAGGGAAGTAGTTACAGGGAAGAGAGGAGAAAGCAGCACTTCAGTTCCTCGGTCATTAAACCGAGCTGTACAGTGTTCTGCCAAATAATGCTCCCTCTCCAAAAAGTGCTACCATAGCCTGGCATTAATAACCTCGCACTACACTATCAAAAATAACAGTAAGTGCAGGATGTTTGTAAGATACTTTGTTAGGGGTGACATATTCTGATGGACAAATATGTACTGTAGCATGGACTGGCAGAACATCGGCAGCCATAATGTGTGTATACGTTTTTGATTTTGATCAGTTTTTATGTCACTGGCGTTTGGCAGTCAAGGCACATTTCCTGGCGCTTAATCGCACTGTTGGCAATGTAGCTTGATTTTGCTTATCGTATGTGTTAGCGAGTAAATTCATGGTTAGAAATGAACAGCTTTGTACTCACGGCATTTGGCAGACGCCCTTATCCAGAGTGACTTATGTTTTGGGTTTTTTTTTTTTATCTCATTTTACATCTGAGCAGTTGAGGTTTAAGGGCCTTTGCTCAAGGGATGGCTGAACAGTGGATTCTGTGTGGTTCTGGGGTTTGAACTTGGGAACTTCTGGTCAGGAGTCCAACACCACTGAGCTACCCTGCCCTTCTTTATGAACAAAAAAACTATTAAGAATTTTTAAGCTTTGAAAACTAGAATGTGACCTGTTGAGTGCAGTAGAGATTCTGCCAGGAGCAACAGTGGGATAATCAGCAGTGTTACGGTCGTGCAGGATCGGCCACATGTGTAAGCATGTGGTTTAAAGCAGTTTTTAAATAGAAAAACTTTTTTTTTTCTATTTTTAAAAAAGGTTAAAAAAGTTTCAAAGTGATCTTTTCACATTATTTCAAGATATTTTTCCATTATATCATGAACATTCCTTATCAGGGAATAACATTTATAATACAATAACAAAGATAATTTCACATTTTTTTATGTATTATGTTATAACACGAAAATATCTTGTTAAAACTTGGTGTAATAATAAACTTTTCACATTAAAATTTGTTAAATATTATTATATATAATATTTATTTAATATTCTGTGGCAGTAATACCTTTCCGTAGTAACGTACAAAAAAATAAAATAAAATAAAATCCTGAATCGAACTCCCCGTCTTGCTCGCTCACTCACTTTATCTATAAAAAGTGCATGTGTTACACGTGGACATTAGCGTAGCGTACAAGTGGAGACCGGTTCTTGTGCGTACTATGAGTACTACAGGTTATTATTGATGCATTATTTACTGTTAAATGCTTGTAAACCTGATGAAACTATTATGCATGTTCATAAAATAACCAGAATGATGATGAGCGAAATATTATTATTATTATTATTATTTTAATGTATTCTTTTATTTTATCATTATATTTATATTAGGATTGTGTTTTGGGGTTTACTGAGCCATGTGTTTGAGTGTAATGATGCATTGCAATAGGAGAAGTGACTAGGTTGTTCATGCAAGTGTGTGATTCATTTAATGGAAATCATCATTTTAATAATTAACCATCTAATGCAATTGCACCATTTGTACACCAGAGGTCCCAATATGTCGAACCCTTGTAGAGTCAGTTTCCCTGTACAGTACTGGGAACCATCAATGAGTCTGAAATGACTAATAACACTGGATCACAGTGTATATGGAAACACACCCACACTCAAAAAAATTAAACTGTGCTGTACTCAATTTCTTTGGTGAAACTTTTTTACACTTAAAAATGTTGAGTAAATATAAAAGTTGCAAAATCATGTAAAATATACTTCATGAATTGAGTACAAGTCAGTAAAACAATTAAGTAGACCTGAATAACTATATTTAGTACAATGATGTACAAAATTGAGTAAATGTAGTGAAAATCAGAAATTAATGCAAAGTGAAAATGAGTAAAACAATTGAGTAGATATAATTGAAATGGAAGGTAGAAGATTCTGACAATTATACTAGTATTTAACAAACAGATGTGCGGACTCGCGGGTCAGTGTGTCAGGTGGACCGTTATAAATGCGTTAATTATTTGAACATGCTAGTTTTAGATCCTCGCCACGGTGGCGGTTGGCTGCGCAAAATCACCGCATTTGGCGGGAGAAATTCAAATATTGCGGCAAAACCGCGGCCGGTTACAATTTACTCAATCATTTAAGATTTTGTTGTTAAACATAAAGAATATTGAGTTGAAATGAGCATTTATCGGCATTAATTACTCCATTACCAAATATTTTGACTAAAATGTATCAAAAAAATATTAAGTGCATGTTAAAAATATAATTCAGTTAGTCAAATGCTAATTTTTACTAGTGAAGTAAACTTAAATTATAGTGTAAATTTAAGACGAAATTAATTAGGCATTTATTTTGATTTGTCTAACTCAAACAATCATGTATTTGAGATTTTTACAGATTTTATTAAGGTAATATAACCTTTTTATTACTGTGAAAGTTACAAGGCCACAGACTCATTTTTTAGAGTGCATGCTATAACCCTTCATTAGGTTTTAAACAACAACATTATTAACACCAGCCACACACCGCTCTGATCTACAGTGCCTGAAAAAGAGGCTGTGACAGGGAGGCATTTTAGCTGCTTTGGAGCTCTAGCTCAGGTTCAAATAAAGCCTCGGGTGCTGCAAGAGTGACCACCGGGGTGCCTTTTACAGTAGAGGAAATGTGATAAAATGTCCTTTAAAGTGCCTCTGCAGGAGTGGCCTCTATGATCCACAGTACAGTTAAACAGGATCCATTGCCCTCTTACTGTAGGTACCCCGACAGTGGTGCAGTCATGACAAAGTGCCTTTTACAGAGCCCCACAGTATAGCAAACATGATAAAGTGCCCTGTAAGGTGCCCCTAACATGATAATGCCCTCTAAGTGGAGCCCTATATCGGAGCAAACAAGATATAGTGCCTTGTAATGTGCACCCACAGTAGAGAAAACATATTGAATTGCCCTGTAAGTTACCCCACAGCAGAGCAAATCTGATTATCTGCCCTTTAAGTAGCCCCTACAGTAATGGGAACACAGTAAAGTGCCATCTAAGGTGTCTGAACAAAGGATGAAAGATAGCAAAGCTCTGTAGTGGCTGTTAGTTATGAGTGAATGAGGAAGCGCCCGAAGACTGTGGTTAAAAGTTTGCATACACTCAACATAATCATGAATGTCATGGCAGAAAAAAGGTCAACCTGAGAAGATTAATGCTGATCTGAGAAGTCAGGAACGTCTCTCAGCACAGATTCTAATCAGTTTATACAATTGTGTGTAAGTACAAGTTGTTGGGAGGTGGAGCCATTTTCCATCCAAGGTCTGGAAGAAAACCCAAACTGCCCCCCACCTCAGCTGAGAGGAAGTTGGTTCTGATGGACAGGAACAAATGAGGAACCATCAAAGCACAAGCATGCCAAGCTGCTGGAACACCAGTATCAAAGTCTACAGCTAATCATTTTATATATCAAAAGGCACTAAAAAAAAAAACTCCAATCCAAACAGAAACTCCTGCTCCAAAATCCACATCTCCAGTTTGAATGAACCACAAAATCCTCCTGGAGAACACTTTTGATCAGTATGTTTGGAGTAATTTGACCTGTAGAACGTTGAAGCAGCTGTAAGGAAAGCTGGTGGGAGCAACACGATCTGGAGCTGTTTTGATGCCATGAAGAAGCCGGAGAAGCTTCAGCAGAAACTCCAATCAGCTAGATGATTGAAAATTGTGTTCCAACAGGACAATGACCCCAAACACACCTGAAATCTGGTGGTGGAGTAGGATAACTTTAAGCTTTTAGACCCTATCAAAGATTTATGGGAGGACCAACTATTTCTGCCACAGAATTCTGTCATAAGCACCGACGACCACCAACATCATATGCTAAATGTGAAACTTTTTTTTTTCATTCATTTTCTCTATCACTTATTCTGTACAGGATCACGGGGAACCTGCAGCCTCTCCCAGGAGACTTTGTGCACGTCTTGATTCAATTCCATTTTATTTATATAAATGAACATAGGGATAGGCAGAAACAATTATTCCACTGAGCTGTAAGGTCCTTGTGACAAATAATTGAATCTATTCTATTCTAAAAAGCATACAATAGAATCTGGCTACATGCCACTATTGATTAAGATATCCTACCTGGTGAGTTGGCATAAATAAAAAAATAAGTGACTATTAGCCACTCAGGCTGGTTGTTTATTTTTCCACATTGATTTTAGGATGAAAAGAGACTCTGCAGGACGATAATTGGGCGATTTGTACCAGGAAGGTTATCAGTAATAACTAAAACATGTGCCTGACTGAATACTGGCGCTGTAGTGAGTCCTAACAGGAGCAAATGAAAGCAGAACAAAGAGGTATGAATATAAAAAGAGAGGTGTGTCACAAGCTGGCCCCTAAACAGATCCATCATCACTTATCATTTTGGCAATTTACATATATGTCAAAACACTGAACACAAAAACATTAAATATCTTGCTTTGTCATGTTTTCCAGAGGGCGTGCAAACTTTTGCATTTGACGGTATACTCCTTATAAATAGGTCTGATTATGAATTGTACTATATTAATGACTTGGAAGATTATATATCATAAATAGGCCTCATTACTCAGTGTGTTGTGATAGATAAGAATGTCAGTGAACATTTCCAAAGCACCATCGATCAGCCGACCTGCTGTGTCGCTGCCTGTGTTCAAGCATTTCTCTTGTTTTGCCTTATTTAATCATTTCATCATTTGTGAAATAAACTAAAAGAAAGAGTGCAAGAGTGACTTTCCCCCACTTACTCCAGCTCCCCTCATGATATCTGCCTGCTTTATGAGTTTATTTAGCAGAATTAGGATTTTATTCAGGTGCCTTCTGATTAGTCTGATTATTAAAACTGTCATGATTTTTATTTTGCAACTTTACACTATAAATGTTAAAGATAAAGGACAGGGATAAAAATCAAGAATAAAAATGACCCGTACCCCACAAAATCTACTTGTAGGAGGTCAAAACTTGTAGGATGTACATGATGGTCCATTTGAAATAAAAACATTTAGTTCATTTTTTTAAGCAGTTTTCTTAACAATAATACTAAATAATATTGCAAATTAAAATTAATTAATTAAAAGTGTATGGAACAAATATAGGGGAAATATTAATAACTATAAATATATATTTATCTATTTTAAATGCAGCTTTTAAGGGACATATATTGTTTATTTATTTTTTTATTCATTCATTCGTTCATTTATTTTACTTTTTGCTACAGTATAAACCATCTCTCCAGCAGATGGAAGTATTTCCACTTTCTCGAACCATTTGATCGTCACAAAAGAAAAATGATGCAGTTCATTATTACTGTATTAATAACTTTAATCTTCATCATCATACTCAGATGTGACAAAAACATGTCAGCATGAACAAAGAGCACAGGCATGTCTAAGAAAGCATTGTTGAAACATTCTCATTACCTACAAATACATTTTTTTAACTATTACTGTATATAAACCTTGTTAAAACCTTAGCTCTGGTAAATAAGGATAGATGTTCATTTAAATAAATAAATAAATAAATAAATAAACCTTGGTGGTATCCAAAATGGTGATATATAAAGAAAGGTGGAACCTTTAAAGGAGAGAGAAAATCAAAAAAGGAAAGATGCTTCAAGACAGGAATCAAATGAACTCCTTTTCATTTCAATTCTATTGTATTCTTTGCAAAATTTTAAAAAATGTAAGGAAATATGTATATCTTATCATTATCAAGTTATCAGATTGTCCCTGATGAGCAAACCAGGGTTGCTGGTGACGTGGAAAAACTCCCTGATAAGGCAATAGGAAAAACCTTGAGAGGAAACACACTCAACAGGGAATCCATCCTCATCTGGGTGATATCAGATAGTATCTATTGAAAGAACCTTAACGAAATCAGTATGAAGCATAAAGGATGATCTTCGTGTCATCAGATTTCTCAAGAGGATAAAGAAGGAAAAGAAAACGATAAAGGTAACAGAAGGTCCACGGAGAGGCTTTTCAGAAGAGTAAGAAAGACACTTCTGCAATTTCACCGTGGGACTAATAAAATACTATCTATCTATAAATCTATCTATCTATAAATCTATAACTATTTAAATAAATATCAGTTTTAAAATGATTAAACAATCTATTGTAGCATATAACTGAAAATTCATGCACTGTATATTCAATTCAATTAAATTTTATTTGTATAGCGCTTTTAACAATTGACATTGTCGCAAAGCAGCTTTACACAATCAAAAGAATTAAGTTTGTATGAAATGTGAATGTGTATGAATCAAAATGATAAGATTATATTAATGTTAATAATGAATTATCATGGATTATTCTATTCAACAGTAATGACAGGTTAATAATTCTACAATTCACTAGTGTTATATTCATATTTTACTCGAAACCTCACTTTATAAATGAATTTATTATTATAATTTAGATTTATTAATTCATCGTTTATTCCACTTTATCCTGTATGCAGTGTCGTGGGGGGGCGGGGGGGGGGGCTAGTGGAGCACAACTGAATCGGTTCTTTGAGTCGACTCTTTTGAGCAACCGTTCAGAGCGGAGAGTCACATTCGAATCTTTCGAATCATATTTGAAACTTTTGATTAATTTCTTTCTTTTTTTTTCTTTACTCTTTTACAGGCAATATTGTTTCTCTTGTGGTAAAATTTAATACAAATACTTGGAATTACTTGGAAAACTCTTTTCAACACCTGCGCTTGTCGGTAGCATGAACGATGAGACGAGTTTTTGACTTTATTTTCTTAATAAGAATGTAAAAAAGGTTTAATAAACCCGCATTATCCATTATTTCTGAAAATATGAAGAATTACTAGTTAGAATCTTTGTATGAATGTATATACAGTAAATATAAATCAATGAGTCGTTCGGAATCGACTTTTAGAAATTATTAGGATCTGAATCACTGTACGCATTTCTGTAGTGCCCTTCAGAACCACGCCCCCAACACGTTATAACCACGCCCATTTACAAAAGAAAGAAAGGGTCCTTCTTACGGCTTGTTCATCTCCTAAGTGAGGTGAGGTGTCCAATCCAGGCGCCTGTCTAAAAACAAACGGTTTTAATACCTTGAAGTTGACATCACGCGATATAAAAGCTATTAGAAAAGTGTTTATGCGTCGACACACACAAACATACATACAGTGATGTTTTATTGAAAATAGCGTGTCTTAATCACAAATTAAGACGGTATATCAGGGGAAATATTAACAAACAGGCGCGGTCGTCCTTGCCTGTGAGACCCCGCGCGAGCGGCCACTTTGGAGACACACATACACAAAAAAAAATGTCGGGGAAGAGTTTTCGTGTGAGCGACGGAGACTGGATTTGTCCAGATAAAAAGTGAGTAAAGTGTATAGATGAGCTCTGGTGTGGTTTTGTGATTCGAGTCATGTATACGCATTTAGAGCGGTTCGTTGGAAATGTTAGCAAAGCTAACTAGCTAAGCTAGGTGACGTCATGTCTGACTTAGCCTGTATTTACCTTAAATAATTATTTAACTCATCTATAAGCGTGTTCAGTCGTATAAGTTTTATATTCCTGTCATTTTTTTTTAAATATTTATTTAATTAGCAGTATTGATAGCTTATTTCTATTATGATTTTTTGTATGCTAGCTAACTCTTACAAGCTAACATAATTATAATTATAAAATATAATTAAACTAAATTGTTTAATATTTAATAAGCGCTTAACCTAAACTCGGTCTTATGAACATTTGTTCAGGACAAAGTTACTTTTATTAATAAACAGGGTCAAATGTTGTGTCCTGAGTGCTAGCATGGAAAATGATTCTCTTCAGTGAGTCGTTTATTTTTTGTTCTATTCTCAAATGATTCATATGAACATTGAGTCGATTCTCTGATTCAGACACGAGATCTCGGGGCTAATACAAGGTGGTGTCAAAAAGTTTCTAAACTATTTTTGAAGCACAAGGGCTGCACACACAGTCACAGGGAGCGCCGACCTTCATAAGTCAGCGTGCCAAAAGACATTGTCTGCCTGTGTCCATCAGGGCTATTCTGACCATGTGGAACTGGACAAATCTGCCACAGAGACGTTTGACATGATTCGGCGAGTTTATGGCGATGCTGCAATGAGTCGTTTGAGGTGTTTTGTTTGGCGTGCACGCTTCAAGAGTCGAAGAACATCAGTGGAAGACGGCAAGAGATGAGGAAGAGCTTCAACAAGCTCAACCCCCTGAAAAATGTTGAAACCATTCAGAATCTTGTGCATCGTCTGAGAACAATCCAGAACATTGCTGCCCTTGTCGGTGTGTCGCGTGGAACCACCCGGGCAATGCTCTCGTGTGAGTTGCTGCCAAGTTCGTCCCTAGGAACAGAAGGAACATCACGTCAAAGTCTGCCAAGATGTCGAAATCTTTCAACGCTTTCATACCACCTCGTAATGCACAATAACAATTTGTTCTCTGTACTTAAAGCGTCTAAACCATGATTGTACATTCGATTCAATGGATTTGTTGTATTTACCAAGTTAAAGCAGCAGTGTGTGTAACCTGTGTCTCCGATGTAATCACTTTCTTGTTCTTCTTTCCTAAGATGCGGAAATGTGAACTTTGCCAGAAGAACAAGCTGTAACAGGTGTGGACGAGGTTAGTGGTGATACACACCCATGCTGTGAGCCATACATCGTATAAACGGTGCATTGTTGAACACAAACACACACACACATCAGCAGTGTGTACTTGTGAGATAATGGATTTTTTTTTTATTCTTTGTTTGAACAGAGAAGACGACAGACGCAAAGCTGATGAAGGCAGGAGGAACCGAGATCGGGAAGACTCTGGCTGAGAAGAGCAGGGGACTCTTCAGCGCCAACGACTGGCAGTGCAAAACGTCAGCCTTCTCACACACACACACACACACACACACACACACACACTTGCACAAATGTTCTTAATTACTCCTACGCCCTTACAGACAAATGTGCACTTTTACACACTTACACTTTTTTACAGTCTTACCTCCACTTTCACACACACACACACTCCTGCACAACTGTTCCTAACAGTACACTTACACACTTACTTTGTTCACTCGCACACATTCGTACACACACTTACACTTGTGTCCTTACACTCTTTCACACACTTGTGCACATCTATTCTTAAAGACTCTTTCACACTTGCACAACTTCTCTCTGCACATTTACACACCTAGTCTAACTTGCACACTCTCACACACTCCTGCAGACATACTTTTACTTACATACTTGCACACACACTCTCACTCTCTTACTCTTAGTCACTTAGTCTTAATTACACGTGCATACACACACACACACACCCTTGCACTCCTACTTCCACTTACACACCGTCTTACACATTTACTTTTACTTGCACACTTAAACACACACACTCATACACTTTCATTTGCACACTTACACACTTAGACTAGAAACACACTCTTGCACAACTACTCCTCCTTACACACTTACTCCTGCTTAAAATGAATACACACATTTATACACACTTGCATCCACACAGTTGCACACCTACTTACACTTTTGCAGTTGTACAAACACACTTACACACTCTTACATGTACACATTGTGTGTATAAAACTGTTTTACATTAACAGGATGTCTGGAAAATTTTCCCAGTGCAGATAAAAGTTTCCAGAGTTACAGCCTGATGTAATCGCACACACTGGAGTGATGTGTGTACAGTGTCAAACATTACTAATTCGTTTTTTTTTGTATTAACGATGTAGATGTGGGAACGTGAACTGGGCCAGGAGATCAGAGTGCAACATGTGCAACACCCCCAAATATGCCAAACTGGAGGAACGAACAGGTTCGCCTCTCTCATATCCCCAGATTATTGTATGTACCATGGTATTATTATTATAATAATAATAATTATTATTATTTTTCTTCTTTTAAGGATACGGCGGAGGTTTTAATGAGAGAGAAAATTTGGTTTATAATGAGAGAGAAGAGTCGGATGGAGAATATGATGAGGTAGATTTATTATAATCACAATCTTATTTTTCCCTTTGAAGCATCGTTTATACGTTATTCATTATCATATTATACATACATAAATGTAGCTCAAAGTTTATTATACGGGATTATTATTCCTGCATTTATGACCTGTTATAAGATGAATGAATGATTGTGTTTTGTCGTTAGTTTGGCCGGATAAAAAAGAAGTTTAGAGGAAAAAACAAGAAGGACAACGAGTCTGAAAAAGACGAGGACAAAAGCAAGAAAAAGGAGGAGGCGGCGGTGGAAGACGAGGATGATGAGGATGACGACGATGAAGATGGCGATCTTTCAAAATACAAGCTTGATGTGAGTGTTTGGTTTTAAACACATAATCATGTTCGCGTTAATATAAACGTCGTGCCTGAGTAACGTTTGCGTAACACTTCTTCAGGATGACGACGACGATGATGATGATGATGACGGCGATGATGATGATGACAACGATGGCGATTTGTCCAAATACGATCTGGATGCGAGCGACGAGTTAAAGCCGTCGGAGAAGAAAGGCAGCGTCTCGGGTTCCTCTCGCTCGTCCTCTCGCTCGTCCAGCTCGAGCTCTCGGTCCAGGTCCAGGTAAAAGGGTACAGGTCAAGGGTAACGCCAGACAAAATGTCAGTATCTGCTTAATATCTTTATTCAAACCTGTTTGCTGATGATTTGACTGTTTGTGTCTTGATCTGTGACGTGGAAGCTCGAGGCACTTCCTCCTGTCTGATCTGATCTGGTGTAGAAACATGGAAGGTCACGTCGCGAAAGACCAGAACGCAAAGGCGAGCTCGCGAGTGTCAGGGGTTTCGGAAAGGGGTTGTCATGGAAACTTCATGATGCACCTTCGACTCGCATTTAGTGGAACGTTTAGTCGTGCTTTTTGATCACGTACAAAACTTTGTTATATATGATTGTTTAATGAAGTTAAATGATAAATTTGAATGAGAACACAAACCGGTTTATTCTGTAAATAAAATAGGTTTTTTTTCCCTCCCTAGATGTTTTAGGAATTTCTGGAATTGCCAACCCCCCCCCCCCCCCAAAATTATTAACACATACATTTTTATCTTGTAGTTTATGATGTATTATGGCATCATTACTATCATTAATATGCTGTGGATTTCTTTTTTTTTTTTCTTCTTCTTCTTCTTCTTCTTTTTTAACATTTGTAAGTAAAACAATTTAATAACAACCTGCAGAAAGTGATGAACGTATACAGAGTCGGCCAAAAAATTTTTATACTCACTTCAGGAAAAAAGAAAAAAAACGTATGATGTATATTACATTAGTATGATCTGTATTGATGTACATGATCTTATTAATAACGTATAGCAATAAATTTAGTATTAAAATATTTGTTATTAATAGTATTGTCATGTATATCAGTGCATGTCATATTAATGTAATGTCCGTCATACTGTTTTTCTTTCCTTGAAGTGTGTGTAATTTTTTTTTGGCTGACTCAATATATCAGCGGTGCAACAATTTTCTGACTTTATTGACTACGATGGATAACCAGAGTTGGCAACAAATAAAAAAAAATAATTAAAAAGGGGGGGGGGTGGGGAGAAATGGTTCTAACAATTAGGAAAGTTCATTAACTTTCCACAGGAAACCGACGCTGTGTTGTGTGTGAGGGGTGAAGTGTGTTAACATTAACATTTGATTTAATATGATGATGTTGGTTAATACTGATGTAACTTTACCGTCACACTGCTGTTATAACTGGATCCGTTTAAATTACATTATTAAAGCATCGTTTAATTTATGACATTGTTATTAATATTAATATTGTTTAGTTCAGGTTTTTTTTTTTTCTTTTCTTTCTGTTCCCACTTTGTTTTCAGGGAAATTGGAAACGTGTTGCTCTGTGTTTCAGGTCCCGGTCCAGGAGCTCGTCCGGTTCCCGCTCGCGCTCGAGGTCTCGCTCAAGGTGAATGAGGTGACATGCGCTCCCCATGAGAGAGAGTGTATGCGAGCTCAGTGGTTACCACAACCACTTCGGACTCGAGCACAGGCAGCACTTTTTATTGTGAAGGATGTGATAGGAATCTTAAGATTCTTTATTTAGCTGCTGCGCTTCTGCAGTCAAGCAATAAGGACTTTTTATTTATACATGTTATCCAGATGCAGGAGGAAGCATGTCCGTTCTGTTGTTGTTGTTGTTGTTTTTTGTTGATCCTTTGTTGTTGTTGTTGAAGCTTTGTCGTATTTGCGTAACTGATGGGTAAACACCCGCTATATCCTCTTTAAAAGATCCAGCTCCCGTTCCGGGAAAGGCTCCGCCTCCTCGAGGAAGAGGTCTCGCTCGTCCTCGCCGTCTCCGGACCGAGGCCAGAAGAGAAGCCGCTCCAGATCCTCCTCTGGCGGACGCAACAAAAAAAGACGCTCTCGCTCGCAGTCGTCCGAAAGGTTTGGGTTTATGTGGTGTAACAAAATGGCCTCCTTTCACATTTTATTATATCATCGATGATTGATTGAGTCCAGTGGAGACGCTGCAGACCTGCCAAGCTAACTTTACACGTGTATTGAAACTGTTCTGAAATCGAACGTGCTTATTGAGAGCCTTGAAAGCCTCACTACTCACATCGGTATGCGTCTGATCTCGTCATGTCTGATCGTCTCACTCCATATATGAGCTGACATCACGTTCTTACTTTCAATTAATGTCATGAATAACAAACGCACTGCCTGGTCAAAAAAAAAAAAAAAAGTCTCACACTCACCTTTGAGTTTGTGTGAAAATGATTCCTCACGCTCCCAGAACCACTAATTCACAATTCTCTTAAGTCCTGGAACAGGGAAGTAAACCTCCATAGATGTGATGACCTGGTGATTCAGTACATTCAGGTGGTCAGCTGACTTCATTTTATTGCCCCATAA
>JAQMYJ010000037.1:2382065-2400678 GCA_030014305.1 Clarias laeviceps | reverse complement strand
GCTCAATCTGGACTCATCAGGTCACATGACCTTTTTCCATCGCTCCAAAGTCCAGTCTTTATGATCCCTAACAAACTAAAGATTTTCTTTTTGGTTTTCTTATGGACACACAGCTGTTTAGTCCTGATCCTGCGAGTTCTCAATACGGTGTGTATGGAAATGTTAAACATAGCTCTGTGTTTTAAAGTGATCTCCGTCAATGATCTTTCTTTTAATCCCAATTTGTCCACAAAGTTGAGGGCTCAGTTCTGTCCTTCCCGGTTTTGATAATGTGTTGAAGTAACCCAGTAATTTAAAACCTCCTTAGTTGTTTTCTGTGCTTGAATAATTTGACCCTTCTGAAATTGGCAACTTTTTTTTGGCCAGACAGTGTAGAACACGTGTCAGATTCATCGAACGTCTTCAGTTAGTGCGATTTATTTGGGATTCTAAGGATTTATTTTAGACTGACGGCGCAAGGGCACTTTTGAAAGCTGAAAAATGTTCGTGTCAAATCTGAAACTTGCCCGTAATGCTGTATTGTCCTTTATACTCGTTGGTTGGCAGGTCTGCTGTTGGTGTGCACACTTTGAATAATATTTTCATCATGGTATGACTTGTCACTTAGTTATCTGTGCTCTGTTTCTCTCTCTCTCTGTCTCTAACTCTGTAGGGGTCGTGGCTCATCTGGATCGTCTCGCTCCGGCTCACAAAAGAAATAATTAGCACAAAAAAAAAAAAAGTCTTAAACACAAAATAATGGAGAGAAATTCTGCATGTTGTCTTTGGGCAAAGAAGAACAAAAAATCACAAACTGTGCTGTTTTATGAGTTTCAGTAGCTTTTGGGGATTTATTTGGTTTTGTTTGTTTTTTGTTTTTGTTTTTTTTTCCCGTTATTGTTTCGTTACAGAAATCTGCCATTTAAACTGCCTGAACGCTCCGATGAAGACAGTTCCGTGATTACGATCTTTGTTTAAAACGTTCTTAAATTACTAGCTGACGCTGTTTTTCCCCAAATCAGGTTCAGTATTTCTGTAAACTGGTCGAGTGTTGCATCCATCATATTTTTATTTAGTCATGTTAGGAGAAGGTAAGTATGTTTGGCTTTTGTTTTGAGGGGTTTTTTTGTTTTATTTTTTTAAAGCTAGTCTTTAATAGCGTTACTTCTGTTTAAGACCCGATTCATATTCGCTAGAAAAAAATGAATTATTTGTCCAGAAACCAGCTCTAACAAGCCCAAGCTTGAGTGCTGTTTGTTGAAAAAGTAACAGTTTAATTTGGACCCGTCAGATCAACTCGTATTTCTAGACATCCGTTAGAACTCATTAGACCTCCATGGCAGTGTGAACAGCGTGAATAAAAACATGTCAAACTTACTCCTGTGTGATGTTTTGTCTCGACAGCAGTCACGTCGGTCGCTTCAATTAAATTCTACCATTCAGCCGAGTTATTCAGTATGAAGTTGTCAGACGTGAATTCGTTTCCTCGTATCTTTGGCAACGAATCATTCACAGGGAAGTGTACGGCCTGGACTGGCGTTATCTTAATCGAGAAAGAATACGTTTATTTTATAACGTTTATGGAAGGAATCTCCAGAGCAAGAGGTAAAGCTGTACCTCAACGTTTCCCAACGCATGAAGTGATTCAGTAACGAAGGCAAAGATACACTAAAGATGCCAAATGTCAAGGAATTGTCACGGGGTGTTCGAGTCAAACAGAGACTTTTGACAACAGAGCAGAATAATAGAACACAGTCCTGAGAGTAGAAACTCCCTTTATTTCTCTATATAACCTCCTACTACACTAATGCATTTATCCCACTAGTGCCTGGACACCATCAAGGTAGAAAGATTTATCTGTACGTCGGAGCCACAATCAGAGTGACTGCTTCATTTACATTCTGGCCTCCCAGGAACTCCTTTAATGGTCCAAACATCAGGAGGTCAGGACTGTACGGGAGACGTGGCAGTAACTCTCAGCCGAGCTCCTGTAATGTGCAAGTGGTGTTGGTGAATGAGTGCGTGTACTGTTCACGCAGACAGATACAAGGTATCCATGGATTTCAGTGATGAGGTGTATCGAAAAAAAAAAAAAAATGAAAAGACGTTACTTAACACATTATGCTTTTTGCTCTATCGACAGAATTTTTTTTTATTTTTGTGTTTTGATTTCTTGAAGTGAAGGAAAACTTCTTCAGCACCTTCACTTCCTGGTCTGCAGGTGGCGTTTGTCACCTTTTAAATATGTTCCAGATCTCCTAATCCCATACCGTCTATTCATCATGCTGTGACTGAAACGTCGGCTAAATTATTATTATTTTTTTTTAATGGGATTTACAGGCATCATGATGGAATGTTTGACTGTCAGATGTAACGCTACCTGACCTCGCTGTATCAGTCGGTAGCATCAGGTAGACCGGATTAGGGTGTGATTTTCAGGTAATATTTTAATGTACATTATCGGATCAATTGCATTACAGACCGACCTGCACATCAGGATCCTCTGGTCCTCTCGTGTACACCAGGTGATGTGCCTTAGCTAAAAGATACAGTTCACATAAACAGGAGCGTAAGAGTGACTTTTGGGATTATTAAAGCCTGCAATTTTCCCCCCCCAAATGTTCTGCCTTTAAAGAACTCTAAATACTTTGTGCATTTACGTATTGTATTGTAATTTCACTACTAAAATGTATTGCTGTAAAATTACATTAAGGTAATACTTAACATAAAGGAAGTAAAATTTCACCAGACTGGGTATTTTTGTAAAATTGGAGCAAAATTATATTCGACTACTGTAAAATTGGAGTAAAGACAGTTTAAAAATAATACTCAACTTCTCTTCAAGGGTAACTGTAAATTTACAGGAAAATAATAACTGCTGTAAATGTTAAATTAGGACAGCTGCTCTAAAGATACTGTAAAACTGCAGCCAAATTGCTGAGCTGCAGTAAAGTTACAGCAACTCTACAACAAATTACCGCAGGATGTTACTTAACTGCTGTACAATTATGATAAGCAATTACAGCTGTTATAGTAAATGACTTACAGACCAATATCTGAGGCTTTCTGCTAAAATTCATTTACTGATTTACCTTAATAATGTAAGTTATTAAACGTACTGTAAGTTTACTAACCTACAATATATACTACTGTAAATATTTCACAGTGCACATTAATTGCTGATATTTACATAAATGATGCATAAATCTCAAATGCAGTGTTTAAGCTGCACTATATAGACAAAAGTATTTGACCAAACCTGTTAATTATTGAATTCAGGTGTTGCAATCAATCAGGTCCCTTATCCCAAGTGAAGGACAATCTTAATGCTTCAGCAGACCAAGACATCTTGGACAATGCAATGCTTCCAATTTTGTGAAGGCCCTTTTCTATTCCAACATGACTCCGCCCCAGTGCACAAAGCAAGGACTATAAAGACACGGTTTGATGAATTCAGTGTAGAAGAACTTGAGCGGCCCAAACACAGAGCCCTGACCTCAACCCCATCGAGCACCTTTGGGATGAACTGGAACGGAGATTGTGAGCTGGGCCTTCTCATCCAACATCAGTGACCTGACCTCATAAATGCTCTACAGAATGAATGGACACGAATTCCCACAGAAACACTCTGAAATCCTGTGGATGGCCTTCAGAGAAGAGTGAAATATCTTCTAAATAAGAGAAGATAAAATAACACAAGTTTGGATTTGTTTTTTACATTCTAGAACAATACTGGATTTTATTATTTTTTCAAAACTATAAAATAAGAAATAAGGCAGTAAATAATTAAGTGACAACAACAGTCAGTTGTTATGGAATAGTTCTTGCAAGAACAGTATTGTGTCAACTGCGTTTACAAAACCCATCAAACCCCATGATGAAACTGTCTCATGAAGACCTTCCCAGGAAAGCAAGACCAAAACTTACCTCTGCTGCAGAGGAGAAGTTCATTTAAAGTTACCAGCCTTAGAAATCACCAAGGACTGGACAGGACTGATAGTATTGCTCACCTTTTCTTCTCCATACAAGACAGTAAAGCATCCTGAGACCATTGAGTGAGTGCCAAGTGAGTGGGCTCACCTACAAAAGAACACAGCCATGAATAACGAATGGTACGAAAACCTCCTCCGAGAGCAACTTCTGTCAACCATCCAAGAACAGTTTGGTGATGAACAATGCCTTTTTCAGCATGATGGAGCTCCTGGCCATAAGGCAAAAGTGATAACTTGTAAAAGTGATCGGCAAAAGTTTCTCAGGGAACAAAACGTCAAAATTTTAAGTCCATGTCCAGGAAACTCCCCAGACCTTAATCCCATTGAGAACTTGTGGTCAATCCTCAAGAGTCGGGTGGACAAAAAAAAACCCACAAATTCTGACAAACTCCAAGGATTAGTTCATCTAAGTATGTGCCATCAGTCAGGATGTTGGCCAGAAGTTGACTGACAGCATGTCAGCAGAGGTCTTGAAAAAGAAGATCAACACTGTAAATAATGACACTTACATAAACTTGCATAGTGTAATTGTCAATAAAAGCCTTTAACAATTATGAAATGCTTGTAATTATACTTCAGTAGACCAGAGTAACATCTGACACAAAGATCTAAACACACTGAAGCAGCAGACTTAATATTTGTGTCATTCTCAAAACTTTTGGCCCCGGCTGTATTTTACATACTAATGAATTTGGTTTCATATATTATTAATCATTTAGTTTATTCTATATATAATTGCTCATTATTATTATTATTATTATTATTATTATTATATATTGTTTTACATTATTAATTTCTTTTTGTTTCATTAATAATTTATTCATTATTCATTTGTATCTCGTTTCATTATCCAGACGTTGTTATTGTTTTCATGTGTTTAAATGTCTCCAGAGTTATAAGATTATAACATGCGTAACATGTTTACATGCACATTCGTGGTTTGTTTGTTGTTTTTTTTATTTTGCACACGTGGAAAAACACGATCACGCATGAAGTGTGTGATATTTCTACTCGGTGTGTCGGGTGTGTTCCTCCTGTTTACGCGCATGTGCACAGCGACGCGTTCCTTGTGTGTGTGTGTGAGAGAGAGAGAGAGAGTCGCTCCTCTGGCTCTGCGCGCGCTGGACTGTTCTGAATGCTCGGAGTCCCGCCTCTGCGCTCGGACGCGCGTAACGCGCGCCGTCTCCCGTGGCACTGCTGTGTGTGTGAGTGTGTGTGTGAGTGTGTGTGAGTGTGTGCGTCTCCACGACCATGGTCACACAGACAGGATGACATCCAAATGTGAAGCCCATCTCCCTTCAAACCGCTCGATGCTGGAGTGGAACGTGTCCAGGCCGGCGCGCGAGCCCAGCGGCACGAGCGCCGGCACGCGGAGCGCGACGTGCATGTCGGTGTCCGTGGCGTTTCCCATCACCATGATGGTGACCGGGATGGTGGGCAACCTGCTGGCCATCCTGCTGGTCTACACGGCGTACAGGAGGAAAGAGAACAAGCGCAAGCAGTCGTTCCTGCTGTGTATCGGCTCCCTGGCGCTCACGGATCTCTTCGGCCAGCTGCTCACCAGCCCCGTGGTCATCTCCGTGTACCGAGCCGAGCTGCAGTGGGAGCGCGTCGACCCCTCGGGCACTCTGTGCGCCTTCTTCGGCGTGTGCATGACCACCTTCGGCTTGTGCTCGCTGTTCTTCGCGAGCGCCATGGCCGTGGAGAGGGCTCTGGCCATCACGGCTCCGCACTGGTACTCCAACAGCATGAGGACCGCCGTCACCAAGCAGGTGCTGGTCTCCGTCTGGTGCCTGGTGCTCTGCTTCGCGCTGCTGCCCATCGTCGGGGTCGGGAAGTACACCCTGCAGTGGCCCGGAACCTGGTGCTTCATCAGCACGGGGGACTCGAACGTCAGCGGGAACACGTTCTTCGCCGTGACCTTCGCCGTGCTCGGGATCTCCTCGCTGCTCGTCACGTTCTCCTGTAACGTGGTGACGATCCGCGCGCTGGTGGTGCGCTGCAGGGTCAAACCGAGCGCGACGCAGTGCTCCAGGCAGTGGGAGAGACTCACCACCGAGACCGTCATCCAGCTCATGGGCATCATGTGTGTGCTGCTCGTCTGCTGGGCTCCTCTACTGGTGTGTGCGTTTATTATTATTATTATTACTTTATTTATTAATTATGCGTAAACTTTTTAATGTACGGTGTTTTTACGCACATAAACGCACTTGGAGAGGTGTCGCCGGGTGCGCAGTCACTTTCTTTCACACGTGGTCATGGTGTGAGGAAACCCATCAGTGTGTCCTTTTAGCTAATTAAAATCACAGAAAGCATGAAAATTATGAATATTCAGGAGGGAGGGAGAGAGATGCTGCATGCTCCAGTGCAGAGGTAAAAAGAAAAAAATTTTTTTTACATAATAATAATAGTAATAATAATAATAATAATACTTTATTTAGATTTTAAAACTTTTTATTTAACAGTAGTATCTGTGGTATCATTATTATTGTAATAATATTATTATATTATTAATAATTAACAATATTATTATTGATATTAATATTATCAATTATTGTCTTCGTTTTATCCTTAGAACCCATCGGTATGTCCTTTTAACTAATTAAAACAGAGAGAGAGAGAGATGCTGCATGCTCCAGTGTAGAGATAAAAAATGTTGACAGGAAAATAAAAAAATTCCCATAATAATAATAATAATAACCAAATATATTACTATTATTTAATGTAATAATATAAAAATATGAGTATTTTTTTTTTTATGTTTTTCCTCTTCTTGCATTATTGGGAGTAAATTACATCTTTGACATTAGACTACCTTTTTATTTACTTTATTATTATTATTATTATTATTATTATTATTATATACCACTTATTATGTGATGGCACGGTGGTTTATTGTTTGGCACTGTTGCCTCACACCTCCATGGTCTGGGTTCTGTTTGCATGGAGTTTGTATGTTCTCCCCGTGCTCGATGGGTTTCCTCTGGGTACTTCGGTTTCCTCCCACAGTCAAAAGACATGCAGACTAGATTAATTGCCGTTCCGGTTAGCGTGTGAGTGTATGCATGTCCGTGCCCTGCGATTAATTGGCACCTCAAGTCTCCTGAGATATGCTTCAGGCCCCCACGTGACCCTGTGTACAGGATAAAGTGGAACAGACAGTGAGTGAGTGAGTGAGTAAATGTATTTTTTATGCACAGATCAGAGGTGTCCAGGAAAATAAAATGTATTTTTCCAATAACAACGATAATAATAATAAATGATAGTACTATTGTTGTATGTATTAATATAGAATTATCAGAACATTATTGTTTTAATGTTTTTCCTCTTCTTACATAATTGAGAGCAATTTTTTTTCTCAACTGTAGTTGTATATATTTTTTTACATTTTATTTAATCTTTTTTTAAATTATTTTTATGCACATAAGCACTTGGAGAGCAGCAGAGGTGTCTGGGTGCGCACTCACTTTCTTTCACACGTGGTCGTGGTGTGAGGAAACCACAGAACCCATCAGTATGTCCTTTTAGCTAATTAAAATTACAGGAAACATGACAGTGATGAATAATCAGGAGAGAGAGAGAGAGAGAGAGAGAGATGCTGCCTGCTCCAGTGTAGAGGTAAAAAAATGTTTGCAGCAAAATAAAATAAAACAGTTTCCCAATAATAATGTTGTTGTTGGTTCTTCGGCCGCTCCCGTCGCCACAGTGGGCCATCCGATCCACACACAACTTTGGCACAGGTTTAGTGCTGGATGCCCTTACTGACACAACCCTCCCATTTTATCCGGGCTTGGAACCGGCACTGCATCCAGTGGCTTGGGTTTGGGCCCTGGGTGGGAATCGAACCCAGCCCAGGCAAGAAACCTACCAATGGGCCACCAATGCCCATTAATAATAATAATAATAATAATAACAGCAATAATAAAAATAATGAATTGTACCACTTTTATTATAAAAAATAATATAATTGGGATCTTTGTCATTAGGCTTCCTTTACATTTAAATACTTTTTTTTTCCAACTGTAGTAATCTTTTCAGTATTTTGGTTCATCCATGTACATTCCAGCACATGGGGCAACAGACACGCCCCACCCTGGTGGTATAGCCATAATTTCTATGGCAGTTACTTTGAGTTGCCAGCTGTAAGCCTGATTGTCATTCACTCACTACGGGCAATTTGGGAACACCAGTTAGTCTCTGCATTGTGGGAGGAAACCGGAGCAGCCGGGGGAAACCCACTAAGCACGGGGAGAACATGCAAACTCCATGCACACAGACCCCGAGGCGGGAATGAAATCTGGAACCTGGCGACAGCGCTAACCACTAAGCCACTGTGCCGCCAAAAGTGCAGTAATAGTGGTATTATTATTATTATTATTATTATAATTATGTAGCACTTATTATGTATAAACCTGAAATAAAAACGACTACAAACAGTTGAGTTCAACTTCTCCTTTTTTCCCCTTAAATCCCAGCCTAAAATGTCCAATGTTCTTTCTCTCTGAATGAACTAAGTTCGTAGTAAATCTTGTCCACCCTGTAGTGTCGGACGGTTCTTGAAAAACAAAATTCCTCACCGTTTAAAAACTAGCTTTAAAAGTTCCTCAGTCTGATCCTGAAGAAACCTAATTAACTACAGATGTTGAAAAAGAAAAAAAAAAAGTTTTTCCTCTGTGCCAGAACACGATGAGTTGCGCTTTGGTAATGAGCTCTTTTGCGTAATAAACTCTAATAACCTTTAGCTGTCCAGTTTCTGTTCATTGTTCCCTGGCGCTCGTGTTGCTGGTGAATCTCTGCCAGCCAGAAGAACGCTGGTACTCACACTCCTGCCATCAGCTGTTTAACATTTTCAGGCATCTGGTAGTCATCATGTTGGCTTAACAGGACAGAACGGTCATTTTTAAAAGGACTTGCTTTAAATGCGACTTTGGAAGTGTTGAAATATGGACTACACAGAGCGAGCCTGTCTCACTTGCGCTCACACACGTGTCCGGTCCTCGTTCTGTTTGTACCTGTATCTCACCCTCTGGTGATTACTTAACAGACAGTACATCGCTCGGGGCTGTGTGCCCTTTTCATGCAGAGAGAAGGATGAGACCTCAACCTTAGCCTTTCTTCATGGTCATGTGACTGCAGTAAATGATTCCCGTCTTCTCTTGGGTATGTTAAGGTGAGAATAATGCTATTGAATTCTTGGTTCTGGTTGGTTGGAGGGTGTTGATTAATTTGGTGTAACGGCACCACTGACAGTAAGCGCAGGTTTGTATTAATGAGCTCGTTCTGATACGTCGTAGTTTCCATGGAAACGGCTCATGTACAATGAACACTCCACGTGATTGGATTTAGAAACGTGTTGATACGTTGATACGTGATGTTTAGGAGAGACTGAAGAGGGAACAAATGGCTGAAGGAATAACACACTTGAGGATGTGCTGTTAACAGAAGCAGTAGCTCCACTTCATCATGCCGCGCGGTTGTTGATTATTTTTCTACAACAGCATGACAGCAGGCGTATGCAGAGGCACAGAGTTTGTTACACGAGACGTGACAGGAGATAAAACACGGAGACCTCCGGAGACCTTGCAGCAGCTGTTCTAATATTTGAAGAAGATCTCTTTACATTCCAGCCGCTTCTGTAAAATAAATACGCAGAGAAGAAACAACAGTCTAAAAGTCTCCTCAGGCTGTAAACAAAAGGAAAAAACAAATAACGTGGGATCTTCTAAAGGTTTTGCATAGAACCTGGCGTTAGTGTTTCCCAGTGGGAAAGAAGTGTGTATCAAGGAAGAAAAGCTAAGTATTAAATAAACACAACATGATGAGCCTACAGTTGGAGGTTGTACTCAACACTCAGGTTCTTCAGTGGTTCTTTACAAATAATTTCACGAGATCATTAAGGGTTCTGAGCTTCCCAACAGCGTTCTAATTAGAACTTTATCTGATAGGAAAACAAAAATCAAAATTGAGGTGCATTTACAGAGTATTTACTCCACTTCTATTTTTTTTTTGCATGTATGTCACACTTAAATAATTGAGATTATCAAATCAATTTTTATATTACACAAAGATAACCAGAGTAAATACAAAATGCAGTTTTTCAGTGATGATTTCATTTATTAAGGGATAAAAGCTGTCCAAACCTGCTCGGCCCTATGTGAAAAAGTAATTGCCCCCTAAACCAAATAACTGTTTGCGCCCTACTTGGCATCACCAACTGCAATCAGGCATTGAGTAAAACTGGCAGTGAGTCTTTCACATCACGGTGAAGGAATTTTGAGAATTTTTGATTTTGAGAATTTAAAACGTACATTACCATAGGCATAATTTGTTATAAATTTCCCTGCTTGTCACCTAGATCACATGTACAATTTGGGTAATCAGAGACAACCCTCGTTCCTTGCAGAACTTCAGATGAGGCTCATATGAAGCATCTGCAGTCCCACCGAGCTAAATCAAGTTGCCATATTTAAACGTTATGCTGTATTTAGTACAAATTTAACGGTTTTCTTTTCCTAGAATTACCCATATCCTAGGAATACACTAAAACTAGAGTAATGAACTAGGATTCCATCTGAACCACATAGCAACCTATTATACCAAAGGAACACCACGAGGAACACCAAAGCATCTTGGAATATGATAGCAACCACAAAGCAGAACTCCAACAATCATCTGCAATAACAGAGGAATCACCTACCAACACCAGCAACACCACAGCAACCTTTAGGGGTACCTAACAACCACCTAGCAAAACACTGATAGCCAACTGAAAAACTTCAGCAACCCCTTAGCAAACACCTAGGATTCCATGCAAACCACTTAGCAACACTCTGGCAACCTACTGTGTTCCGGCAATACCAAAGAAACACCCTAGAAAAACACTGCTAAGACAGTGGAGCCGACTGAAAGAATAAGGTCACGTTTACAACTAGCAGAACTGAGGTTCCTTTTCATGGTTGCAGGCCTTATTTTGGACAGGTAAAGAAGTCTGGATTGAAGCTTGCTGCTACCACCAGGAAATGTGGAAGGGAAATTTTTCATGAAGAAAAAGTGTTTGTGAAGGGAAAGTTGCAGGACATTGGGTTCTCCAGAACCAAAACTGTGACCAATAAAATATGTCATGAAGGTAATACGAGTTTTCCCACTGATTTTGCAAAGCTGGTACCTCACAAGACAAACGCACCACCTCACAAAAGTTTTCGCCTTAAGAACTGAAATTTTGCAAGAAATGTGCCTCGGCATATCAGTGACGAACCGAGATGAACTGAACGCTGGTTTGCGCCTACTTAGCAAATTCACATAAGTTATGCACAAGTCCAGGAGCGAAAAAACTTCAAAATGCGCCATGTTGCGTCAAGCGTCATTTTCGCACATATGCCAAGTGAAGCTAAGTTTGCATATTTTTTTTTTTTTTTACATTTTGTGCAAGATTTAGTGAAGACACAGCACCATGGGTCCCAAGAATGTTAGCAAGGATGGTAGCAAGCAGAAAAGCGAGCCGCTTTCAGTTTGGTTTTTAAAGCAGCCGGTGCCAAGAGGAATCATACCTTAAGGTTAAGTGAGGTTTAATGTCTATTTATTTCATATTTTACTTAATTTACATGTCTTTTTCAAATGTTTTACTTGTTTTTATATGCAGAACTATGATTATAGTGTTGGAAATTGGTAATATTTTTGGGTGGCTGGAACGGATTATCTGCATTTACATTATTTCCAATGGGACAATGCGTTTCACAATACGAATTTTCACTTTAAGAACTCTTTAATAAAATTCCTATGCCAAGGTACCGCTGTACAATGCACATTTACTGACTAATCGCTGTCTTTTCACAGATCCTGATGTTGAAGATGATCTCCAACCACACATCTTCTCATCACTGCAAATCGATTCCTCTCCTGCCCAGCCGGGAACTACCGATGGACTGCAACTTCTTCCTGACTGCCATTCGCATGGCCTCGCTTAATCAGATCCTGGATCCGTGGGTGTACCTACTCCTTAGAGAGATCCTCCTGAGGAAGTTCTGCCAGGTGGCCAACGCAGTGTCCAACTGTTCGCTGGAAGGACAGAAAGAGACGCAGAAGGAAACCCCTGTGGACGGCATGAAGGATCCAGCTAAGGACAACGACGAGTGTAGGAAACTGGCTTCTCCTGATCCTAGTGGAAGTGCTCAAGTGTGATTGCAGTTATTTATAGAAAGGTGTTTAAATCTACGCTTGAGGATGATGACGGCGGGATATGAACGATTAATCTCGTTCTAATAGACGCTGGCTTTTGGGATCTCGGCACGAAAGCTGAGTGAGTCCAGCATTCAAACAATCGACGCTTTTAGGCAGATAGAACCGCTCGGCCTTGGCATGTGTTTGTGTCGCTAAATTGATTATCATCCTGTGAAGCAAACACTGCAGTCCGAGATCTGGACTCTATTCTTCATATGTCGCTTACCAAATACAAAATGACAGATTCCAGATGTGCTATTCGCTATAATCACAAGAGAATGGGGTTAATGCAGGCGGATTGAGTTATCTAAGATCGCTCCACGCTCGCTGATTGGAAATCAGCGATGGCCCCTGAGAGGAAGATTTTTTCATTGAAGGTCAAATCAACCATGATATAATCTATGATGTTACACGTTATCTAATTATAATGCATTCAGAAGTGAAATATTTATATAGGTTTAGAAGTTACAATACTTTACGTTTTGCAGCTAAGTTTATTACTGTATGCGTCATAATTTGTTAACATGGATGCATTATAAAGTAGCACTCCTAACACTTTATATGACCAATACCAATGCAGCTCAACACCACTTTGTCACTTTGTATAGTGCATTTATGACATCAGTCGATTTTTAAAAAAAGATAATTTTGCAGTTTCTGGAAGAATCTGTGCATAAACTGTGATAAATAAAAGATAGGTTTAATAAATTTAATAAATGTCTTTGTGTTTAATGCGTCCCAGGTTACTTACATCCTGCACTGAATTAGTTTGGTATTGGTGATATAATGTGGCAAAAAAACACTGCTTAAGTAAATTTGGTTTGATTTATAGTACTGTGCAAAAGTCTTAGGCAGCCTGTGTTTTTAGTACAAACTTTCCTATAGATTAATTTTTTATTATTTTAATTATTGCATCAGTACAAAAACATTCCTGATTTTCAAACATCAGTATTCCAACACAAAATCAAAAGTTAAAGAAGAATATTTGTATGCCAGAAAATAAAGCAGCATGTTATACAAGAAACCACTTTTTGGACCGGAAAAATGGAAGCTGTTGGGATTTGCGTGCAAATGAGATGCGGGTGCGGGAATCAAAGTCCTCAGAAGAACTGTGGGTGGCTCTACAGGATGCGCAATAAATCTTAGAGCTAATTTCCTCATTAAACCGCACAAATTATTCCTGAAACTCATCAACGCATTCTCCCACCAAATACTGACTTTGTTTCATTAATTACTGTTTACCCAGCTTTATAGTCCTTTTTTTCTTTATAGTTTTTAAGATCTCCTAAGATCTCAGTGGTGATCAGTGATTGGCCATTTGCAGACTTTTGCACAGTACTGTATATAGCACTTTTAACAGAAGACATCATTCTTACAACGCAGCTTCACAGAACGCTATAGGTATAATGTCGGACCCAGACTCAATAAGGAAGTGTGATAGACATGAGGACAGTATACAGATGGAGAAGAGTAGAGCGTGTGGTGTTTGCTGTTTGTTTGCTATTTTTCTCAAATCTATAAAACTCCTTTTTATTTATGAATTACTTAATGATTTAACAGGTAAACTTAGTTTATGAGACTGTCCTGAATTGCTCAACTGTGAACTCGCATGGCTTAATCTGCTATGAATTGTCCATAAAAGGCTACGAACACACTCACAATGTGCCAAACTCAAGCCAAACCGTCAGAAGATGTCTACGATCTTATAGCGATTTACCTGTGGAGTTCCTCACGCATTTGCCTGGAAATTTTTATGCCGGTCTTCAAGGACTTCTACGATTTCTGTCCAACCCTCAACAGTTTCTCAAGACTTGCTACATGTTTTTGTTTGATCATGGACCATATATAAAAAATCCGACCCATTATCTCCCTGTCCTGTCAGCTTTCCTGTTAACAACGATCCAGATCCAACTGGTTTCAGTTCCTTCTTATTACTATTTAAATCTCAGTATAGCTAGCAGAAAATAAACTTAGCAAACGATCTAAAGCTGAGCCTCAAATCGCTTCATCCTCCCTATTTAGATGCACTACAACCACTTAAATAAAACGAAGTGTTCTACCACCCTATGTAGTATGGATGGGAATCAACAGGGACCAGTCGATACCATATTATCACGATACCTAGGCACCAAATTTATAAATTTATAATATTTCGTTTCATTTCTAAACAAAACCATACAGGATGTTGCGCTGCCTGCCAATGTAGGAATTGTTTAGTGTGCACCACCTGTAGGATTATAAAGTCACTGCAACATTTTACCACCTCAAATGCATACATTTTACATACATCAATTTTAAATGAATGAATGAATGAATGAATTATTTAAAAAATACATTTTGGAGGGCAATTGCCACACAAAAGTATTATGATATGCAACTGAATTGATTTCCCCCATTATCTGTATTATGTAGTGCACTAAACGTCAATTTGAAATGCAGATACTGGGACTAATTAGCTAGTGCTGCCTAAGATTGGGAATCATCACTCTGTCCTTTTATACGGCTGGTGTCACCATGTGATCATGAGGTCAGATACGCTGTCCATAGGAATAATCTTGAGAATTATGACACGCCATATTTAATTCGTAGCAAAATGTACAAATTCTGTTTTACGATCCATTACGATAAAGCCCCAGCACTTACGCAGTCCCAAGCAACAGCTAAAATCCACCTACCAGCTACAATGTTTTTAAGTCAGGGGCTACATTTCAAAATTGCACCTTCATCACGCTCGAGATGTTTTTGACTGCTGCTTTTTGGTCTCTCCTGCACCTCAGAGCACTGCGGCTAACAGGGCAAAGGGAATTTGAGTTGCTTCTAATTCTAATTTCACACCAGTCTGGGATCAAATTCAGGAATGTAGGAAAGCCCCTAAATCATTGTTCACACTCTGTTTTGGACAAGCGCATAAAAAAAGAAGAAGAAAATGCAATGGTGATTTTCTCAGTGTATAACACTCTCGTGTTGTATTGTTATCAAGAAAATAATCAATGATAACTTTGAAAAAAGTTCCAAAGTTGATTATTGTCTTATAGCGTGAAAAAGTAAATAATGATTTAAGTGGAAATATGAATATATGGCCTGTACAGTGAGCAGCAATGTACTGTATTATAGGGGGGGGAAAAACCTTCAAAGGGAAAGTGCTGAACTGTAAACTCTTTGGAAGTGATCGACTACGTGCCAGTTAGAATTAAGTTGGTATAGTTATGTTGATTTTATTCTCAGGTGCATTATATGAAGAAATGTGACAGATGGGTTGTCATGCCCAGCCTCACCAGATTCTGTGAATGTATTATAAGCTTGAGTGGTGCTTAGCATGCTTTCATACAGTATGTTCATGTTTCAGACATGCACATAGGATATTCTTTCCTTTACAACATCTTCACATAATTTTTTGTCCTCTTCTTGCATTTTCTAGGTAACATTTCTAGGAAACAAAACCGACGTGCCAACATTCCATTTGTCCTTGAAAGTGTTTTATGAATTATTTAACTTTTGCAAATACACTTGAGACATTATAGCACCCTTATCTGTCGGTGCCACACAATACCATGTGAGAGAACATTTTGAATTCGCAGGATTGCCAGCGTTGCCGTAGTTACACTAATTTGGACTAGTTTTGCAGTAGAGGGTGGTAGGTGGAAAAAAGCAAGTCTGTGGGTGGTGCTTTTCTTCTTGTATAGCTTGATCACAGATTAAAGCACTCCATCAGAATTAAATCTAATCAATTTCTGTAAACGAAACAGGCTAGACAATTCTACAGTGCCTTCTATCATATCAGTCTTTATCCACAGGCTTTGTGTTACGTAAGCGTTCCATGGTTTTATCTGTGTTAGACATTTACCGTGCCTTTGAGATTAATGGAATTTTTTTCTCTCGCTGATGTCCTGCTTTAAATCTACCAAGGAAGAAGATTTTGACTTGATGTATACAACTCACAGCTCAGCTCAGTTTAGACATGACTAGAATATTATAAATGAAAGTTCAGACTCATCACTGTGGTTGCTGGCAAACAATTGAGTGCAAACGTTTGTGTACCTTTAGGTCACAATTTATTTTCTTTATCAGAGTTTACAGGTGCTCCGTCATTATTGACTGACAGTGTCACCAAAGTTTTTCAAGGGCTAGCAGCGTAGCCATGCTTAAAATGTTACTAGGGGTCACCAGGTTTGCATATTTATTGGTTCATCGTGATCATTTGTAGATCAGTAAATGTTACCTGAACAAGGAAGTTTGATCAGATTTTAAGGTAATAGATGATACACTATATTATTTCTTATAGAATCAAGTCTATAAATGTATATATATGTATAATGTATATGTCTATACATTCTATAAATTATATCATGAATGTAGGCAAAATGAATCAGTAGTAAGTAGGATTTAATAAACTGATGTAAATAAAACAGTCACAGGTATAACAGCACTATGCTAATACCGCGTAATCACCAAGAATGGAATATAAAAGACAGATGATTGATTGCATGAACATGATGGTGATCAGTGATTGGTCATTAGGATCAATACTGAACAGTTATTAGTCACTGGTTTAAAGAATGATTAGTGATTGATTATCAGGATTAATGGGGATCAGTGATTGATCATTAGGATCAATGGTGATCAGTGATTGGCCATTGGGATGCGTAATATTCAGTGATTTGGTCATTGGAATCTATAATGAGCAGCGATCAGTCATTGGGTTCAATAGTGAGGAGCCATTGGTCATTGAGATCCACAGGAATCATTGACTGATCATCATTAAGATCAATAATGATCAGTCATTAGGATCTATAGTGATTTGTGATTGGCCATTTGGATCAATAGTGATCAGTGATTGGTCATTGGGATAAATAATGATCAATGGTTTGTTATTGGGTCCAACAGTGATGACCCATTGGTCATTGGGATCACTATTAATTAATGATTGCTCCTTGGGCTCAAAATTGATCAGTGATTGGTCATTAGAATCAATACTATTCAGCGATTGGTCATTGGGATCAAGAGTGATCAGTGATTGGTTATTGGAGACAAAGGTTATCAGTGAATGGTCTTTTTGATCAGTAGTGATAAATGATTGGTCATTGGAATCAATAGTGATCAGAGATTGGTTGTTGGGAACATTGATGATCAGTGACTCCTTGTCATGAACAATCGTGGGTTGTCACCAGATTTGGCCTTAAAAACTGAACAAATCCAGCAGAAAAACAACTTTGCAAAATAGTAATGTACGCAAAATGTACATTACCAGGAAACTAAAATAGCTGTTTAAACTAAGTATATCTAAGTATACCTGCTACATGATTCTCTAAGTGTCAGGTTGTAGTCCCACCTTAGCTCTCCAAGATCTACAGCTTCTGCATCCTCTCACTTCAAAACTTCTCAAATTTAATTTTCTAATGAATTCACTTCATCTTTTGAATCGTTGTCTTAATTTTGCAATCTCTCACTCTCACTAGCAACAAAGTGAATTAGTAGAATTGAATATTATAATTATTGTGGTGGATACTGGAGTATTTAAGGCCTCCCATGTCTTGCTTTGCTAGTAATAGGTTAATAATTTGGTTAAACCGTTGTGCAGAGCGACCTATTTACCAACACGTTGTTTATTTACCAGGACATACTGTAACGGTAAGGTGTTTTTCTCTAGCGTCAAAAGACTCAGATATGCACGTCAGTTATGTTATCTGTTCCCAGCAGCTGTAAGGAAAAGGAGTGTGAGCCAAAAGTGTGTGTTGGCTCGGGGGCGGGGGTGAAATTTGCCTGGGCTGCACAGTGACGCTACTTGCACCTTAAAACACACAAATCAAAAACCTGATCAACTAGTCTCAAACTTGATCCTATTCCATCACTACAATTTTTCTTCATTCAGCCAAAAAATAATGATTAAAATACTCTTTAACACACAAGTTATTAACTAACATGAACTGGTTAGTTTAGCTAGCAGGAGTTCTTATCTTGCGTGCTAGTTTACATGCTAGTTAAGTTTATAGTATACATGCTAGTTACACTACCTTTATGTTTTATTGTGTAATCTGTAAGGAGTAAGCTAGCAAGGTAACCCTGCTAGCTAGCATAAGAGCTAATGCAAAATTTAGTTGAACATAAACTATTTTTATGTTGTTTATTACTTCTAGCTCATTAAATCCGTTTATGGAACTGCAGACTCACTCACACACACACACACACACACACACACACAGAGAGAGAGAGAGAGAGTAGATTTTACGGCATAGAAAAGTGATAAAACCCCTTTAAGCAATGCTAATGCTACATTTATGTTTTGGCTAGTTTTGGGTATGTCATAATAGCAAGAAGTTCTCACTTATTCAATAAAAATAACTTTCTGATGACATTTTCTAATTACATAAGTAATTGAAGAAATATTTTAAATGAAAATATAAAAAATATGAAATATTTTATATATA
>JAQMYJ010000037.1:2370289-2382021 GCA_030014305.1 Clarias laeviceps | reverse complement strand
ATATGTATAATTAAGTTATTTTACTTAGTGATTGGTGATCTCACTGAAATACCCTGTATGGTATATTTCATTTAAACCTTTAGTATCAATTCTGCTTTTCAAAGTTTCAAAGGCTGTGTAAATAATAATCACGACCTGTTAGTTTGAGTTTCCATAATTTCCTAAAAAAGTGTACAGATTAGCGCTCTCCTACTGTACGTCTAATTTGCTAGCTAACCAAGCAAATTTGCTTTAATATAGTCCATGTTTATATTTTCTAATTGAAATAACAGGTTTAAAAGAGAGTTTTCTTTATTTTTTATTTATCATTTAATTTGTTATGCCTGAAATATATCACCAACACGTGGTCATTTTTATAATTTTTATAATTTATGCATTGAATTGAAGAAGTCGGGGCTTATTATTATTATTATTAATTTCGTGTCTGGTCTTTTATAGTTGGGTAGTTATGATTTGATGAAATAGTTTATCCATTACACACACAAAGCAAAAAGTGCTCATATACTGAACACTTATCATGTACCCTCACACTCACTCACTCACTTATCGTCTATACCGCTTTATCCTGTATTCAGGGTCGTGGGGGACCTGGAGACTATCCCAGGAGACTAGGGCATGAGGCAGGTTTTTCTGCTGAAAAAATAGTTTCATATCAATGCTGAAAAAAAAAGATGTTAAAGTTCTACCAAGACTAAAATCACAGTTCTACAAGTTATCACATTGATGTACTTCATGTTCCAAAACAACAATATATGATTTACATTTTTTTGGTCATTTTCCTGCACAAAAAACAGATAAATTCAACATCAAATGATTTATATTTATAACAACGCAAATGATTTATATGTGACAAAGAAAAAAAATGTGAAGGAGTACCATGTAAAATCAACATGTGAAAATGTCATCGGTGCAATTGAAATGTTTTTGTGTGTTTCTTATTTACTCATAACTTGTCACATTAAACAAGATTACATATGTGAATATGTGACAACTTGAGACAAAAACCATTTAAAATTATTATAAAAAAAAAAATATATATATATATATATATATATATATATATATATTTGTTGCATTTCAAAGAAAAAGCAAATATGCTATATATAAGACAAACATAAAATATAAAACAAATTATATAGATGTGGAAGAAACAAATTTCACATTTGAATGTTTTAGAAATTATTATATTTCGGTTGTCAATTAAAAAATCACAACTTTGTTTCTGGGCTTGGATTTTTTGGAAGTGTGACATGAAAAAATGTGAAAAAATATAGAATATAAAAATATATAATTTAATGTGTGACAATGGAAAAACAAATTGATGAGCTATTTGTTTTTTGTTTTTTGTCACATGGAAAAAAACAACCCTCTAATTTATAAATATATAAAAATAGGAATAGGAAAAATATGAAATATGTAAAAAATAAAAATGAGAAAAAAAGTATTATTTTTATTTAGTTAAATGTATTATCCCTTATACTTTTCCACAATATTCAAATATTTTTAGGACTGTATAAGAAATATGTTTAAATATGTGTATATGTTGGGGGGAAAATTAAATTTGACATGTACAATTTACATGTTTATTTTCTAAGTTCTCACATATTACTTGCATATAATTTGTATGTAATTTACATATATTTAATTATATGTACATTTTATATCATCTGTAAACATGTGGCACATAATATTCAAAAATCCTGTATGTGAAAACCAAATATGTGAAGTATCAAAAAAAGAAAGAGGATATTTAAGTTTATTAAATATTATTAATAAATACTGCATTATTACAGAATGACTGTGTTGTGATTTTTATAACACCGTTTATTGTATATACATCTTTTAACTTTAATGTGTTTTTCTGCTCAGATGTTGAACATTCCATCTAGTGAATAAATATTAGAGAAGCAGGATAATGCAGTACTTTCCTTCACTGCCATCAGGGAACACCATCTCCATGAAGGTGTGTACTGTAACTTGGTCAGGAGTAATGTTCAGGTAGGTGTCAAATAACATCCACATAAATGACAGGAACTGAGGTTACCCAGCAGAGCATCGTCCAGAGCATCACACCGGCCTCCGTCAACTTGCCTTCTTCCCATAATGCATCCTGGTGCCATCTCTTCCTCAATATATTCCTCAGGTAAGCGACACACACTCACCACTGCAGACCAGGAACATCTGCAGTTCTTTAGAGTTGCTCTAAAGAAAATGAATAAAAAAATGTATTTATTTAAATTAATTTCCATAATTTTTTTCTGTAAGGGTGCTTTGCGATAATGACCATTGTTAAAAATGCTATATAAATAAAACTGAATCGAAGAATCAGCTATATTCAATTAAATTGTTTAACTTAATTTGTAGCATCACTTACAGTTTGTTGGTGTTATGGTGTTAATTTGGTGTCTTATCTAGTTTATGGTTAAGTTATGGTGTTGTATGTAGCACCTTGGTCCTGGAGGAACGTGGTTTCGTTTGACTGTGTCCTGAACCGTATGTGGTTGAAATGACAATAAAAGCCTGTTTGACTTAACTTGAGTTTATTAATGCTCAAGTTATCATTGCAGTAAATCATGTTAGTTAAAGTAACCTCAATGGTACAAACTTTTGCACTGTACCCATGCAATCATCTAACTAGTTATATTTACTCAGAAGGTTTTATCATCATTAAAAGAAAATCATGTTCTCAGTCAAGTGTGCATAATCGTTTGATGGGAACTGTGGGCCATAAAGCAAATGCTCGTAAATGTTTAACAACTTTGGCGAATGCACCTTCATCGTAAACCGTAACGCAGTGTTATCAGCTTTACCTGGTGCTGTGAGTTCTTTTCACAGAAACATCTGTATTTAATATTTATGTGAGCTACATAAATCATTGTAGACAGCTGTAGGTTCACCATCTGTTGCTCCCAGCTTTGTTGTTCATTACGTCCATGTTTGGTATGTAATTAGTATATATTCCTCATAGTTAATATTTAATGACCATCAGTATTGATCTCAAATGTTGCTATGGGAGCTGTGACATGAAAGTGGAAATCATTACAGAAAGGGCTGCAAAAATCACATGATGTATCATATATGTGGACTTTTTCCCTTTTTCCCTATCGCAAGATCTGGCACAGGTTTTACACCGGATGCCCTTCCTGTCACAAACTTCTCATTTCATAGATGGGATTGGGACAGGCACTACATACAGTGGCTGGGTTGTATGTAGCATAGGGTTAAAGCTCTTGCCCAAGGATCCAACAGTGGTGCCAGGCACGAAACCCCGATCCTCCAATCAACAATCCAGACCTTTAACCACCTGAGCTTAATAATTAAGTAAAAATAAGTATAGTAACTCTTAACTAGACTTTAGCCTCGAAATAAATAACATGACAGTAACTACAATACAACATTAGTGACATTCATCAGATAATGTTGCTGCAGTGATGATGAGAGCTGTATCTGTCCTGCTGACTTTCCTACTGTTGATCTTTTTTTTATCCTTACTCCTGCATACCGCATCGAAGCAGTTGTGTTCGGTATACAGTATCTGCGATGTTCCACAGGGATCCATACTCAGCCCTCTTCCATCATCTTTGTCTATGCTGCAACAGAGTGGAACAAAGCATTTCAGGTCCTTTTTCTAATATTAAATACCTGGATGGACACAGAATTCATCTAAAACTTTTTGGAACTTTTTTAAACACCAACAGAGAACTAGAGGCTTTTTATAATTTGACATAATTTCTTTGCCCCTTTGAGAAACACTGCACAGGCTGTATAAATTTTAATTATGCCAAAAGAAATATACAGAAGAGACCAGACCTGGCTCTAGTAACTGGATAACTGTCAAAGTTTTTCTAGGGATAGATTTTTAAAAGTTCCACAGTTAGTTTTGAGCACGTAATTGACTAGTACAAGCATACATTACAGACTCACTATCCTAATAAGATCCTATCATTCACTTTGAAAAGAACAGAACGTTTTGGATCAGGCATGCTGTTACAGCACATTAAAAAAAAAAGATAATTTTTCTGATAATGTCTGAAAGTGGTTTATTTCTTTTATTCAATTACATTATATGATTTATAATGAGACAATAAGTGATCCAAATCAATGATGCATAAACTTGTTGAAAACTCTTTTTTTCCTTTCTTAAACTTTGCATTAATTTCTGAAATAATCACAGACTGCATACGCTTTTAATCCGAATGTGCTGTTACTATAGCAATCGTACTGTATTGGAACTAAATCCAGAATCCAGAACAGTTCGCCATTGAAAAATCTCCAGCTAATCAGGGCAGGAGTGCATAATAAATTGTGTCACACATTATCGACAACACTGCTGTAGCTGATACACTTGTACCAGCGCTTACACACAGGACTACATCAGTCTCACTGCTGTCCTGAGAATGAATCACCATCTGAATAATATCTGGCGGTCTGGATGTGGAAGAAGGGGCTCTTTGGGGGTATTTTGTGCAGTTACTTGCATCAGGCATCCGAATAAATGGAGACTATATTTTTTTAAAAATACACTGTGTATCTGATTGCTTTAACCACATGTATATATTTTTCTTTATTAGATAATAAAAGCGCTGTGCGCCCGCAGTCCTATTTAAATGTCACTTTCATTGATTTTGTCCCAGCCAATTTGTCCACTACATACTTTTGGGACTCTTGTTTTTTTAGGAGCCACTTAAAGCTACTTAAGCATATTCTATTGAATTAAGAGATGGAGCAGAATGACTTTTACGCCGTGATCACAGAGGCGATTACACTAGCCATTAGAGGAAAAAGCTCACCTACTGTTGTATTTCTTCATAATGTAACAAGCTAATGTGCTTAATGGTCATGTGAGAATTCTCTGGAGCTGTATTCGAGCACAGAAGCTTTTTCGCAAAAAATAAATCGTTACGGATGGCAAATCAGGGGGAGAGAGATTCTGCAAGCTGGATATGGAATTACAGAAGATCTTTATGAAACCCTGCAGTGTGAAGACAAAAAAAAAAGATCATTCAATAGATTTTCAGTTGAGTGAAGATCTCTGGTTTACTGAGGTGAAGGTTTTGAAAACAGAAAGTGGGAATCATTTTTCTTTTTCAGCTTATCATCTAAAATTTTCTGACTCTCAATTTTTCATGTACTGTATATAGTACATGAAATAATACACAGAAAATGCTTTTGAGGTCTGTAAAGGTACAAGATCAATAAGATGCAAACATATAAATGTAACATTTATACTAAATAGGACTAAATTGTTCTATTTTTAAACATGAAGGCAATGCTTTTAGCTAAATTAAGTAATATTTCTTAATTGAAATGTTCGTAGACAAAACAAAGTAACAGTTTCTTTACAGTCGTTGCCAAAAGTTTTGAGAATGACACAAATATTAATTTTCACAAAGTCTGTGTTTTTAGATCTTTGTGTCAGATGTTACTCTGGTATACTGAAGTATAATTACAAACACTTCATAAGTGTCAAAGGTTTTTATTTGACAATTACATTAAGTTTATGCAAAGAGTCAATATTTACAGTGTTGAGCCTTCTTTCTCAAGACCTCTGCAGTTTTCCCCTGACAAGCTGTCAATCAACTTCTGGACCACTTCCAGCCCAATGGTGCAGCCCATTCTTACATAATCAATTCTTGTCAGAATTTGTAGGTTTTTATTTGTCTACCCGCCTTTTGAGGATTGACAACAAGTTCTCAATGGGTTTAAGGTCTGGGGAGTTTCCTGGACATGGAGCCAAAATTTCGATGTTTTGTTCACCGAGCCACTTGGTTATCACTTTTGCCTTATGGTGAGGAGCTCCATCATGCTGAAAAAGGTATTGTTCATCACCAAACTGTTCTTGGATGGTTGGGAGAAGTTGCTCCCTGACGTTGTTTTTGTATCGTTCTTTTTCTTGGCTGAGAATCAACGTCACACATGAATGGTCTCAGGATGCTCTACTGTTGACACAGGACTGATGGTAGCACTCTTGCATAATTTTAGTCCCATCCCTTCAGCATTTTGTATAGTTTTTTATTTTGTATTTATTATTATTATAACGTTTATTATTTATTTAATTTTAAACTAATTTTACTTAATTATTTAAAACAACAGTGCGATTTTTTAATCACATTTAGTCACTAGCAGTAAATTATCAGTAAAAAAAAAAACCCTGTAACTTAGACTCTTTCCTTGAATCAGATTTACATCCAGTCAAGGCTCTTCAGCCTGAGTCCTTCAATACCGATCTTTTCATGTGTATCTTTACTTTAAACAGCAAGGTCACTCATACACTCTCCCTCTAGAATTATTGGCACCCTTCAGGCAGAATACGTTTTCCCATAAGAAGAGTTTTTGTGTGTAATCGCATTTTCTCTTAAAAATATAACAAAAATATTGATCAAGCCACAGACCCTGTTTATTACTGAGCTCCCCAGAATCATGTTCTGCTGAATTTCATGTCCCTTAACATTTGGTGAATATGGGAGTGTCTACAACAAGAATTTATGCATCTGTATTATGATTTGAACTTGAAGGATTTCTTGTTTTCTTTTTAGAAACACTAAAAAACACACACAAAAAACAGATTCAGCACCTCAGCTGGAAGCCTCAGCTTGAGACATTTGAGACATAGAACCAATATTTTTCAAGAAATTTGCCTCGGCATATGAGCGACTGAACTGAGCCAAACCGTCCGGGAGCTGTTCAAAACTATGTGTCAGTGGAAAGTCAAACGAAGCATGTTCCCATATTTTTTGTGTGTTTTTTTTTTTGCACTTTGTGTAAGATTTAGTGAAGTCATAGCAACGTGGGGCCCAGGAATGTTATCAAGGACGGTAGCAAGAAGGAAATGGAGCCGCTTTCAGTTTGGTTTTTAAAGCATCTGGTGCCAAGAAGAATCATAAATTATGGTTAAGTCAGGTTTACTGTCTATTTATTTCATATTTTACTTCATTTACATGTCTTTTCTAAATGTTTCGATTGTTTTTACATGCAGAAATATAATTACAGTATAGTGTCGGAAATATTAGTAATATTTTTATGTGGCTGGAATGTATTATTTGCATTTACATTATTTCCTATTAGAAAATGTGTTTCGCAATACAAAGTTTTGACTTAAGAACTCGCCTCTGAAATGAATTAAATTCATATGCCGAGGTATCGCTGTAGTAGTTTATTATAAACCACAGCAATTCTCATCAGGCAGAAAATAAAGATGGATGGATGAATTAATGTTTCTTTGTCTTGTAAGATTCATATCAGACTGGCTTAACATCCTCCTGGGTTGTTACGGACAGAATCAAAACAATTCCACCAAACCTAGTTTACAGAAATGACTGGCAGGTCGGTATGAAAGCACAGACTGCTTAGTGCACCAGAGTGATTGACGGTTACCTGGGCAACGGATCCCGCCACAGGTCTCTTGGCTGCAGATTCTTCTGGCTCCTTTTTCAAACAAAAGTGATCTAGCTAACGAGTTAACATACTGAGCAAAAGAGTTGTAAACTCTCACACATTTAAGACGCTAACAATGCTCCTTGCCATTCTTTTAATTAATGCCAAATCTTATTCCAATGAATCATTGTATCATATCCAGGGTCTCCATTAGCTTCAGTAACTTAATAAAATCTCAGTTTAAATTTTTTTCATCTGCCTTTGTGAAAAAAAACAAGGTACATTTTTTTGGTTGATTTGTTTTTTTATTTTACAATATATTGCTAACAACTGCAGCACTGACTATTAAAAGCTGAAATATTACATTCTTTACAAAGTTAATCATAGATTTATTTTTATCAACTAAAAAGCCACAGCTCCCTTGAGCGACTACTCGCACTGCTGTAAAGTGTCTCTTCTTCATCCATAAAACTCACCAATGCTGAAGGTTATTCATCATTTCTGCTGTAATGCCATTTGTCTAAAATCTAAAGCAGTGTCACTCCCCTCTGTCCAGTCGTGTCTAAAACACTTTGTTTAAATGAACTGGATTAAAACATTTTATCTCTTATAAAGCCTACAAGGTTTCCTGAACTTGTAAAGCATCTGAATTGTTTATTAATTCAAATTCATTCAAATTTATTCATTCATTATTAACAGATACTTTTGTTCTTCCTGGAGGACTTCTACTTTTGTACTTAAATCAGCAAAAACACAGTATTGGTGCTGTTTTTTAAAAAAAAATTATGTTATACATATAATACAGAAAATGTGTGTGAGAAAGAAACTACTTCTGAAGTTTATGCAACATAGAAGTGACCGATCTCGCTTCTCTAAAAATTTCAAGTTGCTAACTTCAGCTGTTTTGGAGAGATAATTTCATATGAGCCCCCAAATCTCTTTTTTTGTTATACTGTCTTTGCTTGATTTAAAATGACAAATATTTATATTTCTGTACGAGTATTGATACAAAAATTGGAGTAAACTTCTAGAAGCATATGACCTTTATATTGTTGCTTATTGTTATATTAAAGCATTATGTGCAAAATTAAGTATTTTTCCCCAAATTACTAACAACAGTGGTTTTGTTTAAATGCTCCAAATTAGATACACACGTTATGTTACGTGGCCATAAGAATCTGTAGTGTCCGTAACCATGTCAAATTCATGTTGCAATATCTTTTTAGCATTTTAAAATAATAAACATTTGCAGTTTATGTCTTTTCATCTGAATGACAATTTGAATTAGTTTTGAATAAAATAAAAAAAAGGTTATGGACACTAAGGACATAAAAGGGCATAATATTTTATTTAGCAAATGTGTTTCTTTTTA
Organism: Clarias laeviceps; assembly: GCA_030014305.1. NCBI lineage: Eukaryota > Metazoa > Chordata > Actinopteri > Siluriformes > Clariidae > Clarias > Clarias laeviceps. The sequence continues at coordinate 2,373,275 of JAQMYJ010000037.1, read as the reverse complement.
TCTTAAAAAAATATAAATGTGCATGCATATTTACAAAAAATGAAGCATGGATCAGGAGATAAGAGGCATTAAGTGTTATGAAAAATTATTTTATGAAAATTCTCTTTTTCACCTACAGTTTGTGAGACACTTTTTTGAGTAGATTTTAGAGCAGGGACTTGAAACTGTAAACTGAAGTGGTACTTCTACTTTTAGTGTAGTTCATTTTTAGGCAAGAACTTGTACTTTCACTAGAATATTGAGTTTGTGTTTCAACCACCTCTGGGATTTAATATGTTTCTCTGAAAACTTTTTTTCTTTACTAAAATGCCTTGTGTTCCAAGATAGCAACACATTAAAATTCAAGAGAATCAGGACTGAAAGATTTGGGAGGTTGGAGACAAGGCTAGGCAGTTTGGAGGAGGTGATCAGATCCCTTCATGATGCACCAAACAAATCAGAAAAGCATCTGCAGAACTCATACAAGCTGTAAGTAACCCGGAGGAATTAGATGAATCGTGTCTTAAGATAAAGGACAGTGATTACAAAATTAGATTTTATGTCTCACCATTCTGTTTTGTAAACAATTCTTTAGAATATGAATGTAATGAATGAGGATAAAAATTCCTCAGTGTGGTTTATACAATGACAAGTAGGCAAAAGTGGTAATAACCTCGTTTCTTTTGAGCTGATTATCTTAGACTTGTTGGAGGAAGTTCACCAGGGGACACAACTAGGGAACAATCAACACAGCTGTCGCAGCAAAGCCTCAAAGGATGGAAAAAGAAAAGGGCTTTCATTTCTTTAAACATCTTTGATGTTGTTATATTTAAGTTGAGATTTTGACAGCATTTAATGTGTTTAATTTCCTCAAACCAGCTATTACAGACCTATATTTATGCCCTATCTTCCGAGAGATCACAAGTTTGCATCCCGGTAATGACACAGCCGTTTATAGCTGTGAGACCTGGGAAGCAAATTGGCCGTGCTCCCAGGAGTTAAACTTTAATCATAGAAACAATAGACAATCAATTTAAAAACTGCATTTTGTATTTACTTGGGTTATCTTTGTTGTAATATTAAAATTAGTTTGATGATCTGAATCATTTAAGTGTGACTAATATGGAAAATAATAAAAAACTCAGAAAGGGACAGAACTTAACCTTTATTAACCTGTTTAAAAAGGAGTTTAACTGGGGAGCTTTATACTTTTAGCCAGTTTCCTGGAACTACCAAGTTTTCTTTTTATTAAAAATATGTTTGTTTTTTTTCATCAGTTTGGTTCTTTACTAAGGTGAGATCAGGGAAATCACAATCAGATCATCGGCTGAGAAACGAGGTCTCTGAGGTGGTCTTGTTTATCTTCTAAATGAATCGACTCATCTTTAAGTGAATTCATTCACCTGTAAGTACATCGCCTCACCTGCAGGGAAGTGATTTAAACACATCATAAGGTTTAAATGTCACAATTACCAATACCATCCAAGCCAGTTCCTCCATGTGTGCTCATAACCTCGAGCCTCTATATATAGAGCATAACTCAGTGTATCACCTGTAAGGGTCTCCATATCTTTTTGTATTACAGAGTAAGTGCTTCAAATGGTAGACGTATAGCCTTCAAATCACGGGTAAGTGCTCTTAATGTTCAACTTAACTGATGAACTTGTTTGCACGAAACACAATCAGGGAAGGTTGAAGGTTATTCCTTACATGCTACAGTATAAGACACGTAATTTTATTACATGAGTGTATGGTCCATTAAATGAGACCATGACCCGACCAGTCATCAGTAAATGGAATGAACACATGCAATTGGTACAATTTGGGGTTCGATAATACCCTATTTTTTTTTAAAGAAAACTTGGAACATTCACATGACATCTGGTTGAGACTAGAGGTGGACATCAGGATTGGTCCTCATAACTTATTAATTACTGCTGACAACATTTATAATGTATAGAACACGCGTAAACATGCATGTGTTCAATGTAAAGAGCTGAAAAATAACATAATACGTGATATGACTGATGCTGCAGTGGGGCCTCAGGGGTTTGGGGCTCTAGGTTGCTAATCAGGGTCAATGGTTTGAGCCCTGCCACCGCCGGGTCGCTACTGTCAAGGCTCTTAATCCAATGCTCATATAATCATTGCAAAGGGAAGTGGTATATAAATCATAAACTCAGTACGAATGAACCTTTATTGTAGGAACATTATTTAAAGGACACCAATTTTGCATTAATTATTTTGATCATTTTGGACAGACATACAGTACGTGTCTCTGTTGTGTTAATTTTTTCATATTTTAAGGCATTTACTTAGAACACATGCATATTTAATGTCAACATTATGAATGTTGTCAGCAGTATTTAATACGTTATCTGAGCCCATTCAGATGTACAACTCTAGTGTCTACCAGATGTCATGTGAACATTTAAAGAACATTTCAAGTATAAACAAATGCATATTGTCAAAGCCCAAATTGTACAAATTGCATGCATTTGTTCCATTTACAAATTTTTATGTCCATTCATGTTTACAAGGGGTCCCGGTTGACTGTTCTGGGCTTGTTGAGCGAGATATGTTTTGTAATTGAACCGAAGCTAAAAGCAGGATGATCAGGGCTTATTATTGTGACACATTCCATTATAGTTTCCCAGAGTGCAACAGTTCCAGAGTTTCACTGGCCGGGAATTACCTTACCTTAATTATTCTTACATGCAAGAAATGACCTTAAACCCTCCCTGATTGTGTTTTGTGCATACCAGTTCATCAGTTACATTGAACATTATATGTAATGACGCGTCTGGTTCAGCGCTGGACCGACCAATCAGACAGCGCCCTGCGTCACTGCTTCGACATCACGGACTGGGAAGTTTTCCGGACTGCCGCTGACAACAACATCAACAACTACGCTGAGTACGTAACGGACTTCATTCAAAAATGCATCAATGACGTCGTACCGCGGGTCAATGTACGGATTTACCCCAACCAGAAACCATGGGTTAAC
>JAQMYJ010000037.1:2346668-2357873 GCA_030014305.1 Clarias laeviceps | reverse complement strand
AGAACATGGTTGTTGTTCAATAATAAAATTATTCCTCAAAAATACAACTTGCCTAATAATTCTGCACTCCCTGTAGTGTAATATAACTACTTAAAAATAATAAGCACTTTTCATCAGTTAGTTCAGCCTTTATTCATCACATACACATTACTGCACAGTGAAATTCTTTATTCTTTGCATATCTCAGCTTTATAGGCTGGTGTCAGCGCGCAGGGTCAGCCATTATATGGCACCACTGGAGCAGACAGGGTTAAGGGCCTTGCTCAAGGGGTCAACAGTGGCAGCCTGGCAGAGCTGGGGCTCGAACCATCAACATTCAGATCAGTAACTCAGAGCCTTAACACACTGAGCCACCATTATTTCATGTAACATGCCATATTGAATTCACATAATTGGGCTTTATGAATTGTTATTTGTGTGACATTAAGTACTTATCAGCACTTATACAGGCTTATAGTAGACAATGTAAGTTATTATCTATTATAGTATGCAATATCAATACACAGTGTCAAAAACATGCAATACGTTAGGTAATGACGCTTAGTATAAAGCGAGGACTAAGAAATTTTCTGTGCACCGAGGGATTTTTATCGCAGCCGTAACTCTGAATATCTACACTACAATAACCTCTGGTTTAACCTCCAGATGTCACGCCCTGTTTAGATTAGACAAATTGACTCCAGCTGGAAAGCAGCAAACATTTCCATGAGTCATTTATTAATGTTCCAGTGTCTCATATTCCTGATAATATAGTACGCTTAAGGCAATCCCAGTGAGCTCTGCAGTATGTGACAGGATTTATGTTTATTCTATAACTCAGTATTAAATAAAATGCACTCAGCCTTGAGGTATTTAACACAGAAAGCCATTTTACGTTTCTTTATTATCCTCTAATGCAAGGCCGGACAGCTGGGAGTTAACGCTGAAATGATCACGTGAGAGGGATGTGCTGCCTCTAATGGAGGGTAGATTCATGTATAGATCTGCTTTTAGAGAGGAAATGACCTTGTTCATGAAAAGAATGGAGGAAAGGCATGAGATTGATGATGCAATCGGCTTACTTGGTGAGGAACCTCGTTCTATACAATACCGCACCTTCACAAATATAATTTTGCCCATAATCTTCTATATAGAAAACAAAGCATTAGTTTGGTTAAAGGCAAATACTTTATAGTTGCTATAGTAATAGTTCATGAATCTATTAAAAACATTATATATAATAATTGATTTGTAAGGAGGCTCCAGTGCCAGTGCTTTGTAACTGTCGAGCAGAAAGATTTTCCAGCCTCTTCGATTCAGTAGTTTTTGTGTTGCGTGTCTTATTAGGTTAAAAAAAATAATAAAGGAAATGAGGAGCTGGGGAGAAAACAACTGCTTTAACTGCAATAACTTGTTTTGTAGATGATCCAAAAACAGTAGATACAGCTATAAATAGATTTGTAATATAGCTTTAAAAATCTGTTCACAAATTGCTGTGATATAAGAGTAATGAAACATTTGAGGACATGTTACTATATAAAACTAATAAACTTTGATGTAGTAACGGTTAGTCATTGATTAGTCCCCATAACAACACATGTTAAAGAGTTTTATTTCTCACTTAATGACAACCGAGCATCATGATCTGGGTAAAGAGCAGATTTTGAGTTATTTGGCGCAAATATCAGCCAACATGGCAGCAAATCAATGCATTTAGGCATGTAGACATGGTCAAGGCAATCTGCTGAAGCTCAAATGAGCATCAATATGAGGAAGAAAGGTGATTTAAGTGTCTTTTAACGTGGCATGGTGGTTGGCTCTAGACAGGCTGGTACAGTATGAGGATCTCTATGCTTTACAGACAACAGTCTGAAAAAGAGAATAATCAAGTGAAGGTGGTTCTCTGCCCTGTTGATGTCAGAGGAGAAAGGCCAGAAGTGAACATCGAATTACTTTCTTTGCGTATCCCAGTGTAGCTCTGGGGTCAGAACGCAGGGTCAACCATGATACAGCACCCCTGGAGCAGATGAAGTTAAGGGACTTGGTTAAGGGCCCAGCATTGGAAACCTGGTGGATCTGGGGCATGATCTTCCAACCTTCCAATCAGTAACTCAGTGCCTTAACCCTTTGAGCTACCATTGCTCTGAAGATCTGATCTATTGAACTCGGATCGCTGGATTCAGGGTCTGGAGTGCTAACCAGTGCACAATGGAACCACAGAGATAAAAAAGCAACAGTAAGTAAAAAAATATCTCATTACAACCGAGCTATGCTGAACGCACAGCGCGTCGAACAGGAAACTGAGACTACAATTCACATGAGGTCACCAAAATTGGACAATTTTAGTAAATGTCACCTGGTCTGTTGAGACTTTATTACTGCTCCAACAGTCATATGGTCGGGTCAGAATTTGGCGTAAACAACATGAAAGCATGGATCCGTCCTGCCTTGTGTCAACGGTTCAGGCTGGTGTGGGGGTGTAATGGTGTGGGCACATTTTTGGACCCCTTAGTACCAGTTGTGCTTGGTTTAAATGCCACATCGTACCTGAGTATTATTGCTGACTGTATCCATCTGTTTATGAGCACAGGATAACATGACGTCACAAAACTAAAATCAACACGACGATGATATACTCAACTGGCCTCCAGAGTCACCAGATCTAAGTCCAATAGAGCACCTTTGTAGCATCATGGAGCAGCTTGTTGAATCTATGCCTTGAAGAATTAAATCAGTTAAATCAAGGCAAAAAGCATTAACAAGTATTAGCGAGGTGTACCTAATGAAGTGGCCGGTGTTGTATATTTACAGTTTGTTGACGGTTTAGTAGAGGTCCGTAGTTAAAAAGACAGAAACCAAGAAGTGATAAAGAATTCAAAGCGTTATGAACAATGACAGATTAATTTATTCAATGCTTTCTTTGGCATTGCATTACTTTATCACACACACAATTACATTTGGGATGGAAACGCTGAGCGGAATAAAAAACATTTGCTGATGAATATGTTTGGAAGGTGATTATCCGCAATGTCAATTTAAAACTTTGTTTTTATTTCAGGATTGTGTTGTTTTTCTTTTGCATCCCTGCTGGTAGGTGGATCGGCTCATGCCTGGCCTCGGCGTACCTTACACGACCTCGCATCAGTTAAATGAAGCACATTTCCTGAACTAATGGGGTGTTAAACCTCCTCCTGGCTAGTGAGAATTCTCCTGTCATCCATGTTCTCTGTCAGATGCTAAGCAGAGCCACCGTGCTGTAATGCCCAGGGTGTTATTCGCTTGATGTTCTGGTTTCCTTATTAAAAGCAAATCAGAAGCAGATTTTAATTAGTGCAGCAGATGCAATTTGCGGCATGCAAGAAATCCTAACGACTGAATATTAATGCAAATTAGCCGACTTATCATGCACTGCGACACCGACATAACACACGCGAGTCCGTAAGTGTCGTCATATGGCTAACAGGTACTAGGTTCTGTCATGAGGTTTCAGTAATTGCATGCAGGCTGTTTCCTAGACAACCTCGAAACATGGGTGTCACTTCTGTGAACGCTGATGGATTGCAAAAATGAATTCAAGTGTTCTCTTGATACTGTAGCAGCTCCGTCATCTCCGCTAGCTATTGTACAAAAAAAAAAAAAAATGCTGTTAGTGAGCTGAGATTAGCTACAGATGTTTAGAGATAATATGAACAACAAGGGAAAAAGTCTACTTAGATGAAATATTCAGAAATCATCACATGATAACTTGATTAACGGTAATATATTGTTTCATTGTTGAGAAAGAATTGCTAGCTTTTGGAGTTTAGCGACAGATCTTTGAGGTTTGGGAAAATCTGTCAGAATCCCACCGGATTTCTCCTTGCATGAAACAAACATGAGATAACATTCCAGCTGGTGAATACATACCTTCATTAACAATAAATGCTCATGCTAACAATAGGAAACCATTAAAGAGCACATTAGTGGGCAGCTGCTGGGCCTGAGTGTTATGCAAATGAGGACCTGCGTTTTCCCTTTAACAAAACTATTAAAAATTGCTTAATAAACAGGTAGAAAAATAAAATGGGGCGCAGTGGTAAAGTGCTCGCCTTATCATGCGGAGATCGCAAGTTTGATTCCCGGGTGATGCTGTAACCTCTCGCAGCCGGAGGTCTAGAGAGAGCTGATTGGCCGAGTCTCTCTCAGAGGGGAGGGATGAGAGGTACTTCGTGCTCCCACATTAATCAGGGCTCTACAGCCAATCAGGGGCGTCTGTGAGCTCACGCAAGTGCATTAGTGTAGCAGACGTACATACATACACACGTAATTTATTAATCCCATAGGGAAATTGTCTAATACAAAACAAAGAGAGTGCGAAAGATAATTAAAACGATTAATAAATAATAAAAAGAATAGGAAACAACCATGTTGGACAGGAGTTACTGCAGCAGGCTGCTACTGGTGCGGCGCCAAAATAGTTTGGTATTAAATAAAGAAATTAAAAGAGCTTCTACTCTCATAACTGTGTTCTGTTATTCTTCACAATCAAAAGTCCTGGTTTGACTCGAACGCCCCCTGTATTATTTTACTTACAGAGCTAAAAGATGCATGTTCTGTTTAAACACTTCTATTTGCCTTAAAACTAGTTATGTATATGTTTTTTATGGTTCGGTATGGGAACCAGTGATCACACCCACCTCACCTGTCATATCTTCCTGTTTCTTTGACTGATCAGATAGTGATGAGTTTCTGACGTCTTTTCCTTTGAAGCTGAAGGACAGTATTGACTGACTTTATTCTCACAGTACAGATGCTTCTACTCATCCACATGCTTATAGTGATGCGGTTGAACAGAAAGACCTTGAGGCTTTTTGATGCTGTTCCTCCTGTACAGAAAGACCTTGAGGATCCGCTTAGTGAGTGTAAACTACAGTCTTCCTGCTCAGCATCATTTTTATTCCCCACTAAAGGTAGCATGAGCATGAGAAAGCATGTTTCTACAAACTATGCACCGCAGTTCTATTTATTCAAGTGACTCATGGGCTTCCTCAAAGTGGGGGTGAGGTGGTGGGATCCAACACAGTAGGCCAATAAATGTAAAATCAATAGTTTCTAAATAGCATGTCAAATTCATACACATGCCATCGCAATACAGTGTGCGTACCGCTTTTCCCATGTCAATTTGTTGCACTTTTGTACATCTGTGGTTCATATTTAAAATTATTAGACATTATTTTCTGCTTAATACCTTAGAACTGTTCACGGTGGTGTAAGCCTGTACACGCGTGTTTATGTAGGTTGTGGAGTGAATTTGTAATTATTCAGGATACTGTGTGTGTGTGTGTGCATAGGATATTATAATACACACTGTGTGTATACATAGGGTTACAGACAGCCCTTCCTATACTCTCACACTACATACGTTGCGTAATAGCACCGCAAAATAAACAAGCTCCTCGCCCAGTTTGTTGGACAAATTTTGAGAAGTTGGAGTGTAATTATCCTCCAGGACACGGAAAAAGAAAAAAAAAAAGACTGAAGTATGAGAACAGCAGCCCAGCAAACCATTTTTTTCCAGTTTAATGTCATCAATAACAGATATTTAGTTTCAGTGTGCATCTCCCTGTTGCTAACCTAGCTGGGTCGTTGCTCCTTGGTCTGCTTCTTGGTCTTGCCAGCTGATATGATGTTGGCCCCACCCCCTTTGTCCTCAACTCTTCTGTGAAGGCTTTCCACAAGGTTAAGGAGTGTGTTTATGGGAATATTTGACTATTCTTCCAGAAGCGCATTTGTGAGGTCAGACACTGATGATGGACAAGAAGACCTGGGTAGCAGTCTTCGCTCTAATTCATCCCAAAGGTGTTCTATCAGGTTGAGGTCCGGACTCTGTGCAGGCCGGTCAAGTTCTTCCACACCAAACTCGCTCATCTATGTGTTTATGGACCTTGCTTTGTGCGCAGTAATGTTAGAACTGGTGTGGAGTTGTTTTTCAGTACTGTATTTGAGCTCAGCCTCTTCCTTCCAGTGAAAGGAACTCTTAATGCTTCAAGCATACCAGGACTTTTTGGACAATTTCATGCTCCCAACTTTGTGAGAACGGTTTAGGGACGACCCCTTCCTGTTCCAACATGACTGCGTACCAGTGCACAAAGCAAGGTCCATAAAGTTTGGTGTGAGAGGAGAAGTTCATTTAGAGTTATCAGCCTCAGAAATCACCAATTAACAAACAGCACCTCAGATTAGACATATTCGTAGACATACAGAGACATATACAGTACATTGGGACATACATCTCAATATCGACTGTGCAAAAGGAGACCTTTGTATATTTTGGATAAATGCCTTCAGTATTGTTTTACAGTGAGAAATAAAAACCAGGAAAGACCATGGACTTAGAAGGAGTGTCCAACTTTTGACTGCAGATCTTGTTTAAATAAGGTTCTAGCTTTTTTTGGCGTTGGTGTTAAGTCTTTAAGATTCAATTATCTGTACCTTTTTTACCTTTTTTTTTTTTCTCATATTCCAGCATGTTAGCTGGGGTCAGAGCGCAGGGTCAGCCAGGATACAGCGTCCCTGGAGCAGACAGCGTTAAGGGTCTTGCTCAAGGATCAGTATTAGACTGAACAGTCTGAGCCACCACTGCCTATTCCACCACTGTGGCGCTTTGTTATAGCTTTAGTGTAATGAATTTTTTTTAATAACTACACTTTATTTCAAAGTGATTAATGTCTTTTATAGGTAATAGCTATGAAATTGTAAAAAGTGTTACCATTGTTCGCAGTGATTAATACACTTTTTGGAATTTAAAGCATTAATAAAAATGCAAGGTATTCACTCAGGGCATGAATTTGGAATATGAAGTTTAAATTCAAGTCTGTTGTTAGCTGTTATACAAGAATAGATAATAGCATGGGACAAAAGGCTTGTCCCCTTTGTTGCCATGGATACCTGATTGATGATACATCCTGTTCCAGCCACATCAGTGTCAGGTATTTTAAGAGCAGGAACATCTCAGGAGAGGCTCAGGTCAGTGCGTCATTGGTTTAGATGTTTTTCAGCATGTTTTTTTTTTTTTGTACATTAAAAAAAAGGAATTGAACTACTTTGCAATGAGACTTTTAATGTCATGACATTTTATTTTATAGAAATACATATAGAATGTGGTGACAATGTGGTAATAAATTTCAGTCCAGTCCATATGTCAAGTTAGATCTTCAATAAGTAATCAAAGAAGCGAAAAACTGACCTTTTACACTGAAAGGTTAATAGAATAATGCTATTATCCACAATGATTTAGGGCTCAGTCTTGATTTTGTGTTTGTGATCCAGATATTTTATAGCACACAGTTATAGAAGGGATTTATTTACTGTATGGTCTCACTATCCGGTATCACCTTCTGAGTCTGGTTTCTTGATATCACCTTAGGGAGTTTTTCCTTGCCAACCTCACCTCCGGCTTGCTCATTTTTTTTATTTATGTCCATTGATAAATTGATAAAAGCGTCATACAAAAAAAAATTGTACTGAAATGAAGACTGATTTTCTTTCTGCCAATTGTTCTTGCTGGAATCACTTGAGCGATGTCAGATTGGATGGATGTCGTTGTTCGTGAGCTGCAATTTTCAAGTCTTGCCACAGATTCTCAATCAGGCTGAGGTCTGGGCTTTGACAAGGCTGACAAGTTGCCACTGCTGAGCTCTTCAGCAAGACCCTTTACCCTATCTGCTCCAGGGGCGCTGTGACCCAAGATATCCGCTCTGGCCCAACATTCTTCACTGGGATATGTAAGAAAATATATTATTTATAATAATTCTCGGGCTATCTTAGCTTTCCTAACATTCTCACAGCTTTAGCATTTACATATTTTAAGCTGTGAAGTTAGTCTTCCTGATTGATGTCATCTTTAATTGTCCGATGGATATTAATGCGTAACTTAGTGTTTTGTGCAATGAAACGAACAGTGTTTATTGATAACACAACGGTGAACTGAACTGATCAGTATGCACTTAAAGCGCCAACGTCTTCAATCCTTTTCCACATATTTGGGTTCCTGGGAGGCCTGCGTTTCAGACAGTCCAATCATGGCTCTGGCATACTGAGAAAACTTTCTACCTTGATGGTGTCCAAGCACTAGTGAAACACTGGGATAAGTGCATTAATGTATCAAAATCAGAATCAGAAAGAGTTTTATTGCCAAGTACGCTTGCACGTATAAGGAATTTGTTTTAGTGACAGAGCTTCCAGAACAAATCAAATGACAAGACAAAACAACACGACAAAAAACAAAACAAACAAACAAAAAGTTAACAACAAATGGAGTAGGTTGTGTTTTTGTTTTTTTTAAATAAAAGGTTAACAACAAATGGAGTAAGGTGTGGGATTCTAACAAATAAGTTACAGTAAATAAATAACTTTGGTACAGCACAGTATATTATACAGAGGTATTGCACACAATATTGCACATATATTTATTGCACAGTGAGAAGAATGTTTAACTGTTCATGAGGTAAATTGCCTGGTATAAAAGAACTGTTCTTGTGCCTGCCTGTCCTGGTGTTCGGTGCTCTGTAGCGTCGACCAGACGGCAAAAGTTTACAGAGAAGATGGCTTGGGTGTGAGGGGTCCAAAGTGGTATTCGAGCCCTTTTCTTCACTCTATATATATACAGTTCTTGCAGCGTGGGCAGGGGAGTGCCAATAATCCTTTCAGCAGTCCAAACCGTCCTTTGTAGTCTTCTGATGTCTGATTTCTTTCTGATGTAGCTGATTTTTTTCTCATGTAGCTCAAAATCAGGGGATTATATAGAGAAATAAAGGGAGTTTTTACTCTCAGAACTGTGTCCTGTTATTCTGTACAATCAAAAGTCCCACTTTGACTTGAACGCCCCTGCTTTTAAGTTGAATTATTATTTTTTTGCTAATAAATCAAGTTTCAGACATTTTTCATTGGGTTCTTAAATAAACTTTAAGCGAATAGTGAGTAACAGAAATACACTTTTGTCATATATTGCTGCATTTTTAATGAAAGTTTATACTATAAAAATGTTACTTGTTGAATATTTTACTCTCAGATGTGGGACCCGGCTGGGATCTCCACTGCCTCCTGCTCTTTGCCCTTGCCATTGAACCACTTTTCATTAAGCTTAGATCCTCTCTTGCTCCGTCATGTGGTGAAGCATAAATTATAACTATATGCTGATGACCTGTTGTTATATATGTCTGACCCTGCAGCATCTGTTCCTGCTATTTCACCTATTTTCGATCACTTTGGTTCTTTCTCAGAATATTAATTAATTTGCACAAGATTGAAAACTGTCCAGTCGACAATATTGCTTTACAACTTCAGCACCTAAACTTGCCTTTATTTCTGAACTCCCCTCTTATTTCTGAAATTGTAATTTAAAATGTTTTTTTTTAAAAATATATATATATATACTGTATATATGTATATAGTACTGTGCAAGTCATAAGCACCCTGTGGTTTTTTTGTCCAAAAAGTATTATACATGCTTATTTTATGGCTTCATTATTAATTCAGTACAAAAACAATTCTGGTTTCCAAACATTAGTATTCCAGCAAAAATTATAATCTTACAGGAAAATCTGTAGGCCAGAATAATAAGCAGCAAAAGACTATTTTTCAGACAAAAATAGTAAAAGAAAGAATAAAGAAAGAAAACTTCTAAGTTTTGCTGCACGAAAAAGCAGAAGGTGCGACTCAGAAGGACTGTGTGTGGTTCTGCTGGACATTCAGTAAAAATAAGCAGCTCATATCATTATAAAATGCACCCACTGTACCTGAGACTGTATTTAAGGCCAAGGCTCGTCACACCAATTATTGACTTTGTTTCATTAATTACTGTTTTCTGCTTTTTATTGCATTTTTCAAAACTTTTTTTGAAGACCGCCTTGCTCTACGGCAAGCATTTGCATGTGCCTGAGACTTTTGCACAGAACTGTATTTCATTGTATTTCTCGATATTTGTATATCGCAAGTGCTAAATATAAATAATTAGTAACTTGCTTTATTATATTTTGTATTTTTGCAGCTATACAATTTTAAATGTAAAACATGTTTTGATTTTCTATAATTTTTTTACCATAATTATATGTTATATGTATTATTATCCCTATATCTGCCAGTATTTTACAGGGTAAAATTTTTTTCTAAAGTATGCGTAGACTCATAGACAAAAGTGTGATGATGACGGATGACACGTATGTGAGACGTGAGACAATAGTGATCCCTATGTGTTGTCTACACTTCAAAGGCAATCAATACCAAAATCTATTTTACTTTGACATAATTGATTGGATGGTTTGTTACTGATGTCAACAGTATGCTCTGCATCATTTTATCTAACCTGGGGCAAACTGTATTACTTTTGTATTTAATACAATAAGATTCAAGATTCATATGTACAATATATGGTCATTTCACTTTTACTAGACTACATTGTTGGCTGTTTATTTGTACTTTTACTTACTTATACTTTCTTACTACACGTAGCAATGATTTAGTTGCATTCATACTTTGCCTGAGTATTTCTGAAATTCTAACTGAAGTTAAAGTGTAACATTAAAAAAATACTCCATACATTATTTATTTGAAAGGTTGCTTATTTTCCTCTCATCTAGCTCACGACTCATGTGCGCTCCATATTAGTAGAATACAGCTTCCAGGCAAGGCCATCAAAACCTATAAAGATTTGTGATGTCTCATTATCCGTAGTAACCTTTCCAGAGTAACGTGTAGTTAGAACAATAAGTTTGTTTAACCATTGGACTGCAGTGACAAACTTGAGCACGAGTGACCTGACCCTAACTCAGAAAAAGGTTCCCTGACTAAACTAAATGAAGCATCTTGAGGCACCTCAAGATAAAAAAAATAGTAAATGTAAAGTTTAGTAGATTTGCTGATTTGCTAAAACCTCATTAACTGCCTATATTTAACCACGTTAGTCTGTTTTCTTTGTTAATTCTACATTACTAGCATTGAATATAGTGGGGAGGGTTAGCAGCTAAGTAGCTACTAGCTAATGGTAAATAGTGCAAAAAAACTTTTGCTGTTTTCATACAACATTTTTAGACAAGACGTACTTAAAAAGTTTAAATTATTTAATTAAAAAGGTTAATTTATTTAATTTCAATAGTTAAACATAGTATGTTAAATTTTTAATACAAACCGGATTCCAAAAAAGTTGGGACACTAAACAAATTGTGAATAAAAACTGAATGCAATGATGTG
>JAQMYJ010000037.1:2300298-2329683 GCA_030014305.1 Clarias laeviceps | reverse complement strand
TTAAAATAATGGGAGGGGGGTGTTTTAATAAAACGACGTCTATCCGACATGAATCAGACATTTGGCAGATGTATGAAGATCTGATTAACATCCTCTAAAGAGCGGATCAGGGACGTTTTAACATCGGGCACGGACGTCTCGGCGACATCTGCCAGATGAGCAAACGCCGTCTGCCAGACATCTGCCAGATGAAAAAGACGACGTCGCATAGACGTCTCCGCGACGTGTGTGTGCTATCTGGGTGCTCAAAGTGAGGTAAAAGTCAGGTGACCTCCATGTTTCACCCTGTGAACTCTACTATAAACAGTCTGCAGTACCATCTAACATCTCTTCTTTTATTGTAGAATCTTTAAATACTGAGATAATATTATGAGCCCTAGTCACGTGACCAAGTGCTTAAATATTATAACAAACCCTATTCTAGTCACATGACCAAGTGCATATGTATCATAGCAGGCCCTAGTCATGTGACTAAGAACTTAATTATATACAGTAATTAGGCCCTAGTCACATGACCAATTACTTAACTTTATAAGGAGCCCTAGTCCTAGTCATGTGACTTAGAAATTAAATATTATATTAAGACGTAGTCATGTGACCAATTGCTAAAATATTATAATGAGCCCTAGTCACATGACTAATTACTTAATTTTATAATTAAGCCCTAGTCACATGACCAATTAATTTTATAATTAAGCCCTAGTCACATGACCAATTAATTTTATAATTAAGCCCTAGTCACATGACCAATTAATTTTATAAGGACCCCTAGTCGCATAACCAGCTACTTAAATAGTATAATAGGCCCTAGTCATGTGACTAAGAAATGAAATAGTATATTGAGCTGTAGTCATGTGACCAATTGCTTAAATATTACAACGAGACCTAGTCACCTGAACAAGTACTTAAATACTATGACAGGGTCTAGTCACATGACCAGGTGCTCAAATAATATAACAAACCCTAGTCATGTGACCAAGTACCTAAATGTCAGACCCAGCACTTAAATATTATAATGAATCATTACTATAATTATTCATAGTGTTTTTATTTTTCAGGTCAAACAGAAGCAAAATACCTAATTAAAATATATGTCACACGCTCATTACCACCATATGACCACGTCGATTCAGTAGATAAGGTGACCCACATTATAAACACCTACAGACAATTTAAATAATCTGAACGGGGGATCAGAAAATCCACTTTGTATAACTTGACTCACTGAATAACTGAATAACTATGTTATACCTGTTATTATATCCTGTTATTTGGATAGAGAGCTGAAACACAGTGTACTAAACTCACTAAACACACTAGCAGGCAGCTCTTATCTACTCTCACACAACACCACTTCAGTCTGCGCTACACACACGCTCTCTCTCTCTTTCTAATGCAACAGCAATAAAAGTTTACTGCTGTGAAGGGGACATCTGTATGAGTCTTAAACTGAAGTAAACTTTAATATCTGTCTTTTCATAAACAATGAAACTATTAAATGTTTTATAGCTCATTTTAGAAACCAACAGTTAATAGAGCGAAGCATAGAAACCGAGGCTCCAGCTCCAGACATGAGGCAAGTCTCTGGAACGCTACCTAATCTGTAAATAAAGTCATTAATTTTAAGGAGAATTTTATATAACAAAGATATACAGATGATCAAAAAGCACCAAAGTGCTTTATTTCTCTTATACCAAATCAATTTCCAACACCAACCATTTTTAATTAATTATCAAATGATGAATTTTGCTTCTTAACCATTTATAGAAACAAGTTACAGTGGAACCTTGGATTACGAGCATAATTTCAAAAATCAAAGCGAATTTTCCCATAAGAAATAATAAAAACCCAAATTATTTGTTCCACAGCCCCAAAAAATAAATATACAAAAATAATTAACACAAAATATAAAGTAAAAATAAAACAAATTAATTTGCACTTTATCTTTAAAAAAAAGGAAAAAGGAAAAGTAAAAATCAATCCCGACAGATAAGTGTTTCCTGTTAATGCCCGCAGGTGCTGTGTGTGTGTGTGTGTGTGTGTGTGATGCTAAAGTAAGAGGAGAGGAGGATTTCAGACCCTCCCCTCTTCTCGTTTTACACAGTAACCCTTCTTTCTGTCTTATTTGAGTTTTACACACACACACACACACACACACACATACTGTTTAAACGGAAAGACGAGGAACAATAAATGCTAATGACACTCGATTGAGCGACACACTAACGGAATCACTGCTGTAAAGTAAAAATAAAACAAATTAACCTGAACTTTACGTTTGAAAAGAATCGCGACAGAGCAGTGTTTCTGTGTAGAGCAAAGAGAAAGAGTGTGTGTGTGTGTGAAGGGGCACGGTGTCCAATGACACGCATAGACAAAGTGCAGGCTGATACAAAGAGAGCAGGGGAGACGATTAACCACAATTCCGCAGCACAAGAGAGATAAAAAACGCTCGGCGTCAAAACAAGGAGCGCATGCGTGATACATGATACTCGGTACTCGTAAACCAAGACTTGTTCGTTTTTCAAATTTATTAAAAATCTTTGCTCGTCTTGTGGACACTCGCAAACTGCGTTACTCACAATCCGAGGTTCCTGTTTTCACTTACATTACGGCAGCTACAGACCTTCATCATTCTCTCTTTATTGTTCCTCAGATGCAAAGCATAAACTCTGTAAAAGGGTACAAGCTCTGATGCTGGAGACTCCTTCAATAAATGTTAAGCAAACATCTCGCTACAGGAAAACGTCACGTCACGTTAATGATCAATTTAATCCGATTATAAGAGCATTCGCGCTACACGTCCATGTAAACAAGCTGTTACTATAGAAACGATAACGTGTTAGAATGAGTGCATTAATTTAAATCTGCGCTACTGTCAGTTGAAAACATTACGTCAGATTCCAGTCTAGCCGTGATGTTCAGATCATTGTTGTTTGCTCACTCTTGTTGTGTGTGTTTTATTCTGTGTTTTATGAGGAGCATCACTAATTTACGCTAAGCAAACTTGCTTAATAAACACGGCACAGAACGCGATGCCAGAGAGAACAGCGAGTACATCCGCTAGAGCAGAGGTGAAGGACAGATGATTTTATAAACGATTCGTCCAGATCGATCCAGTTCTGCAATCCATCCAGAACATGTGGATTGTATTGTTTCTCTCACTTATTTTCCTCCGGGATGCTTCATAACACAGTGTAACTACAGCTGCATCAGACAAAAGTAAGTAACACTTAGTGGTGTAATTAGAGTAATTAGTCTAATGAGTTTACTGTACTTAATCTTGCTATAATTGATGTAACCACCTACAGTTGTGATACCCGGAATAAACTGATACTTAGGAAACGTCACAAGACGCTTATACGGTATGAATAACCCACACCAGCACGGATATGGACGTGGCAGGGCTGAAGTTACCCTAGCAGCTGTCCATTCGTCCTGTTGGGCTGCTCATCAGTAGGAAGAAAATTACATTAAATAACTGTTTTCGTTTTGTTTTGTTTTGGCTGTTGTAGCTGAATAGATATAAGCAGCATTAAGGGTAATTGCTACGTTAAATCAAATTAAATCACAACGTCTTACTCTCACAACTTTTATTACTTTTTTTGGAAGACCTGCCTAAAAACCCTGATGTCCCATGTCTCCTTTTAACCGACTCTACAGCATCCTTTTATTAGTTAAGAGTCAATTGAAATAATGACTAATGATGAACGATAAATAAATACTGTAAATAAAAACTCCGCGTTTGCATCACGTCACATGATAACATCTTTTATTACATTGACATTTCATGAACTAATCGTAGTTCAAATATCTGCAGCCAAAGGTGATTTTAGACTGGCTTCATCGCCCCTACATTTAATCTCACCGCGCCTAAAGACAAATGATAATAACAGTGCATCATTATTTATAAATCATGTTTAGCGCTTTGGCAGCA
The DNA here is from genome assembly GCA_030014305.1 of Clarias laeviceps. Classification (NCBI taxonomy): domain Eukaryota; kingdom Metazoa; phylum Chordata; class Actinopteri; order Siluriformes; family Clariidae; genus Clarias; species Clarias laeviceps. Next base: position 2,325,746 of record JAQMYJ010000037.1, on the reverse strand, counting down.
TAATTTACACAACGAACGCCAGTGTGTAGAAATGAAGAAGAATTAGTAGCAGTTATTGAACAGTTCAGGGTAGAGCTGTTAGAGAGGTTCAGGTGGCTGATGTGTGTGAGACAGAAATTCCATGACAGTGCAACTTCATTTAGATTAAAAGTCCAGGAATTAAAAGCACAGGTCAATTACAACATGTGTAAGTGAGATCTGATGTAAGTGTTCTTTCCTAAAGATCGGTTTTTATTTAATGTTAATCTGATTTCACATGTGTGGTGCACTTTAAATTGCTTAACATTCATTTATTCATCTTCAACACCACTTTATCCTGTATACAGGGTCGCGGGGGGCGGAGCCTATCCTCTGAGATGTGGTGTACGTCCTGGATAGGGTGCAAATCCATTGACTACAGGCAATTGGGAACGCCAGTTAGCATAAACTGCATGTGTTTGGACCGGTGTCCCCGGTTTCCTCACACAGGAAAATAATAATAAAAAAGGGAAAAAAGGAAAATAATAAAAACATGCGAAACCTATGTGTATTAGTATTAGTAATAGTAATATAGGGGTTGTTCTAAATTCATTGGTCCTAAGATTTCCTATTATCGCACAGAAAAACAATATATTTGTATAAAATATGTCTCCGGGAATGAGATTGAAAGAATGAAATAGTATTAATAATATAATACAATATGTTCAGTGTTAATAAAAAAAATAAACAATAATTATTAGGAATAGACAGGTATAAATATCAAGATTACATTATCCTTAATATACATAAATAAATAAAACTAAAAACAAATCGAATTAAAAAAGAATAAAAAGTAAGCGCCCCCATTATCTCGCGCTATGAAACCAGCTAACATGGGGTGGAGTTTCTCGAGCTGCTTGCTATATATTTATGAGCATTGCTTCACTCGAGTGATGAATCCTGCACGGCACACCAGAGTTTTTTTTTTAAACGGGTCGCAAATGAGTCGTTTTAACACCATTTTATTAGTTTTAGCTGGATTTTTAGGAAGGTTTCATGTGGGCATGAGCTCGTGGAACCAAAATCAGCATGTGATTATTAACATTAAGGTGAACAATTCTTTTATAGTCTTAATTTATACATTTGTTCATCCTTAGTCACTGCCTGGGTCAGGGCTCTTCTTGTATTTTGAGAATTGAGCAAATTCTATTGTTTTGACAATATTGTGGACATGTACAGTAGAAACAAAAGAAAAGGGTGCCTTAAGCCACGCCCACATGATATTTTAATCCCGACACAGTCAGTGTTGTGGAGCTACACCCCTAATACACACCTAATACACACAGTCCTGAACATGTCATGCTACACGTCTAAAAGATTTTGATCAACTCTCTCTCTTTTAAAGAAAATGTTTTTTTATTTACTGCAGCACCATTAAGTCCATCAATAAATAAACAAGACGAGAGCAATAACTTGCACACACACGTGTTTAATGGATTTAGCAGCACAGACGACAAATCATGGCAAAAAAAAATATTGATATACTGTATATGGCTTGAACCGTTCGTTAATGTGCATTTATGTAAACTGTGATATGGAGGGTTTTACACAGTACAGAGAGGTGTGTGTGTGTGTGTGTGTGTGTGTGTGTGTGTGTGTGTGTGTGTCCTTGCTCACACAGACCCCCGTTGAGTTTGCAGTAGTTACGTTTCCTTTTCTAACTCTCGTCATGGTCACGTTTCCATAAAGCGTTGGTTATATGTCGATACCTCTGACTGTGTAATCGTCACGTCCTCTAAATCACGGATCCAATTTATTCAGTAGAAATTAAAAGGCTTTAAAAAGTGCACAAAGCACCAAGTATTAAAACATGAGGTCATTCAAATCCTACATTACACCTGAAAAATTAAATTAAATTCCTGATCTGTGGAAGCACTGATGAGTCTCGTGTTTGTTCCCTGACAGATAAATGCCTGCGAGCACGTTCGTCTACGAAACAGGACAGAAACGTGCCGAAATCAAGACGTCCTGTGTTCTGCTGAAAAGTCGTCACAGCTCCGCGTCCACGCCGAAGAGTTTATTTCTTTGCATGCTGTGAAAGAAAAAAATAATAATATATATATAACTTAAATTAACAGCAGGGTTAAGACTGTGAAAAATAATAATAATAATTTACAATCAATTGTTGTTAATAATATTCCTATTATTATTATTATTATTATATATAATTGTATAAATAAATTTTAATAATAATAATAATAATAATAGATGCATTATTATTAATATTATTAATATTACTATTATAAAATGTACAGATGCATCACAGTAAGAAAAGATTAGTTGTATTTTATTACAATATGTATTCATAAATTATTAATATTAAAATGGTTATGTTTATTAAATTAACATTTAACTGCTTAACGTTTATACCACACATAAAACCAGTGTATATATGTACATTATGTATTTATTTATTATTTATACATATTTATGTATTTATAATTGTTATTCCTATTATTATTATTATTATTATTAATAATAATTCATTCAATTAATTTAAGTAGGAAACTACACATTGTATACAGTGGAACCTTGGATTACGAGCATAATTCATTCCAGAAGCGAGAGCAGGAGGGGTGTGTGAGTGTGCGTCAAAACAAGAAGCGCATGCGTGATACTCGATACTCGTAAACCAAGACTTGTTCGTTTTTCAAGTCAAAATTTATTAAAAATCTTTCCTCGTCTTGTGGACACTCGCAAACCGCGTTACTCGCAATCCCAGGTTTCACTGTATTTACTAATTACTTTATTGCTAAATCTTACATTAAAGCACGTTATCTTTTATCAATTAACATTCAATAAAATTAACAGCAAGTCTATTCACCAATTAAATATGTGTAAACTAATTTCCTGTTTTGAATTTTACGGTTTCTTACAGTAAACCACAATTGATTTGTACTGCAATAAAATAAAAAATAAAAAACACGGTTATCCACATGACGGTGTCTCTTCAATCTACTGCACAGCTGATGAGTTTGCAATTCAGCCTCCCTGCCAAGACTGTTCTGCCTCTCTAATGGCATCCCTCCAGGGAACACACACACACACACACACACACACACACACACACACACACACACACAAAGGAGCGCTTGGATAATAGCCATAAGCATGCTCATATTCCGCTGTTATATTGAAAAAAAAAAAAAAAAAAAAAAAAAAAAACAGACTCTGACGGCACTGAACCCCTGGAGCTCTGATTAACCTCTAGTAATCTGGAGGATGGAGATTCGCCACAATCGATATTCCTCTACATGCAGATGCCAGCGGGGTGAGAGAGACTTCAGACCTGCCATCATATCGCATTTAATGCATTAAAGAAATAAGAAAAAGCATTGCTCCCTTCTGGCCAGGTTTTATTTTAAAGAATACATAATGAAGTGACCCAAGAGACAGAATGCAGGAGGAGCCAACCACTTAAGACGAGTCGATATGTTAAACAGCTCCAAGGACTTTTGTGGGAAGAGATACACTAACACACTGCGATGTGTAACAGTGAGTGATGAAACTATTCCTCCAACTTGGTTCGTTAGCTACTACTTCAAATTTATCAAATGGTGTTGGGACGAAGAGTCTGGGGTCCATGGGTAGGCGTGGCATGCAGAGACCCAACAACACGGGCCAGTGCAGTCCTGGAGAAAGACGGCATGACACATGGTGCTACAGTGCCTGTAATGTGCAAGTGATGCTGGTTGGTGTGGTACGAGGACGTGTATTGTACTGCAAAACAGACAAGCGTTTCATACGTAAAAAGCAAGCAGTCCAATCATGGCTTTGGCCAAGAAAAATAATCTTTCTACCTTGATGGTGTCCAAGCACTAGTGAAACACTGGGATAAGTGCATTAGTGTATCAGGGGTTTATATAGAGAAATAAAGGGAGTTTTTACTCTCATAACTCTCATTGAATTGAATTGTTCTGTTATTCTGGACAATCCAAAGTCCCGCTTTGAATATACAGACCCCATGTTAAAATATACAGACCCCATGTTAAATTCATGCCAATTGCACAGGGAGGAATTTTCAAAAAATACATTTGTTGTTGTTGGCTGCTCTGATCAAGGGGTCGCCACAGCAAACCAAAGATCTGCACAGGATTTACACCAGACACCATTCCTGAACATTTTTTTCCAGGTTTTGGACTGGCACTGCATCCAGTGCCTGGGGTTTGGGCACTGGTTGGGAATCAAGCCCAGGCCTTACACCTGGCAAGCAAGACGGTCTACCACTGAGCCACCAATGCCCAGCAGTTAAACCTGCATTAAGCCATAAAATTAGGCGTAATTAATGACGGCTGCATTGGCGGTGTCAAACCACTGGCTGTCTGCCGTCCATCGCTTTAGGTAATGAGCTAATTACAATTGTTGTACTGTAGTTTAACTCAACACAAGATATTTAGGGACGATGTGCAGGGTGTTGAAGACGAAGGTTAGGCAAATGCAAAGTAACGTTAGTATATAACTTAACAGTAGCCCCCCTTAGCATTTTTGCTAAGCTAAAGTTAAGCTAGCTAACTAGTGTTAACTGGGGTAAGTTCCAACCAAAAGCTAGTCTCTGTTCGTTCCACCCATTTACCTACTTATACTGTAGAATTAACTGTGATGTAGCCGGAGTCAGGACCTGACAAGATGACCAGAGCTCCCACAGCCGAGCTTCAAATCTGCTCTCCTGAACACCTATAGGTGACATCGTGGAGGGATTTTTCCAGTTCTTATACGGTCCATGGCAGCCTTGTATTAAAAATACTGCTTATAATGAATATTATGTTCATTTGTCCAAATTGTTTAAAACCTGAGAAATTGGCTGTAATTCTTGAACAGATCATAGAAGAATTTTGTTAAAATCCTTGAATTAAAGCTGAACATCTGCTTTCCAAGTACGTCTTGGTGGTGTACAGAGGCAGATATCCGGATACTTACGGGCCTGATCCATACCCATTTAAACATCATTAATCAACTGTTCCAATTACTTAAACTACCCAGAGCTCCTTTACAAATATCAGACATGTACGAGTTCCAGGTCCAGGATAACACGATCAATCTGCGGATCTAATCACAGACAGACGTCGCACGTGAACAGATTATCGAGTTATAGATCTGCTCGGCATGATCGACGTGCAAAGCATGGAGTGCAGACTCACAGACCCGAGGCGTCTCGAAAACCGAGCAAAGCAGGACACAAGCCCTGGCAAAGCATAGAGCGGTTATTGTGCTCTCTAATGAGCACCAGGACATGAAGCTGCGAACACACACACACACACACACACACACACACACACACACACACACACACACACACACACACACAGCTGCTTACCAGCTACCAGCCATCTTATTTCACACCAAAATGCCTCTCTTGGATAATAAGCAGCCTCTGGCGAGGTGCGGCTGATCCTGATTGGTCTGTTTCAGGTTATTTTGCACTGGCAGAGATGAAAGTTCCCCAGGAACACACCATGACTGTGTCTGAAGTGACTGCTCACACACTATACACACACACTATTCCTACTAAAAGAAAACCCAAAAGCAGCATCAAGTAATAAATAATAATAATAATAAGGAAAGGCATTAGCAGCGATCTGCGGGTCCAAGCACCCTAATTTAAGAACATCCTATTTTTCCAATTTCCAAGACAGCAAAAGTTATCAAGCATTAAGCAATTTTTTTTTGCCAACTATATTCAGATCAGATTTGACATCTCTGGAGCATACAGTTTGTTGTGTATAAACTGCGCCCCCCCCCACCCCCCACACCCACCCCGGTCCCCAATTTGGGTTATCTGCCAAATTCCCACCCATCAGTCATTTCTCACCTGTTTTGCATTGTAACATCAGAGCATGAGGATCCTCCAAGACATGGGACTCAAGCCGAGTGCATCACTGCACTGCCAGAGCCTGTGATGGGTTACTGGTACTGTGATTGACTACATGTGCCCCTCCTCCTGCACTCACACCCACCACCACCACCACCACTGGGTGTGGCATCATCAGAATTTTAACACATTTAAGCGCCGTCGCTAATCACGGCAATGCTGATCATGAAGGCGATTCTGCTTTTACACTACCGTACAATCGAGTAAGTTCTATATTTCAGAAACAGTATGGCTCAATGTTTTATTTGCTCCACGAGCTTCTCACTCGGCAGCCTGTCGCCCACCTAGATATCTTACAATGACAAAACAAAGTACTGGTGCTGGTTTTATTTATTTATTTATTTATTTATTTTTTATGTTGTACATATAATACAGAAATTTCAAGCTGCTAACTTCAGTCGTTTTGGAGAGATGATTTTATATGAGCCCCAAAAAGAGTAACAGAGTTATACTGTCTCACGTCAAACAATCATCATTTAAAATGCAAATTATTAATAATTTTTAGTATAATTAGTATAATAATTTTAGTATCGATACTAAAATTTACTGTAAACGTCTTTGGTGTAAGGACTCGTGGTGTTATGGCTTCACTAAATCTTCCATAAAAAAACATGTAAACTCACTTCGCTTGACTTTCCACTGACACAAACGAGACTAGAACGTCTCCCGGATGTACACGTGACTTAGCTGGCGTCCGGTTCGGCTCGGTGCGTTCGCTCTGAGGCAAATGCCTTGCAAAATTTTTCAGTTGTTAAGGCGAAAAGGTTTGTATGCTGAGCCTCCACTGTACGGTGAATTGTAAAGTTTGTTTGGACGGTGCATATTCAATGCATTTTTTTTTTCCCCTTTGTTATTGTTGTTGTTGTTGTTGTTTCTAAGTCAAACTAACCATCACTTCCTTTTTAAGGCTCCTTTCTGACCGACAACCGTTAACGTCGACCTGATTTTAGAAAACTCATCTTTAAATAAAAGTGTTTAAAGACCAACGACCTACGTTCTAACCCACATGTTTATTAGATTCCATAAAAACAGCCCAGGAATATGAGCACCTGCCAGGAAACGTCACATGACTCTGGTAATGTCTTTAGCATGGAGATAACACCGGAGCCAGACGCAAATTGCGCCCACGCTTATTCATTACCTAGGAAGCGGAGATGCTCGAGAGAGCCGCGAGTGTTTGTGTGCAGAGCAGCCATGAATAAGGTTAAATGAGTGTTTACGTATCTGTGTGTGTGTGTTCTTACAGCTGCACCGAGGGCTCGATCCAGGTCCGCGATAATGTCCTCCTCGTCCTCCAATCCGATAGAGAGACGGATCAGCGTGTCCGTGATGCCCAGCTCCATCCGCTGCTCCTCCGACACTGACGCATGGGTCATGATTGCTCTGTGAATGAACGACACGGGCGTATCAGGATTATTACACGGCCTACAGGCCACACGGGATTATTCACGTCTGGATAAACGACTGACCCGTGCCTCCAGCCTCAACCCGATTTGATTGGAGAGGCGAAATCGTTTAGTTATTACAGCCTTCGAGAAGCGACCGGGTTAATATGATAACGGGACCGAATTAAATATACTACGCAGACTTTAAATAAAACACACAGCCTTGCAGACTGCAGGCAAATCGGAAATCAGTATTAAAGTTTAAATATTTAATGAGCCTTTTCTCCCCCGAATGCACCCATGACCCTTAATACACAACGAATGCGGTTTGTCTTTTTAAAAATAAATAAATAAAAGATTCATGCCGCTTACAGATGGTGCGCCAGGCTGCGTTAGTGCCCTCTTGTGAATCATAAGCCTTTATAACAAGCGTATCAGTATTTCTGTATATTAATAATAAAAACGGTTTCCGTCTAAACCTGATTCTCTGTATCTGTCCTTGTCTGTTGTAATTAAAGTCTGTAGGACGGGTTTTTATTTTATGAGAGACGGCATTCCTGGGAGAGTTCAAAGGAGAAAGCCGCTGCTGAGAACACAAAGGCTCGGCTCATGTTTGCCAAAAAAAACATTTGGTTATTGGAGAGACTTTTGGGCAAATATTCTGTGGGATGATGAGAAACGTGTGCGTCCGGTTTCATCTAGTGTAAAACTAACAGCATTTCATAAAAAGCACTGCAGTGAAACATGGTGGTGGTAGTGGGGCTGAAGGATTGGATGGAAATGACTTTGTGCAGTAAACCTGCAGTAGCTTCATTTATACTTGTGGCATTTGGCAGAAACCCTTAGAGCGACTTATTTTTTATTTCATTATACATTTGAGCAGTTGAACCTGGGACCTTACGTACCATAGTGCAATGCCTTAACCACTGCGCTACCCCTACCCGCCCCTTCAAGGCTCACCAGGGGGGCTTTCCAATTTGGGAAACTTCATTGTAAAATTGCTTTGTGAATTGGTGTCTCAGTGGTACGTTTCTCGTCCGGATTCGATTTCCACCCAAACCCCAGTGACCGTTCCAAGCCTGGATAAAACAGGGGGGTTGGGTCAGGAGTGTAAAGCCTGTGCCCAGCTGTTGTGCGAGTCCTGGACAGGAACAGCCGAAAGACAAGTGAACAATGGCTTTACACTCATTAAACCATTACGCATCACTAAATGGTACTGAATCTGACTAAACTGGGACTTTTAAGCCTAACCAAAAAAAAAATTTATTTTAGAGACCCAGTTTAATTTTTTTGCATCTGGAAAATGCGTCGATCTGATAAACACTGGGGAACTTCATTAGTGCCAGGAACGGCACAACATCCCATGAAGAAAGTGTTCCCAGTTTGAAGTGTACTCAAAGGAACCTGCGGTACTTACGGATGCTCAGCCAGACTCTCGTAGCCTCCGAGACTTTCAGCCAAAGCGACCAACTGAAGGGGGAAAATAAAAAATAAATAAAAAACATACAGATAGAATTAAACAAACTCTGAATACTTCATTTAAAGTTTTTAAAGTTGCATTGTCTATAGACAGACGGATAAAGATTGGGTAATACGCATACAGTACACGTTTTCTACAGAACTCTGTTAGTGACGGTCCTACCTGAAATAAAAATAACAATACAGTAACGATAAAGTAATAAAAACGAGATCTGGCCTAGTACACATCCATGATGTACGACGAGAAAACCTCGGCTGGTGTTTCTCCCCATCGTTTCCCCGCGGCAGCCTCGAGGTTCGCTGTGCTGAGTGTTCGGAGATGCTTTTCTGCTTCACCGCAGGTGTAAAGAGTCATTATTTAAGCTACCGTAGCCTTCCTGTCAGCTTGAACCTATTATCCTTTCATTAGCATGACATTTTCTCATCTTCCCATCAGGACATATTTGTTTTGCCTTGACATCTGTCTGTGTAAAGACCTTTGTGCATGAAAATGTTCGGGGATCTGTAACACGCAAACCAAACCACGGACATTTGTATTTTAAAAATGAAAATCCAAACCCCTTTTCTGATTTAAAAAAACAAACAAAAAAAAAAAAAAAAAAAAAAAAGACCTAGTGGGTTTTATTTTATTTAAACAAAAAGAGACCCCTCCCAGTGGCGTGAAACATTAAGTCATATTCTTTCTCTCATCACCTTCAGGTTCTTGAGGAAAGCCGTGGCATGCTCCAGTTTGCCTTTGATGTAGAAGGTGATCATCCCGGGACAGCCTGAGCACTGTCTCTTCATCAGCTCGTACTGGGGGTGAGACGGCAAACCTGGGGACGGAAACGAGACAGTTCTTCTCATTCAGGGTTCACATTATCTTTCTTCTCTCAAGATGAGAACTTGTTCTGATGGCTTTGAATTATTTATGGTGTTTCCCCCACAAATACATAATGGTTTAGACTTGAGCTCCTAAAGCAATAGTGCCCTCTAGTGGATATAAACCTATAACACACCATGCCTCTTAAAATGTATCAAGTTAAATTAATACTTTTATTTTTAAACCTTATATTTGTTCAGTCTCTCTCTCTAATTTATAGTGAAACTAAGTTTTTTCATGTAAAGAATGTAGAGAACTTTTTTGCACTTACATATAAAGTAATAAATATAAATAGTGTTTATTATCCTGACCGTCTCCAACAAAAACATATCAATATGTTAGTGTGAAAAAATGTCCAAGTCCATAAAATATTGTGATGTTCAAATCCTGTTAGGCAGAAGTTAATGTACCACCAAAAGACAAATACAAGTTTGTTTGTTTTCTTAGTAAAGAAGTGGAACAATGGACGGACTCAGATATATTACATTACTATTGTAATGGGGTAAACAGGTGTTCTGATTAAATTTACAGGGGGAGGAAAAACATGATGAAACATGAGGTCGCTTTTTTCCCTCCTACATCCCTTAAAGTTCTCAGTAAATGAAAGCTTCGACTGAAGCTCTGGTTAATCCATGGGGGTTTTAATAAATAAAGGCGACGTCGTGTCACTGCACTCACCCGGGAAAATGACTTTGTCCACCCTGGGATCGGCCTCGAGAAACTTGGCCACGGCCAGCGCGTTGCTGAAGTGCTGCTTCATCCTCAGAGGCAGCGTTTTCAGTCCGCGATTACACAAGTAGCAGTCGAACGGGGACGGGACGCAGCCAAGGGCTAAACATCGGGGCAGAAGATAAATATTTAGAGATATTTAATAAAGATAGATAAGCGTTACTGGTCATCATCATCATCACCATACCGTTCTGCAGAAACTTCAGCTTTTCATTCAGGTCCTGACGGGTGACGGAGATCAGCCCCATGACGACATCACTGTGCCCTGAACAAGACACACAGCCGACATCCTGAGTTTACGTCACAACTCTAACTCCTGCTCTGTGTGTCAGGAACATTTAATCACATCGTTATTTATCCAGGATTCGACATTTACCGTTCATGTACTTTGTAGCGGAGTACATGCACATGTCTGCTCCCAAGGCCAGGGGGCGCTGTAGAGGTGAAATATTCACACAATTAGATGAAGAAATTCGATTATGTGTTTGAAATTCGACACACTATTACATGTCAAGAGAAAAGAGTGAATAAAATAACGTGATGTTCTTTAATTAATCCCACCAACCTGAAATTGACCCGATGCTTTATTTTGCCCTTTTTAAACTACAGTGGTACCTCGGCATACAAACGCTCCGCATCACAAAGGTTTACCTTAAGAATTGACATTTTTCGCAAGAAATTTGCCTCGAGAGAACAAACCGCTCCGAAACGCAAGTCACGCGTCCGTCCGGCAGACGTTCAAAACTAGTTTGCATCAGTGAAAAGCCAAGCGAAGTGAGTTTACCAGGACAACCCCTGACCCCCTGACCTCCTGACCCCGTAACCTGACGTGAAGAAGTACACGACACTACTTGCGGAGATCTGTCCTTTCATACAGAACCCCTTTTAAAGATTCAATTCAAGATGCATCGTTATGAGATACAAAGCTGAGGATCAAAGGAAGACTGTAGATTGATTTGATGCGCTTTTTTAGATTTGATTCCATGTTTATTGTCGGATTTGTCTCAAACCGCTACATTCCTTTCGTTTTTTTTTTTTAACGTATTAAAAACTACAAAAAGTTTCTAATAAACACTGAAATTCTGTGCAACTTGTTTTGTTGATTGTTCATGTTTAAATGTCACGTCTTGTATAAAGTGAATATCTTTTTTTTTCTTTTCCTGCTCCACACTCCAGTCCAGTAGATGGCAGTGTTGCACCAACTGTTTATTAAGTCAAAATAGAAAGAAGTAGCAGAGATGCTCTTACAAAATCAGTAGAAGATGCAAGCGGATTCCATGTTCCAGAAACAGCCGGCGTGTCTACAGTTTGCCAAGAATACGCGTTTTTTTTTCTTGTTCCTGATGTAAATACGAGGCTGTTGTTCATACCTGGAAGTACGCGGACATGAAGGTGTTGTCCACGACCACGATGATGTCCTTGTTGTACTCGTGTGTGAGATCAGAGCAGGCTTTAATGTCCACGACCTTCATAGTTGGATTTGTTGGAGTTTCGATCCATAACAGCTACACGGACCAGAAGAGAGACAAGGTTTTCACTTGTTTATCCCAATAATCCTAAAATAAAACCCTAAAAGCACCGACTTGTTTTTCCTGCTTAGTGACGAATCAAATCAGGAAGGGATAAAACGTAAAGAATATTTTTTTTTCTTTACAGAAAAGAGAGAGAAATTCACTCCTGAACAATCTTCGAACCTTTGTGTTGGGCTTCAGAGCCGCTTTTAACTCGTCCAGCTTGGTGAAGTCAGCGAAGGTGATGTCGTATCCGATCTCTCCAGCTATTGTTTTAAAATAACGATTGGTTCCTGGAAGACAAGAAAGCTCATCTTTACTCACCTATCACACGTTCGTTAATGATGTTACAGTACGCTGTATTAGCACGCGACGTACCTCCATAGACGTCGTTCATGCACACAATCCCATCTCCAGCCTTCAGCATGTGCACGATGGTCGTGGTAGCGGCTAACCCAGAGGCCAGAGCGACACCTGTCCGAACACCCCACCGTCGCGTATTAATAACGTCGAGTAAACAAATTGTGAAAAAGGAGATTTGGGGTTTATTAGAATAGATTTAAAATGCATTAATAAATATAAAGTCGTCTGATTGGTTGATATTAGCTATTGGATGACCAGGTTCCCTACCAACCTACCCTACTATGTGACTATAAACTAAACCGGTTCGTAGTCACCAGGACAGAAAACATGGGTTTCCATGTAGCTGAGAGATCACAGCAGGTCTTCATAGTTACATTGTAGCAAGTGGTAGGTGAGTCATAACAGTTCTTAGACAGGTTTTGGAGAGTTCTTAAGAGAGTTTTGCATGGTTCTTAGCCAAGTCCTAGGTGACCTTTAAGTATCTTCATTTAAACATTTCATTAAAAAAAAAGGTGTCGTCAAATCGTGTAACTTCACAGACTTGAGCGACCAAGAACCGCCGAGAATTTCAACTCAGGACAATTTAGTGTGTTCAAGCAAGCAAAAGTTCAGAAATTTGGAAACGAATCATCTACTATTAATAAATCCATCCATTCTTATTAATTTTAATTATTCTTATTAATAATAATTAATTAATAACTTACCTCTTCAGGAATGTGGTTATGCATTGGTGTCATGCAGAAAGATTTACAGATAATTTTCAATCAAGTTTGTTGATACGACAAGTGACTTACAGTGCTGAGCTCCGTCCAGAGCAGCGACGGCTCTTTCCAGACAATTCCGTGTGGGATTCCCGCTGCGACTGTACTCATAACCCTGCAGTTACAACAACACATGGGGGAAGGGAAGTCAAGGCAAAGCAGCCAAAAACGACTTTTCTGAACATAAAACTTTGTGATTTTTAGACCTCTGTCAAATTCTCTCAAAAACCCCAACGCCCGCTGTGCTTTTTAAAAATTCATTTAAACAATTCTGCAATCAAAGTACCATGTGCCAACACTAACACAGCAAGAAATACTGCTGCAGGGAGAAAATCGAACGAGTGGACTGAAATCTCTGGAGAAGAACTATACAAACACTTGGCCCTCACGCTGTATATAAAATCCTTCAAATCTCAGAAATTAAAGGCGTGGCAATTCCATCTTCTGGTGTCCCTACCCTCAGCAGGTCATATCCAGACACCGGTTCCTCAGCATCACATGGAATATGCACTTGAGTGATCCTGAGGAAGATACCGCCAATGATGGAAAAACTGCACAGGTGAGTATGAACTTCATGTACTGCATAAACTTCGGCCTCTGTACGACTGTTGGACGAGCGAATGGTAGCCACGGATGCTAGGATCAGCCTGAAGCAGTACATCAAGAACAAACCAAGACGGTGGGGAATTAAGAGAACATCAGATCAAAAACAAACATTCAAGTCAAATAGGAAGGGGCTTTGTCTTTTGGTTCGGTGATGTCATTGGGTAGACAGGACTTCCTGGGATCTGGAGATCACTTTTATTGTGATAATTTCTATACCAGCCTAGTCCTCTTCTGGTGCCTTCATGACCTTGGGTTTGAAGCCTGTTGGACCTACAATTGGTAAGATTTTCTTCTTCTTCTTCCTTCACTGGTCTTGTTTAGACCGTATGTCTCCATCTACCACATCTTCCTTCAACCTCCTGCATGTCCTCCTCCCTCATCACATCCATAAACCTCATCTTGAGCCTTCTTTTCCTCCTCTTGCCTGGCAGCTTCACCTCTATAACATTCTCCACCTGATATAAACCTCATCCCTCCTCTGCACATGTCCAAACCGTCTTAATCTCTAACTTCGTCATCAAATCGTCCTACCTCTAATACACTCATTTCTAATCCTGTCCATTCCTGTCACTTCTAAAGCAAAAATCACAGCATCTCCAGCTCAGGCCACTTCCAGCTCTGCTTCCTGCCAGTAAATACCAACGAGGAAATGTCTATGGGGATCCATTATGTGGAAGATTGTGTAAATCCAGCAGCAGGTACCAGATACCACGGGGGGCGGGGGGAGTTGACCTGTCAGACCAGCTGATTGGCTCCCATACAGTACCGCATGGAAAAAGAGCAGACAGTGCTACATGACTGTGCTGCGCCATTGCATTGACATCGGTGTCATCAACACCTGCTTGATAACATATGCTTGTGGTTTATTGCACTTTTAAGCAATTTGTCTACCACACAATTAGTACAAATACTGTGTAAAGCTGCTTTGCGACAACGGCAATTGTTAGAAGCGCTATACAAATAAAATTTAATTGAATATGCGTGAAGGTTGGGGTGTACGGATTGATCTAAAAAAAACTGACACTACATGCATGTACACATACTAAAACACAACGCTCATGGAGGACTTCTATTGCAGGTCTTAAAGGGTTAATAAATAGTAATTACCGTTTCCACACAGTGTAATCTGCCAGGGTCATGTCACTTTTAATAACCGGTTATAATATTTTTTTTTCCCCCGTTAACCCTGGTACTGTCTAATAAAACAAGATGACTCGACCACATGTAAACATGTACACACACACACACACACACAGCTACACCACAGTCTGAGGCGTGTGCTGACTAAGCAGTGTTTATTGCCTACAGCATGGAGCTTCCACATGAAGCCTTAACCACAGTTACCTCATAGCGGAGTGTGATTTTAATATTTTACCCCATGACTCAGCTTTTAACTCACCAAGAGCACAGAAACATTCTGTACCTCCATTCATTTTATTAGTCTTTACCTGAATGAGCAGTTAGACTGACATCACAGGGACCGCTCTTAACCACTTAATGGTTTTCAAACAGTTTTAGAGGAACACAAGGAACACACAAACTATCTACACACACCATCATCTAGAGTCGGACAAAAAGCTGCGCTTGGAGTCCTGATTGGTCAATTAATTCTGATTATTAGATTAATCCTCCTTAGCCTTGGTTCGTCACTTAACCCTGATTTATCATTTAACCCCAACCCCGATTGGAGCGATGAGGATTATTATGATGATATTAAGCATCATATTTACCAGACTAATCATTAATCATCCATAATCATCATATACAACACGTGATTCTCAGCTGCATGCAATATTTTGCATTTTAGTAAAATTTTCATTTGACTTTTTTAGTTTAAGTTTAACTTCTTTTCCTTCATTACCCACAATGCTATTCAGCTGTTACTCCAGAAACTCCATACCATATTAGAACTAGCACACTCCAGCTTCCTTTTACGAGAGGACACACACACACACACACACACTCTCTCTCATGTCCTCTGAGACGTTTCTCACAGACGTCCCCACCCCCTTCAGGAACCCCCCTGCACGTGTCTTGACCTGTCCGTGGGGGGGGGTTTGTGCCAGATGTCCGAGACGGAGATCTTCTTTTTGTCACTTTGTCCTCGGTTTGTGGTGTCAGTGCAGTGGGGATATGTAGAATAATGCTTATATACAAAATGTAATTTTTATAAATGACTTAATTATTTTATCGTCACATGATTCATGTTTAAAAATTTATTACTTTTAATTAATAAAAATTTTTTAATCAATGATTTTTTTTCTAACCCATCATTCATTTGCAACTCATAATTCATGAGGCAATTTTTTTGTGACACTTTAATAATGCATATCCATGATCTTTAACTTTCAAAAAAGTTCTCTTATGTAATCATTAATCATGAAACTTTTTTTTTTTTTTTTTTTTAACCTCAGCAGGTTTCACAAATCCCACCAGCGGAAAGCATGTGCTTTTTCAGTGAGGGTTTTTTTTTTTTTTCCCTTACAACATTTCTACCAGTTGCTGCGAGATGAATTGTGTTCGTGTGCTGACACGACCGAGCGAGAGTCCAAACATGCTGTGAGCTTTAGAGCTCTCGGTCTAATGGCTCTTTGGGCGACAAACACATTGTGTGAAAAAGCAACAAAGAAATAGCTGTTTTTTTTTTTACCATGGCAACAAACAACAAATGTCACCTGAAAAAAAAAAAAAAAACCTCATGAGAAACAGATCAGGACAGAATGCACCGTTCAGTTTGATCTCAAAATTACAGTGTAAACTTTTACAGTTAGGGCGACATTACAGTTAGAGCGACTACTGTGTGGATACAATATGAAGCTGAATCATGAAAGCTTTTAATAATTTACTACAAAAGCAACAAGAAGTCAAGGACAAAATGTCTGCTCACTGCCAGACCCTTCGACTGGTCAGAGCGATGACGCTTCTATGAAGCTCCGCCAACGTGCTGAAAAGAAACGCCGTGTGTGTGATTGTGGTTAAAGTGTTGATAAGTCCACTGTTCTGTATTACAATTCAGTCTGCTCCAATTTTCTAGTAAAAACTTTCACATTCATGTTTCTGAACATTTTCACAGAACATTTCACTTTTCAACATTGATTTCTCAGTAACAAAATGAAGTCACATAAAAATAGAAAAAGTGAAGTCTAGACGTCCCAGGATCATTTCACGCCCTGGGAGAGCTTCCATGTAGCATGTTGTTAGCTAGTTAATAGCTAAAAAACTTTGCAATTGTAACTTTACATCTCATAACTACGACTTAATATTTCCCAATCGTAGCGTTACGTCTGTGAGCTACGACTTGATATTTCACGATGGTGGCTTTACGTCTCACATCGTACACTTACTCGCACAGCGGCAACTTTACATCTCATAACTACAACTGAATATTTCACAATTGTGACTTTAAATTTGTGACTTAGTCTTTCACAAACGTTACTTTTTGTCTCGTAATTACAACTTTTACAAATATAACTTTACTCCTCGTAACCACATCTTATCATTTATACTTTACAATAATGACTTTTAATCTCACAGTTACTTGCTGATTTCACCTAATTGCATCATAATACATCCATTTCCAATAATTAAGCCACAATTAGTTAGTACTTGCACAGACTGGACGAGGACGAGTCCTGAAGTTAACCTTTTTTATTTATTTATCTGTAAACATGGATGATTGTAAAAGTTTATTAACAGTTAACCCAGTAAAAATCCATTTTGTTTCAAAGTTCATTCGCTTATTGTAAATGCTTAACTGGGGTAAAAGTAAAACGGACAAGTCTTTTTCAGCATATATGGAATAACTAATATGCGAAACGTTAACGTTAACAGTCTAAAGACATCATTATAATGACCTTTTAATGATTGAAAAGTTTCACATTTGACTTTAGTTTGTACTTGTTGATCGTCTGCACATTTAGCGGTTATATTTCCGAGGTGGCACTGAACCCTGGCTGACCCTGTATGTGATGGATCTTATCTTTATCACAGCTTCACGATGATGGTTCCTGATTTCTTGGCACGGCTTTATATTCCACTGGCCTCGTGTGACCCTGTGTTTATTCAGTGTGATCATTTACCAGTAAGGTGTCAATCATCCTCTTTTTCAAAACCAATCATATGTTAGGATTCTAAAGTTTATAAAGTGAAGCACTTTAGAGTGTGATGGTTATAACCTGTCACTCGAGGGGGTGATCGTCAGTACTGTGCAAAAGTCTTCTCACCATATTCTCCACTGATTTTAGTGAAAAATATTTCTATTGCACTTGTATTGTCACGTAAAACATAATACTGCTTTCCTGCAACATTCCTGCAAAATGGAGCACAAACGAGATGCAACTGCATTCATGGAGTTTTGAAATAAACGCATGTGCGATGCTCTTTTCCGCTCGCACAACTTTTGATAGTAATGTAACTCCACACAAGTGTGTTATTTGCGCTCATACTAAACAGGAGGGTTTTACAAATAAAAATAAATAAATATATACATTTTTTTATTTACTTTTACATTTATGCATTTGTCAGATGCTTTTATTCAGAGCGACTTACAAAAAGTGTTACAAAAAAAATAAAAATCTGTCAATCGTCATTCATGTAATTGTGGGAAGCCAAAATTGTGATGGAGATTACAATCTGATTAAACGTGCAGTGGGTGGCACTGTGGCTTAGGGGTTAGCACGGTCACCTCGCACCTCCAGGTTCTCGGTTCAATTCCCACCTGTGCAGTGTTTGCATATTCTTGGTGCTTGGTGGGTTTTCTCCGTGTACTCTGGTTTCCACCCACAGTCCAAAAACATGCAGATTAGGATAATTGTCGTTCCCAAATTGTCAAAGTGATCAAAAACAAACCACAGCTGTCTTTGTCTCACCATTCAGGTTTGTCTAACGTTATAAAACATGAAGGTGGCTCAAACAGGTAAAGCTCTGTGTTATGGATCGGAAGGTTGTGGGTTCGAGCCACTGATGAGCCCTTAAGCGAGGATCTTAACCCTCTTAATCTGGTCTAGGGGGCGCCACACCCTCTCTGACCTAAACTTCCATTGCACTGTACAGTAAGGCACTGTGTTGTTTGTAATTCGGCTGCTCCCTTTAAGGATTCGACACAATAACTTCACGGGTTTTTACGCCAGATTATGCCTTCCTGATGCAACCGTCCAATTTCACCCGGTGGGAATCGAACCCGGGCCTTTCGCATGGCACACGTGACAAATAACTGACTCTTTGTCCTCAGCGAGTACATTACAAAATTTCAACCATGGTCGAGTACGGTATGATTTTCTCTATCAGTTCAGAATTGATTAAAATTTGATAGCCTGGGGGAAAGAACTTTATGCAAGTCAGGTGGTTTGTGGGTTGCGTATGATCCTTTTGGCGTCCCATACTTTCATATACATTACAGTCTTTGAGGCGTTCGTGACCCTTTTGGATTCTCGTACACTTTGCTACATTTTTGGATGCTGGACAGTATAACGTGTGTGTGTGTGTGTGTGTGTGTGTGTGAGAGAGAGAGAGACTCACGGTGTGTTCTCCGGGGCTGAACTGCTTGAACGTGGTGCTGAGTGAAATCGGAGGCACCACCGCCATGCAGCGCCACTGCTCCGGCTCCTGACCCGCGTGGATCGCGTCCGTGGCGAACGAGCGGAACTCCGGGCAGAAGCCCGCGGACCCGCCGGTGCTGCGTGTAGCCATGAGGAGGTAAAGCGCGCGGCTGCACGAGACCGAGAACTTCCTGATGAGGATGATGATGAAACACGCCGGGCCACTTACCCCTTTAATATGTACACCCAACAACTGACCAATCACCGCGTCCGGAGCCTCAAGCACACACGCTGATTGGTCAGTCCGCAGGGGCGGGGATCTGACCACGTGATCTCTTTAGCCGCTGTACTCATTTTTTTTATATATATATATATATATATATATATCTCTCTATGATTGATTAACTGATGATAACTTTACTGGAATTAAATCATTCTTTAACCACAGCAACATTAAACTCTTTGATCATTTATTAACAAATATATACTTATGTAAATGTTTCATGGATAAAAACAAGAGGAGTTTATAACTAGTAACTTATCATTCCTTAAAACTCAGTTACTAAAATGCTTTGCTTACGTCATACATTTTTATATGTTTTATCCCTGTACATTAATCAGCAAACTGAGAGCTTTTAATTCAGTGTTTGTCAAAGTGTAGCGGTTAGCATTATGGCCTTGTACCTCCAGTGGTCGAATAGTAAAAAAAAAAAAAAAAAATCCAATTATGTGGTCAGGTGATTATGTGGTCAGGTTTTTTTTTTTTTTTTTTTTGCAAACATACAAAATAATTGCAAAAAAAAAAACAGTTTTATTAACAAAATGTAAGATTAATGATATCAACTTGAAGCCATCAAAGCAAAACACGTGCACTTAAATATGTAATTGTCAAAACTATCATTTGATTCTTTCCATGGCTTTGATCTGGGGAGGAGCGTAAGAGTAGAATAAAAATCTATATAAACATTAGTAAATAAATAATTGAATAGTACTGTAGTTTTACGCACCAGTCTCTCACGCTCTCTCTCTCACACACACACACACACACACACACACACAAATCATCAAATCACTATTATGGCATTTAAAAATAAATTTTTGACCCGTTTGCACCCAAGCATGTAGGTGAAGCCACAAAGTCTAATGAAAAAACAAAACCTCTTCTGTAAATTAAGAATGAAACACAAATTGTGTGAAGAACACGCCTTTGATAATCATTAAAGCTGTGAGTCATTTCGAAAACCCCCGTATTAAACTGAGTCCTTCATTCTCATCGCGTCTCCGTTGAGAGGATTTGTGTGTATCACACCTTCAGTTCTCTTCTTTTTGAAATGAGTCAAAAGCTGTGCTTGAACTGTTCTCTTGGCCTTTACAAAAATGCAAACAGTGCAGAAAATGACACAAACTTGCCTGAGCTTGTGAGCAGCGCGTTAGCATAGAGTTTTAATATTTCATTTTCATAATAAATATTACATAATACAACAGCATTATTAATCTAAAGGGGATGGTAAGGGGGGTGGTTTTACAGAAGGTATGTTTTTTGTAATTTTTTTCAACATGGGGGATCCCATCCCCGCATCCCCCCTCAAATCGGTCTGGCATTCCCAACAAATTGGTCTGGCATTCCAACAGTCTGGCATTCCCAAATTGTGCTTCAGAACCCTACAACCAACGGAATCCAAACTTCAACCCTTTACCCAAGTCCAGACCTAGTCTAGTGCAAGTCAAAATATATTCAGTTTTTTTTTTTTTTTTTTTACATTGCTCAATAATATGGATGACATCGAAATTATGAAATAACACATATGGAATTGGGGTGGTACACAAGAAAGTTGTTCCAACAAGATTGTTGGATGAATCACTCGAGGTGGAGACCTCATGAAGCATAAGACTGAGAGAACACCAAGAATGTGCAGAAATGTCTTGAAAGCAAAGATTGGCTACATTGAATGATCTAAAATGTCAAACATTTAAGTTTTTGTTAACTTATAGTTATGGGGCAAAAAAAAGAAAAACCCTTGAGTGAGCAGGTGTGTCCAAACTTTTGTCTAGTCCTGTGTACATGTCGGAGGAGCCCTAATTTACACAAGAGCGTAAGTGAACAGAACGTTAGAGTTAAACAGACACTCCAGTCAAAACAGAAAATCTAACCACTACCCTCAATATGGTGTAATATACTGTATTTTGTAAGCATTCCTCCCTGACCTCTTACTGTACAGCAGTCATGTGGTCATCTCATGAGTAAGAGTCATTCCACTACATCCTGGAAAACCTGTAATAAAATGTACTGTAAGCGCATGGGTGATGGGGCAACTGGGTAAAAAGGGTAAGAATGGAGTCGGATGAAGCAATGCACCCATCCAGCCTCTGGAGACAGTGTTATGGCCTGGGGTTGCTTCTGTTGCTGAATATGTTGAAATATTGAAGAATATTAAAGAGTTCAATATGTTGAATATAAGAGTGGGTAACTTTTTTTGGCTGGCTTGTTTATGTTGTTACCACAGTGCTGCTGAATTCTGGATTCTGATTGGTTAATAGGTGTCGATTAAACTTCATCATAGGTTTATATGAATATGTTTGTCTCTGATACATTATTGTTTCTATAGCAGCTGCTCATTCGTAATTGTTTGTCATTCGATAATGGTGAAGATCTCATAAGGTGAGTGTTATCACTGATAAACCTGAAACTTTTCCAAAATCCTCACAACAGATCAGGTAAGAGAGTTTATAGCTGCTATAACGTAAGTGAGAGCAGGAACACACTGTAACATACTGTAGCTGCATCACACCTCATCACAAGTCCTTGACTATTTTTCTCGAAAGAAATGAGACTGTTTTTTAAATCTGTTCTTAGCCAGATTTAATCCAGAGTGCACCTTTAAGGCTGATAATATCGCCTCCGAGTGGCGCAGTGGTAAAGCGCTCGCCCTATCATCCGGGGATCGCTGGTTCGAGCTCTCTCAGGGGGGCGGGATGAGAGGTCCTTGCGCTCCCACATTAATCACGGCTCTACAGCCAATCAGGGGCGTCTGTGAGCTCGCACACGCGGAAGGAGCGGCTAGCGCTTTCCTCCGAGTGTGTTACTCCGCCCCTAACGGTGCGTGAGCAAGCAGTTCGAAAAGATGCGGTCGGTTGACGTCACGCGGTTCGGAGGGAACACGGGATAGTCTTCGCCCTCCCGACTGAGTGGTAGTGGTAGCCTTAATGTGAGAGCCCCTCTAGCGACGGGGAGGAATTGGACACCACTAATATTGAAAAAAAATTGGGGAAAAAAAAAACCCAAAAAAAGACTGATAATATCTCTGAAAGTGTGCTGTGTACGTGTTTTAAAGGAAGTATTTATATTTCAGTTGGATAAAAGAAGTCTGACAGGAGCGAACACGGCAAACCGCGCCCACGTCCGGACCGGCTTCACAGAACTGGTATTCAGACGGAGCTCTGGTAGCCCGATGTTGAGTCATTTTACTGTGACTCAAGACGTTATTATTACAGTATAATTCATTACTGGTCAGTGATCACTGCACCTGCACATGTTAAATACGTTAATTAATGCTAATCACTTGTGAATACACAACTCAGAGACGGGTAGAAATTTCACTTTTATTTTCCCTTCATCGTATTTCCTAATCGTATTACATCATTAGGCATCAGTATATGCAACATAACAAACGTTTAGTCAGTTAAACAGGATCGGTGACCTGTCAATCAAGCCTTTTTTTTTTTTTTTTCAGAAAAAGGTTTTAAACACTATTCACACATTCACAGTATTGATTCCCACTGTTAGGTTCAACTTTAAAAGTGAAGATAATTATATGTTTTCTGTCCACAAAAAAGTCTTTTAGGCACTTTGTGATGGTTTAACCTGTTCTCTCCGACAGTCACTGATTGAACATGCAACAAAGACATTGTACACCTAGTGGGTTGAGGCATCAGAATTACGTTCTCAAAGTGAAAATCATAATCCTGTCTGTACAGGCGTTATCAGGAGTATATCCGCATAGAGACTGTCTGTACTGCATTTAGACTATAAGGATTATTTCTGGATAGGAAAAATGATTTTGCTTGGATAAAGATTATCAGGATTATTTATGTCCAAAAAGGAATTTTTAAATAGGATTTATAGTCAGATAATTATTTAGAATATATGTAGATACCAATAAAGGGATTGCAGGGATTATATCCTGATAGTGATTATATTCTTTCTGGATTGAATTCCAATAATCGTTATATGGATATAACCATAGTAACCTGTACCTAAATATTATCATTATTATCTTTATATGTATACAATCCTGTTTTTGACATACATTCCTTATCAACATATAATCCTTGTTTGGATATAATCCAAAGATTCCTTTGTTGGACAGAATCCTAATAATCCCTCTCAAAATATGCATCACCAGGATTACAAACCCGATTCCAAAAAAGTTGGGACACTGTACAAATTGTGAATAAAAACAGAATGCAATGAAGTGGAAGTTTCAAATTTCAATATTTTATTCAGAATAGAATAATATATCAAATTGTTATATTAAGATAAAGATTATTGGGAATTTATCCACACAGAAATTATTGCCAGAAGGGGATTATAAGGATTTTATCCTGATAATTGACCAGGATTAGCCTGTGTCTAGATGAAAAAAACAGGATTATATCTGGGTATGGATAATCAGGATTATAACCCTACCTAGATATACTTCCAATAATCGCCATTTTGTAATGATCATAATAATCCCAGCCTAAATATAATCCTTATCTACATGCAGTATCATTCCAATAATACCCATCAGGATGTAATTCATGAAATCCTTTCTTGGATAGCATCATAATAATCCCTTAATATTATCATTATTTAGATATAATGTTTGGGATTATATAGAGGATTATATCAAGACAAGGATTATCAACATGATCCAGTTAAATAGTATATGGATTATATTCCTAAAAATATTTCAGAGATTATGTCTAGATAGGAATAAGTGGAATTATACTGTATCTGGATAAGGATTATAATTCATATACAGTAGAAATCACTAGGATTGTAACAGATTGCCATCCCATCCACAGTGTATTCCGATCAGATCCGAATAAAGCAGTAACTGAAAGTTAGTAAGACAATCGCACCGTTCAAAAATAAATTAAAACAGATTATTAACTGATTACAAACCATGTTGTGAGGATTAATGTTTATTTTAACTGCACGCAAAATATTTTTAATGGTATATAATACTCATGATCCATGCCTGCTAGAGTCCAAGGAAATCTATAAAGCCAAGTACTGGATTATAACTATCAAACTGATCTCCATCTCAAATTAATTCCAGAAGATTTAATTAGATATTTAAAATGTGAAAAATTGAAATCACACAAATACGATTTGAATCCGAGGTGAATGAAGCGACCAGGCCTCTCAGTCAGGCAAAACCAAGTGTCTGATTTTCTCAGCGATGTCGTCATACACACACACACACACACACACACACACACACACACACACACACACACACACGCACTCAGCCCTGGTTAACAGCCGTCACTGTGTATATGTCGTCACGTCTCTGCGATGTGATTGGGATCTGTTGACGCACGTCAGCCAGGTACTGCAGGTCTACAGGAGAAACAGATGAATGGTTTCAGGAGAGCAGGAGATCGATATTCTGATAATAAAGTTCGTTACTGTGTATTAAAGTCACTCTGCTTCGAAGATTTTAAACGAAAGAGTAAAACTCACCGATATCAGCGTACACTACGCTTTCGTCCGATTCTGCCTTCATGATCACTTCACCCCTGCGAGAGCAAACAACACCGTCAGGATCGAGCGTTTTTTTACCCTTAACTACATAAGGATCATTAGTGCTGTCACAAGGTCGAATCCTGATGATGATAAGAGGATAAGAGCGTGTAGTATAATATGTGGTGATCTCAGGGTGAGAGAGATGGTCCTACACTGATCAATCACAATGACACCTTTACACTTCAAAGGGAAAAAAACTAAGAGCAGCGAGGATACAAGTGTGTGTAGCTGCTCTTGTGTAAGTAAGAACTCATTTTGCAGAATCTTCTTCTTTGTCTTTCGGCTGTTCCCTTTCAGGGGTCACCACAGTGAATCATCTGCCTCCATCGAACCCTATCCTCTGCTTCCTCTTCTCTCACCCCAACTAACTTCATGTCCTCTCTCACTGCATCCATAAATCTCCTCGTTGTTCTTCCTCTAGACCTCCTGCCTGGCAGTTCCAACCTCAGCATCCTTTTACCGATATATTCACCATCTCTCCTCTGAACATGTCCAAACCACCTCAATCTGGCCTCTCTGACTTTATCTCCAAAA
>JAQMYJ010000037.1:2273594-2289760 GCA_030014305.1 Clarias laeviceps | reverse complement strand
AGGAGAGATAACAGTTAGGTCTGGTCACAGTCACATAATGTATAAGGTGAATGTATATTTAGTGTAGAGTGCAAGCAATAGTGGTGGTATGTTTTGGCCATGTGTGCAGGTGCTGTCTTTTAAAAGCTTGTCAGCAGATGAAAGGTTGAAGTGCTTTAAAATCCACACAGTAGACCAATACCAGCAGATGTCATGGCACCCCAAATCATCACTGTGGAAACTTCGTCCTGGACTTCAAGTGACTTGGATTCTGTGCCTTAAATTAAATTCAAACTCTACAGAGTGCTCAGGATCTCATGCTCTCAAGTTCTTCAGCTTAGATGGCTGTAGAAACTGTTAAATTTTATTTTCACAGTAAGTGTTTTAAATAGCATTACTAATACAATTTTAAAGATGCTTTTCTGTGTATTTATATTCTCATTAGATGTCTGAATGGTGCACACAAACACCCAGCATTGTTTAGGTTATTTGTCTCATTCCAGCTCACAATGTGACTTCAGTATGACTTTAATAAATGTGGAAATTAATAACAACTTGAGAATTGCTAAGGATTATAATGTAATACGGACTTATCGTCAATGCAAAGGTGCAATGCCCTTTTATTGAAAAGTGAGTGATGACTTTTCCTTTTTCCTGGTCAAAAATATTAAGATTATGATGATGATGATGATGATGAAGATGATGTTTATTATTATTATTATTATTATTATTATTATTATTATTATTATTATAGCTCTCCCTGTGCACAAAACAGGTGATTCATTAATTAGTTTTTACCTATCTGTGTGACGAGGTTTGCTTATCAAATGGTTTAATTCAGGCGTTTCCAAATCCAGTCCTGGAGGGTCAGTGTCCAACACAGTTTGGTGATTCTTCTTCTCAAACACAGCTGATTTAACTAATCTGTTAATTACTAGGTTCAGTGGGTGTGTTTAGGTGTTGGTGATTTACAAACTGTGCTGGTCACTGGCCCTCCAGGACTGGATTTGGAGACCCCTGGTTTAATTAATGGATGGAACATTATATTTGTCACTTCTTAAATGATTGGGCTCATCAAACACTTTTCCATATTTATTTTATATTTTACATTCATTTTAAATATTTTTTGTATCACTGCCAGATCTGTTGATGTAATTGCATTATGGAGCAAACATTTTAGTCCTTAAAACTGCAGATTTCTGGAGATCAATTCCTGCTCTATGTTTCACCCAGATGGTAATGGGTTCCCTGTTGAGTCTGGTTCCTCTCAAAGTTCCTTCCTATTACCATCTCAGGGAGTTTTTCCTTGCCACTGTCGCCGTCGTCCTCGGCTTGCTCATCAGGGACAATCTTATCTTTTTTATTCATACACATTCACATTTCATACAAACTTAAATAATTCTTTTGATTGCTGCTTTGCGACAATGTCAATTGTTAAAAGTCCTATACAAATAAAATTGAATTGAATTGAATTGAATTAACACCTGTTTTGAAGACCTGAATTTTAATACCTGGATTTTGGCAGCCTGAATTTGTGGGGCTGACAAATTGAGAAGATGGCATCTTTAACAATCGAATGTATTTTTGAAAAGCAAGTTAGTAAAGCCAATATTTTTGCATTGAATTTTAAATACTAGAATATAATTTCTCCTTTAAAATATACAACCATGATGAATTGCAATGCCGAAAATGTCGAGCATTGTAAATGCTCTAGGGATTTCTTTCCATTCAGATCAAAGTGCAATATAGAAAAATAAATAAATTATTGTGTGAAGTTTTTATTCGTTTCATGTAACTGAAAAAGTTAGTTTGCTTCAAGTTATTCTGGCAGAGTTAGTGACTGATTAACATTACAAAATAACTTTAGGTGTTAAATAAGATCAAACAGTGCAGAATAGTATTTAATTTTTAATGTAGAATTAGTCATGCTCATAACTATCAATCACCTTATTAACCACACCCTTTTATTAATTATTAGATAAGATAGGATAAGATAAGATGACTCTTTACTAGTCCGGAAGGAAAATTGACAACTCATATGAAACATATTTATTGTAATTAAAAATATTGAAAGTTTATATTGGCTTCACTTTTGACTCCATGTTGTGACAATCACTGGACATCACACACACTCTATATATTGTAAAATATATAAGTAGCGATACCACACATATCTACTGCACAGGACAAATTTAACCAAATCACATTTAATAGCATTTGAAAGGCAAAATTTAAACAAATCCAATACAGATCTGAGACAGATGAATTGATCATTCTTATCCCACAGACTCAGCCCTCGTTTACGGTGTTAAGTGTGTATATATCGTTACGTTTCTGCACTGAGATTGGGATCTGTTCTCGCACCTCAGCCAGGTACTGCAGGTCTACAAGAGAAACAAAATAATCAATCAATCCTAAGAGATCAATAATCTGATATTTGAATAAACTTCTGCATTGTTAAAAATGAAAACAAGTGAGTTTGAATTTGAATTTGAAAAAAAAAAAAGAGAATTTGTAGGAACACTCACCGATGTCAGCGTAGACTATGCACTCATCTGAATCTGCTTTCACAATCACTTCACCCCTGCAAGATCAAAGAACACAGTATTTAAATAACAAAACACCACTGTAGTGTTGCAGGTTCAAATGACAATACCAGGAGCCCGGGGGAATAAAATTGTCCATCATCTTGTCCATCAGGAGGTCTGTCTTTGGGCACCGGTGGCTCAGTGTTAGGCTTCTCACTTCTCAGTGGAGTGTAATTAGTTGAGACAAGTTTAGACATAAATATAAAGTGTATTACTTTATTTCATACACCAGGTGATTTAGCTAGTTATATATGACTTAAACTTTATAGTCCAACCTCACACACTGAAGCACACAGAACTGACCAGGGGTTAACGACCATGCTGTGACCCCAGGGCACGTATTTGGCACGCTCGTCTCTCGCCGGTGAAGCCGTGACCATATACACCTGATTATCCAGTGCCCTGTTACACAGAAACACAAAGAGTGAGCACTGACACACACACAAGCAGGAGACGGACGAGTGCAGGAGATATTATGAACAGACTGTAAAGTTACTGACCGAGCTCTCTGAAGCAGCTCCCAGTGAACAGGTCCTGTGATCATGTTAAAGGACGCGGGGTAAACCAACAGCTGGCAGCCTACACACGCAGACAGAGTCCCATAGTGACGCATCATTAGTTATTCAAAAGAAAAAACAAACCGGCCACTCACTCAGCACCAAACAAACAAACTTACCTTTTCTCGTGTAGATCTGGGCGAGTTCTGCAAATCGCATGTCATAACAGATCCCTAGTCCAACTTCACAGAATGCTTTAGATATAAAAAGGAGATTATTATTAAATCTAATTTACACTACAGATATAAAAGCCATATTATGATTATCCAAGGCGTTTCTATGATACATGATATGAAACAAATAACATGATACGGAACATAATGCTTTTATCTATTCAAAATAATCTATAATGAAAGACTTAAATAAATTATATTATTATTTTTATTTTTATACCAATTCAGCTGCTTCCATCAAGTTCTTCTTTGTAATTACATTTATTTTTTGAAAAATGCATTTTTAAAGGATGTTGTGACTTTTATTCAATTTAATGTAATTTTATTTGTATGGACATTAGAAAAATCAAGCAAAAACACAAGCAAACAAATAAATAGAAATGAAAGCTAAATATAAAAAAAGTAAAATAAATATAAAAGTCAAAATTTTAAATGATTATTCTGAATAAAACAATAAAGCAATATAAATATATAATAAGCAAATAAATAAATAAAAATAAATGATTAATGATTTAAATACAATTACAATTTTAAAAAATTTAATAAAGAAAGTAATTAAAATAAAATGAGGATTTTAGAAGAAATAAATATTTAAACTTCAAATTTTTCAAATTTCAATTCATAGAAGCTGCATCAGCACTGCCCCCTGTCACAACTCCTGTTTGCTTTGTTCATTGAACCTGGCAGAAAGAATTTGCATACATAAGAGTAAAGGCAGGTGTGATGAAAGAACGTGTATTATTATATGCAGATGATGTTCTCCTTTACCTGAAGCAACCACATTTATCAATTCCTGGTGTGTTGTAGACAGTTAACCAGTATAGCCAGTCATACAAATAAACTTAGGGAAATCCCAAGCCATGTGTTTAAAAGCCTCACAAAATGTTAAATTACAATGTCCCTTTAACATCACTGACTCTGGCTTTCTCTGTTTGGTCCTACACATACAGTAACCCCTGATTTAAAGGATTTGTTCTTTAAGAGCTACTCACCCTTAATAACAAATAAGCAGGATATGAATGTGGACCTCTTGACCAATTTAACACAATTAAAATGAATATGCTCCCCATTTACCGATTCTTCCTCCCTGGGGCGATGAAGGGTCTCTGTTATCAGAAACCTCTTCACCTTTAAATCCTCTAAGAAAGGTTTGGGAAAGGGATATGGGCCAATCATTCACTGACGATAAATGACTCTATATGTGAGGAGGTTTTTCATAAATCAACTCTGTGCATGCGCAAAACTTTAAATTCATGTACAGAACATATGTCACCCCAGGACACCTCCATAAAATGTACCCAAATGTATCTCAATGGTGTTTTGAATGTAATTCAGAAACAAGAACATTGATGCATCTATTTTGGGACTGTAAGAAAAGTTAACATTGGTATGAGGTAGATGAAATGGTTCAGAGAATACAGGCTAGAAAATTCACTTTGTCTCCAACTATATATCCGTTACATTGTAAAATATCACTAGACCTTCCTGTTGATTTAAGTTATTTGTTAAATTTCCTCACTTATCTGGTAAAGAAATGTATTCTTATCTTATGGTCATCATCTTGTCTATCAACTCTGAAGATGTATTTGGCTCAAGTGGCTAATCGTCACTTACAGAACAAATCTAAACTATTTTGGAGGATATGGGGCCCTTTGTGGGATTTGCATGAACATTCAAGACCCTTGTCCTGACTTTCTTTTCTTTTTTTTCTTTCTCATATTTTCACTCTTTCATTTTAACAAAATATTGTTTGTATTTAAATGTCTGCAGTTTTATATTAACCCGGCTCTGTTGTTTACGGGTTGTTAAAAATCAATAAAAATATCATTTAAAAAATAGTTCATTCATTCATTCATTCATTCTTTAAAAGACCACATACAACCACAAAGACACGAGTTTCACATGAGATCACTCACAGGTTTCAAACATAGATAAACTGTTTCCCGGATATAATTTCTTTGACTCCTGGAAGCGGATTTTCCCAGGAATGTCGACATCATACATGTGCATCTGTAAAGAAAGAGAACAGCGTTTATGCGTCAGTGATTTATGACAGTGCTGTGGGTTGGGATATCCGGGATGTCATGAAATCAAAATATCTATGCAAATGTCAATCATTGCATGTCTTACAGTATGTTGATTGGCTAATTGGCTTTTTGGTTTGGACAGGGTTTGGCGATCGGGCATTCGCTGTAGCGGCTCCCAAACTATGAAATTCCATTTACTCTAGCTTTTATTTTATCGTAGTTAGATAATGCGTTTTATTTAATTTATAATTACATTTTCTTAAATTTCTTTTTTTTATTTGTTAATGATCTGTTTTTATCCTGTGTTGATCTGTATGCTTAATGTTGTTGAGCTATATTCTTAATATTCTGTTTCATGCTTTGTGTTTTAATGTCTATCCAGTTTTTAATTTTCTTGACTTCCTAATTTTACATTTCTATTTTAATTTAAACAGCATTGATTTCATAGTTTTCTTTTTTTATTGTTCGTCTTCTTTATTTATTATGTAAAGCACTTTCAGTTGTTAATAAGTGCTATATATATATAAATACAGTTTTGACTAATTGATTGATTGATTGATATTAACAAGACTGGACTGTAACTTCTACAATATTAAATGCAGGTTGGCAGGTTTGATCAAACCGCTTAATCAAACGTGCCTCCATAATAATAATTGTGATTTGTTTACAATTTGACTCAGTTCTAAACCAGTGGTTTTGTTACTGTACATCACAATAATTTTATTTCTAACACACACTAACCTTCCTGTACTTAAGCAGTAATTTTCCATCAGGCCCAAAAACTGGGCAGGTGTTAAAGAGCTTCCCTCCGTCCTCCTCTGCAATGGAGCCTGCAGTGTTAAAGATATACAGTATACACACACACACACACACACACACACACATTAATGTTGATAACAAACTTTACAGACAAAAGCATTTTCAGCAAACACACATCAATCACATTGATCTATAACATATTTAAAGCATATTAAAGTCTTACCGCCTATTAGATAAATTCCACACTCTTTAGCTACGTTCGACAGGACCTTCGTCGATTCTCCTGGAATTTTCTCTGCATGTTTTAGTAGCAAATCAGAGACGAATGATTCCTACAGAATGCAATCAAAGAAAGATTGGGGCAGCATGATCCCTCCCTCAATGGGCCTCTATTAGGAATTACCCCATGCGGCTAAATAAGGTAGTTGACATCACAATGAACAAATCAATGAAGAAACATACTATATTATACAGACTTTAAAGTATCCTTGGGATGTTGGAAGATCTAATGACACAGAAGTTTCAGCTTCACCCATTTCTTTCTTTACAGACTACTCAGGTACTTGTTCAGTCCCTTAACTGGACTACTGCACCTCTCTACTGGCAGGTCTGCCTCTGTCCCCCATTCGTCCTCTGTAGCTGATCCAGAAATCAACTGCACGTCTTGTTTGTTCAACCTTCTCCCACATCACCACACTTCTCTGCTCTCTGCACTGGCTTCCTGTAGCTGCCCATATCAAATTCAAACCCCTGGTGCTTGCCTACAAAGCTAAAAGCATCCACTTACCTCTCAGGTCTAATCACACCACACACCGCACTATGTTCCCTCCGATCCTCCAGCACTGCTCGATTGGTCCCACCATCACTCGCACCAAATGCCTAAATTCAAATGTAAGTGTATGTCTTGGGGTGCTCCTCAGTGTTCAGGATGTGCCTAATAGTGCCGAGTGAAACATCAGTGCCTGCTGCTACCAAATCTTTCTTTAGGTCCTTTGCAGTCAATCGAGGGTTTTTCAACTCTTGCCTCCTCAGGAACCTGCTGATAGCTTCCTTCTTCTGCTACATCCATGTAGTGTAGCCAGTTTTCCTTCAACTTTGAATTTCCAAAATTGCCTTTCTCCTCTACTTCTAGGAATATTTAGTACCGTTGCTATTTTTTTTATATCCTTGTCTTTGTTTGTGCAAGGCGATGATCTCTTTACTTTATGGACGACTCTCTTGACTTTTATGACTTGCAGTCAAACATCTCGATCAACAAATCTAGTTCAGGTATTTGATGTGTTCTAAATCAGGTACATCTAAGGCATCTAATCTGTGCTAATCTGTGCTTTAGAAAAAAAAAACTTAAAAGCTATGGTTTAAACCAAAAATATAATAAATTCAAATATTCAAATATAATTTAAAATGGAGTTATGAATGAGGAAAATATATAATTTTGTCCATCCATTTATATAAGCGGTGGGATTCTGTCTCTGCTCTCCTGATGGACGAGCTGCTACTGCAAATCTCAACATAAACACCACAATCCAAACAACAGGCCAGTGCTAAACATCCCTAAACATCTGCTTTGAGAGGAAATGAATAGCTCACAGGGTTTATACTCACAGGTAAGACCACAAACTTCGCCCCCTGACCCGCCGCCTCCTTCACCAGCTCCTGAGCTCGAGACAAGTTTACAGCCTTTGACTTTGTCACAAAGAGTTGCACCACAGCCAGACGAAACCCTGAATATTTCATTTATTCATTAAACAAGAATGTGTGTACTGAGCGAGAGAAAGAGAGAGAGAGATTCATGTGTCATTTTATCTTTGACTGCAGAAATAAATGTCTGTACTCTTTTATTTTAGATACATTTATTTATTAATAATCTTTTTATTATATTCTGTTTTTAATTTTCTCTGTTTTTACTTTCATTTATCTTTTCTTTTTCTTTCTTTCTTTTCTTTATCTATCTACTCTTGTGACTTATTTCTGAGCTTTGGCAATACAAATACAAATCTTGGACCAATATGCAAATTATTCAAAGTACAATGAGGTCAATATGTACTGAACTTATTTTGCATGCAGTGTTAAAAACAAATTAATAAACACTCCTTACACCGAGGATTTTTTAATTTTAGGTAACAAAAGAATTATGTTTTTAAAAAGGATCACAGTGGGGTTTTTGGCAGCAAATTAAAAACTAGATGAATCATATTAAACATTAACATAACACTGCATAATATAACATCTAAACACACACCATTAATTAGGAAATATTTTTTTACATAACAGGAATAAAATCATATGACTCATTTAACTACATAAACAGAAATAAATATTCTTATAACCGTCCTTCCTGTTCCTGAAAAGTAAAAGCGATTAATTAATTGATTCTAAGCTTTTTCTTTAACTCTCCTGCAGATCTGAATATTTAGTTTTTCATAATTTGACCTTCTAATTTAGATGCTCTTTAAAACAACAGTGTTCATGGAGCATTAATAACATTATTAAACTCACTTGACATGGTCTTTCTAATTGCAGACATAAAGAGTTTACACTCAGCTCAGTTCTCCGTGTCCCTGAGACTCCTCCACCACAATAGAGTTGGTGTGAGGGTGTTCTACATCATTTCTCCTACTTATAATTCTGCTGCGTATGCTTGAGTACACACCCATAAATCCATGCTACCACTGTCAGAGACTTGTAAGTTGAAGGATTTCTTTCTCACAATAAAAAAAATTTAAATTATGTTTATAATAAAAATAATTTTCAATTACGAGTTACATTTCACTGAAGGTAATGTACTGTATCACAATAAAACAGCAACATATTACTATTACTAGTTACTATCAAAAATAACTTGCAATTTTGCATTAATCTACATTTGCTATACTTTTTCAAAAGCAAATAAGAGTTGCAGAAGTTTTTCTAAAATGAGGTGCATAAAAAAACAAGCTCCAGTGAATCTAGAGCCAGAAGATATGAGGACATAAGCCTGTTCTTAACCACACATAACACGGACAACCACGTCTCTTCTGACATACATATCAGTAACAATTTTAAATTGAAATTGCACTGGCTCGCAGTGGAACTATATTATATAGAAAATACTATTACTGACCTACTGTATAAATCACTAAATGTTCTTGCGCCACAGTGCCTAGTATTTTATGATCCGTCACACCTACTTCGACCAAAGGGTGCAGGCTGCTTGTTGGTACTTCATTTTATGAAAATTATGTCAGAGGCAGAGCTTTTTCTTATAAGTTATGAAATAGACTTCTACCTGATGTTTTGAGTCTCTCTTGTATTTGTCCAAACCTGTTAATTATTGAATTTAGGTGTTTCAATCAGGCCCTCCTATTGAAGGACAATCTTAATGCTTCAGCATACCAACACATTTTGAACAATGCTATGCTTCCAACTTTGTGGCAACAGTTTGGTGAAGGCCCTTTTCTATCCCAACATGACTGAGCCCCAGTGCACAAAGCAAGGACTATAGAGACTGATTTGATGAGTTCGATATTTTTACTGATATTTTTATATACAAAACATCAGTAACTTGTAATCTATCAACAAGCAACACAAAAACTTTAAATGTACTGTTCTTTGGAGGGAATCTATCTAAGGAGTCATTAGGGGCTTCACTGAAGTCACCTCCAATCAATAAATAAACACCTGTGTATTTTCTTTTTAAATAATATTTTTTTCAAACATATATAAAATTAAAGAGTTATTATTATGTCCATAAATATTGCAAATGATCAATTTCGTATTGTCTATATTGAGGATTATTATAATCCACCTCCCTTCACCAGAATATAAAGTTTACACTACGTCTCTCCTCAAATTATTTAAAAAAAACAGAGACCCCTGCAGAGTGACTTGTCCCATGACAAAAATATGCAGAATCTCCCGACAGTGATTTTCAAAAGTTTATGTCATTAAGACAAGAATGTGTTTCTTGAAATAAAATAATTCGAGCCTCCCTGTGTTTAATGAAAAGAAAAAGTGCCTTCCTTTTGTCCAAATCTCTTAAACCTCTGACATTAAGACAGATAATGTCTAGGTTTCCAAAATCGGAAACTGTCATTAAAATAAAAAATTAAAGAAGAAACACAAAAGGATAGAACAATGAACAAGACCTCCTAAATTAAACTAAGTTACTTGTTACAATGAGAACAGTTAGACCCACTGGGATCTTACACATGCAACGAGATTCAACAAAACAGTATTTTAAGTTGTTATGGACAAAAAAACAAACATCCAAGGAAAGCATCAGATATTAAATGTCCTCGTGTGTCCTTTTTCACTCATTGTTTACTAAACATCAATATTAGATATAAGCAAAGGCACCGACGAATGATGCTCTCTTGCCTTCTTCTCTGGCTTTTTTGACCAAAGGCCAGACTTTGGCCTGCATCACTCTTTCGTCAGGTGACAGGTCTTATTTTAAACTGAGATTTGCTCCCTCCAGGAATTTTGAGCCTCTTGCATATCCGAACGATATCACCAAAGTGACACATGCTAAATTGAATGATTCTGCCTCTTGCTAAAATACCGTCCTTCCTCTTTCCAATTCCGTGCACCGAATCCATCACCTCCAGTAATTTCTCTGCAATTTTCAGGGAGACTTTGTTCACCAGATCCCGAGTATATTCTTGTTGATCTTCCTCCTTCATCACTTGCAGTCTCAGGCCCCATCTTTGTCTATAGCTATTCGCCTCCATCAGCTGAAGTTTGAGTTGTTTGTTTTCTTCTCTCAAGTCTAATGTTTGTTTTTCCAGCACTGAAATTCTCTCTTTATGGTTGGTGGTATCTTTGAGGAGTTCTTCCACTGATTCATTCGGAAAGGTAAAGGCCTGATCAGTGCTTCTCACTGTTTTCTCCATAGTTGAAACCTTTTCAAATATAATTTCACATTTTGCAGAAAAAGACTGAATAGCAGCCATAACCTTGTTGAAGTCGCATTCAGGAGATGTAGCGTCAGTCCATCCTCTTTTTGGCACTGGGCTTTTAGCTGGGGTGAACGGTAATGAAGTTGCCAAAGAGTTCCCTGACTCGATAATCTCAACTGAGTTACTGGTTAATTCTGTCAGCATTGCGTCATCAGGATTCGGAGCAAATAGTTGGGATTAGTGATGGTCGTTCATGAACGATTTGTTCTTTTTGAACGACTCTTTAACGTGACTCAGAAGAACGAGTCGTCTCAGAAAGTGATTCGTTCATTTTCTACTGGGCGCGCATGTGCAAAGCATCGCAAAACCTCTGTAGGTTATGTTCAGGAAACAGAATTGAGTCGTTACCTTTGAGTCTTTTGATCTGAATTGTTAGTTATTTTGTCACTTAACTCCCATAAAATCTAATCTTTCTTTCTCTGGTATGTTGTGATTTCTTTGTGTAGCAAATTACATATCTCCACACTGACTCCAGAATTATTTTCTTTCTTTCTTTCTTTCTCTTTTATTTTCCTTAGTCTTTAGTTTCTTCTTTGTTCGTTTCTTTTACTATCTTGAGTAGTTTGCATTTTCTCTCTTTCTTTCTTTCCCTTCACTAAGTAATTTATTTTTTCTATCATTTTCTTTTTGTTCAGTTCTTTCTTTCTTCTTTATGCTGTTTGAGTAAAAGTATTCTCACCCTCCATGTTAAAAAAAATTGACCACACATCATTACAGTTGTTACTTCCAGCTGTTTAGTTCAGTAATATAACGTGAAATTTTTAGTCCTGAAGACCAAAATCTAAATAACATCTAATGGTCACAGTGCACTGACACTGGAGACTCCTTCTCTAAATGTTACATGAGCATGTCTGCCACCAGATCACCCATCACAGATATATATTCAGATTTGATAAGTAAGGTACAAGGTCACTACACTCACTACAGATGGTCTATAACCCAGGAGACGTTATACAGCTGTACAGCGGGTGTGGCGAGTTCTTGTAGGAGTGTGGGGGTTCTTCTCAATGAGTCTTCTGGTCCGAATCGTTCGTCCTTTTGTCACATGACTCTCATTGACGCTATGCAGAGTTCTCATTAGTCTTATACTCGGAGTCGTTCGTAGGATGTTTTAATTTGTACATCCATCATTAAAAAGAATGTAATATAAATGTGCAAAGTGTAATTTGAAAATTGTGCAATAGTTCCATATCTGAGGATCAGGTTTAAAATATATCACAGTACACTACAGTACTAGATAATGATTTAATGTGTTATACTCTGATAGAATAAATCCTTCTACTATTTATTCCTGTATTATATGTTTATTCTACTTTTGTTATATTTCTTTGTTTATGACTGAGTCAGAGCGTTTCTGCACAAAAAATTCCAATGCACTCATTAAGGACGGGAATCACCGGTCACCTCCCGATATGATATTATCACGATACCGTTGTGCTGAGTCAATTAAAATTGCGATTCAGTAAATATCCCGATTCAATATTACGTTTTCTCAGATTTTTTAGTACAATTTTAAATCTTTCAAACAACAAAAGTGTTTAACATTGTTACTGAGCAGTGCGTATCTCCGCCATCCGCCATAATTATTATTTCTTCACAAACTTTTTAAATAATTTAATAATTAGCTCCTACCACACAGAATAAAAAAATGTGTAAATAGTTCAGAGTGTGCCACCTGTAGGATTATAAAGAAACAGCGATGTTTTACCTCCTCAAACACCTCCAAAGTCTTAAAACTCCACCTGACAGTGAGCACCCGGCGCTTATAACAAACACGATTAACGACTAATTAGCGCTTGCTGTGTTTTAAGACTGGTCTTAAACGTGTGTAATGAGTGGATTTGAGATTAATTCGATCACAAAGTTTGTAGAAAAATGCAGGAGGTTTTTAACGCGTATGATGTTTGATAATATTTGATAATGTTTCGCAAGTCTCATTAGAGAGGTTAAAGATCCATTTTCTCTCTCTGCCCAAGGTTTAGGCTGCTCTTTACCTGCTGTGTGTGTGTCTGTGTGTGCGCGTGTCATTGTACATCATGCGACACACACACACACACACACACACACACATTCTTTCTCTCTGCTCTACACAGAAACACTGCTCTGTCGCGATTCTTTTCAAAGGTAAGTGCAAGTTAATTTGCAAGTTAATTTGTTTTATTTTTACTTTACAGCAGTGATTCCGTTAGTGTGTCGCTCAA
Organism: Clarias laeviceps; assembly: GCA_030014305.1. NCBI lineage: Eukaryota > Metazoa > Chordata > Actinopteri > Siluriformes > Clariidae > Clarias > Clarias laeviceps. The sequence goes on along the minus strand of JAQMYJ010000037.1, from coordinate 2,276,536 downwards.
TCGAGTGTCATAAGAGAGATTTCTTGTTTATTTTTCCGATAAAACTGTTGTGTGTGCGTGTGTGTGAAAAGAGTGGAGGAAGGGTAACTGTGTAAGACGAGAAGGGGGGAGGGAAGCTTACTTTAGATTCACACATACACACACAGTGCCTGCGAGCACAAACAGAAACACTTATCTGTCGGGATTTTAAGGTAAAGTGCAGGTTAATTTGTTTTATTTTTACTTTATATTTTGTGTTAATTATTTTTATGTATTTATTTTTTTGGGCTGTGGAACACACAATTTGAATTTCCATTATTTGAAAAATATGGGAAAATTCAATTTGGTTTATGAGTGTGGAACAAATTATGCTTGCAATCCAAGGTTCCACTGTATACAGTACAGTGTATAAATACAAAAGAAAAGAAACAAACAATACAGTAGTTAAACTTTCAAAACATTGCACTAGATAATATTGAACAGTTTAAAATGGTGTTATTGCACAGTTGCTATTATATTAAAAAAATATAACTCTGGGCAAATGGACCTGAAATGACCTGGGAACAGTGAAGATGCAGATTTGAAACAGTGACATGTCCACAATGTCAGAAATAATAAATTAAACTTTGCTTTTACAACCCCACAGTGTCAACAAAGTCAGCAAAAAAGCAAGCTGCATTCATGGAGTTGTGGGCATCACCATTATATATATATATATATTATATATACACATTACTGAAAACTATAATAAAATTCTATCCCCTAAAAGATATGTATGGCAAAAAGTCATGAATGGCAAATTTCAGACAAGTTATGCTTATTACAAGCAAATGAAAACAGTTATTCAAGTTAGGCATACTTTTTAGTCTTGTAATTGAGCTGACTTCATACTTAAATATATTATTATTCATTATTCAATATAAGATTAATTAACAAAATGAGTGACTTTGTATTAAATTTATGCACCAGAAACATTTTAGTTTAAGCATGTATTGAACAGCTCAACATACCTCAACTCACTTCACTGAAAAGTATTTGACAACTTTAAAACATGTAATTTTACATGATTCTTATGTTTAGATTTAGACTTCATGCAAGTGGTATTACTTTTAAAATAAGGAAGACAAACATTTTAATCTTTTGGGATATTATGTAATCATTTCTGTAGCTTGAAATGAGTTAAATCTAGCTCAATATTAGCTGAAATATCTTATTAAGACAAAGATAGATGTATTTTCTTAAAGTTAGATATTTAAAATGCAAAACGTCGATTATTTGTCCTTTCTATAAAAACAAAAATAAGAATAATTTCCAAGAAATGCCTTTTTTTCCCACATAATTGACATGTATTTTGTTTATTTAATTTCATGTATAAAACTAACAAAACCAGCCAAAAGTGCAAGAAAAATCTTTAATAGAAAATACTTTTGACTTAATTAAAAAAGATCAAATGATGAGATTACCTTTTTTTTTTTTTTTTTACTTTACTTTAAAAAACATTTCCTTTTATTAGGTGTAAGAAAAAGATTGAAGTATTAGAGCAAAATATTGAAACCTACCTGAAATAGGAAGAATGCTCAAAATGTTTATGTTTCAGTATTTGCGACGTTGACTCCTTTTAAGCTGTAATATTTGTGTGAGCCACAACTTTTTGTTTCCTACTTTGCAAAACAGATTGTATGAAAATCTCACAAGGATAGGGCAAAGAAGGATGGACTAAAGGTGTTTTTAGTATGTTTGGTTGTGGTCGCAAATTTACATACACTCATCATGAGCATGAATGTCATGGAAATATTGGCCTTGCAATGATTTCTTTGAACTGTTTTTTTTTCTGAAACACACATAAAAAAAAAAAGAATTTGGACTACAATGTAGAATTTATTTTTAAAATAGAGTTTAAATTATACATACAGGGGTAAAAACATACTTGCACCCTCTTAGATTATTAAATCAGTGGTGTGAAAGTCCTGAAATGTGACTTCATCTGCTAAGCCCAAGAGCCCTCTGTTTCCTGTTGCTGATGATTGACTTTAGCTGGTAACCAATATGAACAGGGTTTATTTGGCAGCACTCACTGAATTGACCAACACACATTACAAATGAAAATTCCAAGGAATTCAGTCCAGATTTGTGAAATAGGGTCTGTGCAAAAAAATGACATCTTATCAAATGATATATTCTTGAATTTAGCCAAACCTATCTATGATTTCTTAACATATTACATATTACCAAATAAAAGATTATTAATTTATTATTATTACTTATTTCTAGCCAAATGCTGCAAAAATTTCAGGGGAAAATGTCTTGTTCTATTGGCAGATAATTTAGCTTATTTCAGGAATTAAATACCTAAAAACTAGCAAAATTATCTGCCAGAAGGACAAAACATTTTTCATTTGAAATTGTATTAACATTTGACTAGAAATAAACTTATATAAATAAATTCTAGTAAATAAGTTTATTTATATTAAGTAATATTATTTTTGGTTTGTTGTAATCTTATTTTAAGAACGCAAAACCCTCAGCTAGATGGTTAAATCTTGAACGTTCCAATGGTGGAATGGATAAAGCAGACTGACTTTAAGCTGTGTTTGTTAACAGAGACATCCATATTTTAAAGCTACCAATGATCAATTCTTTTGGGATAAGGTATGGAGGTCACATGTCAGATGTGTTCCGTGTTTAGTACTTGCGGTAGTGTGTTTGCTATCCAAATGGCAAATGGAAAGGATAGATCCAACTACAGTATACCTTTGCAGTGGTCTGGTAAAAGATTGTTGACTCCGTAACTATTCTTACACACACCAATGAAAAAGAAAATAGATGGTGTTAAGATGCAGTATTTGCTTTGAGGATGCTGATAGAGAAGTACAGAAAAGGTAATAAGGAGTTGCATTGTGTCTTTGTAGATTTAGAGAAAGCGTACGACAGGGTGCCGAGAGAGGAGCTGTGGTGTTGTATGA
>JAQMYJ010000037.1:2255500-2267759 GCA_030014305.1 Clarias laeviceps | reverse complement strand
GTGTAAAGCTGCTTTGGGACAATGTCAATTGTTAAAAGCGCTATACAAATAAAATTGAATTGAATTGAATTGAATAAAATATCCATTACGCTTCCATATTAAAATGAAAACCTATAAAAGAGTTGAAGTGTAGATCACACTGGAATAAAAAGAGATAATGGAAGTAAAATCCTGGTTTCTGTTTATGTGAGGAAGTGAATGAGAGGCAGTGAGTATAATGTAGTAAGTGTGAGTGCTCGGTAGAGGGCGCTGATGAACCGCGATTGTTACTGCGCTTGCTTCTAAAACACAAGCAAAGAAGAAATCAGGAAGTAAAGTAGTTGTGCACTAGCGTACTTCTGTACTGAACAGTATTCTACAATAACACGCTACACGGCTACTGCTAGATACTAGTTAGTACTCTAGTATTGTTTGGAGAATGTGGAGAGTTTAATCAACCAGATTAACTAACGTTAGTGACTCATTGGGAAATACAACACATTTTGACTTGAGAGCTGACATGGGGTGTGTTAGATACAGTGTTATGGTGAGACACGTGTTCAGTCTGGGAAACTTTGCATGGAGAAGATCTTCATCCTGGACAAATCCATTAATCAGGTTGAAATCCAGCAGCCTGCTGTTCCCCTGTCCTCCTCCTCACACACCTCAGGGTTACAGGAGGGGTTTCTCAGGAGGTGCACAGAAGAGCAGAACACACAGCCCTGGGCATGATGGAGGAGAAGAGCACTGGGGTGGAGATCAGGAGGACTTCATGGAGGATGAGGAAGTGGAGGAGATTTTTCAGCAGCAGAGACCTGCAGGGATCGGAGAGGAGGATCACCGGGTGTTTATTGTTCATCCTGATGTGAAATGGGGACAAAAAAAACAGTACCTGACCACTGGTGAGTCTCTGTCCGTGCAGAGTCATCCTGAAGTGAAGTGAAGTGAAGGAAAGGAAAGCAAGTTTCTCACTGTAGTAATAAAAAGAAAGAAAATCATGTGATTAAGTTGCCGATAAAAAAGAAAGAAAAGCAAACTTCTAAAGAATGAAAAAAGTCAAGCTGGGAAAAGAAAGAAAAGTTACATTTCTCAAACAGTTATAGAAAGAAAGAATGAAAAGTAAGCTTCTTGATGTATTTTTTTTAAGAAAGAAAGGGAAGTGTCTCAAAGTAGTTAAAAAGTATGAAAGGAAAAAAAACAAGTGTCTCTGGGGAGTTAAAGAAGGAAACAAACAAAAGCAACCTTCATAAGGTAGTTATAGAAAGGAAACAGAGGAAGGCAGGCTTCTCTAGATAGATAGATAGATAAAGAAAGAGTGCAGAGATTCTAATGTTAAAACAAAAAAGTGCTGTTTGTATGTATCATGATGTCATAAAATCATCTTTAGTAACAGTTTAGTTTTTATTCCACTATTAATATTTGAATTCTGGAAATTGCTAGAATTTTCTTTAAAAGTAATAAAGTGTCTATGTATCCGTCTATCTATCTATCTATCTATCTATCTATCTTAATATACAACTCTTTGGTTCCTTTTAATAATGATGAAGGAAAGTCTGTGAAACTGAAAACAATAACACAAGACATGATCTTCTCCAACTTTTTGCACTTTATAAACATGATTGCATGTGTGTCTCTTTTTTTTATTAAGTCTTTTTTGTATCTTCTCCTCCTGAAGCTGATCTGCAGATGGCCGAGGCTGTAGGTCTGGTCAGAACCTTACAGAACTGGACCGTGGTGGATAAAATCATCGTCTCGACCAAAACGCCGGAAAAGAAGCGAATCTTCGGGAAGGGGAATTTCCAGATGCTGACGGGTCTGACCTTTATCCTTCTTGTATTGATGGGGTAAATAATGATATGAGGTGAGTGAGGAAAACGTGTCTCATTTGTTGTGAATGATTGCAGAGACGATCAGAAGAAATCCCGGCGTGTCGGCCGTGTTCATGAACGTCGAGCGTCTGCCGCCGGCGTCGGAGGTGAGACTCGTGGATCTGTTAGAGAAGGAGAAGAAGAACTGATCAGAACGAGGTGGACATTCAGGTTTGTTTCCTGTTCTGTCGTTCCAGAAAGATCTGCAGGAGGCCTGGGGTGTGAAGGTGTTCGACAGATACTCGCTGGTTCTGCATATTTTTCGCAGAAACGCCAGAACCAAAGAGGCCAAACTGCAGATATCACTGGCGGAGATTCCACTGCTCAGGTACACGACTCGGACTCGCCACACCCGCTGTACATCTGTATAACGTCTCCTGGGTTATAGACCATCTGTAGTGAGTGTAGTGACCTTGTACCTTGCTCATCAAATCTGATATATATCTGTTGGATGATCTGGTAACATTTAGAGAAGGAGTCTCCAGTGTCGGTGCTCTGTGACTGTTAGATCTTAATCAGCTTCTGGTCTTCAGAACTGAAAATTACATGTTGTATTACTGAACTAAACAGCTGGATGTAACAACTGTAATGAAGTGTGGTCAATTATTTATTTATTTTTAACATGGAGGGTGTGAATACTTTTACTCAAACATCAGAAAGAAGAAAGAAAAAACTGAACAAAAAGAAAATGATACAAAAAACAAAATGACTCAGTGAAGGGAAAGAAAGTGCAAACTACTCCAGATAGTAACAGAAACAAACAAAGAAAAAACTAAATACTTAGGAAAATGGAAGAAAGAAAGAAAACAAATCTGGAGTCAGTGTGGAGATACATAAATTGGCACACAAAAGAATCACAACATACCAGAGAGAGAAAGAAAGGAAGACTTAAGTATGTAAAGAAAGAATTAATTAAAGAGATTATTTTAAAAAACAAAATAAGAAAAAAACTAACAAAGCAACTATTGAAAAGGAAATGAATGGTGTGAAGAAATAAAAGCTTCCCAAAGAAATTCTAGAAAAAAGAAAGAACTAAGCAAGGAATGAATAAATAGACGGAGGATCAAATGGTGAAAGTGAAATAAATAAAGAATAAAAAGCAAGCTTTCCAAAGTCATTCTAGAAAGAAAACCGAACAAATTACAAATAATCTGTTTGGACAGAAGAAATATTCATCACACTTATAAATAAATAAATAAATAAATAAGGCGCTCAGTAATAATTGTCAGTAAGAAGAGCTATAATAAAGTTATTCACTGCAGGACGGCGCGTTAATAACTTCACCCTCATTAAAAGAGTTCGTTATCGTAATACACACTGTGTGTCCGAGCTTCGTGTGACGATCGTCAGCAATGAGCAGCACTTTAACATAACGGGTTTAATTATCCGGGCTTGAATAAGAAAAAACGAGATAAGCTGAAGGATCAGATCACGGAGCCGAGCGTAAAGATGTAACGGATTCTTCTCGCTGGACTCGCGGCAGGTCACGACTGAGGAACGAAGTGGCGAACCTGGATCAGCAGGGCGGAGGGTCCAGGTACATCATGGGCTCAGGTAAGGGAGCACTGAGGGTTCTGACAGTGTTCTAGGGTTTCACTTAGTCTCACAGCAGGTCATGGTATGGGGTGTGTGTGTGTGTGTACAGGTGAAACCCTGTATGAGGTGCAGCAGAGGCTGCTGAAAGAGAGAGAGATGAAGATTCGCTCTGCACTCGAGAGACTGAGGAAGAAGAGGAACATGCTCCGAACGCAGCGCAAACACAAGGACTTCCCCATCGTCTCAGTCATGGGCTACACCAACTGTGGTGAGAATCATCATCACAATCATCACGTTCATCTACTGTAATCACCATTACATTACCAACATCATCATAAGGCACATTACATCAAAAAAATCCTGTCCTCGTGTCACAGACAGAACAAACACTAACAGTTGCTATAGCACCGTGTGTAAGTATTCACCCCCTTTTGCACATTTCATAACCTGAAACTGAAATATTTACAAATTAAAAACGTAAACACTAAACCTTGGGTAAGTATTCAGCCCCTCAGAAATGTAAAGTGAATGTAGAAGTTAGCTGAAGGAAGATAGAGAAAAGGGAAGAAAGGTGAGAAAGAAAGTTTAGAGAAAAGGGAGAAAGAAAGAAAGGTGAGAGAAAGAGGGAGAAGAAAGTGTAACAAGAAAGAAATAGAAAGATGAGAGGAAGGAGTAAAAAGAGAGAAAGATGAGACTAAAGAGAAAGAAAGCAGGTAACACATGAAAGAAAGAAATGTAAGAAAGGAAGGAAAATACACATGTAAAGAAAAAAATTAAGGGACACTTTTTTCTAAAAAATGGGTTGATGAGAAACCCCTAAATTAGTTGTATTTTTATTTTTAGAAGTTACATAATTGGCTGAAGAGAGAGCAATGAAACTCTCTTTCTCGTAGATATCCCCAAATTTGAACGTCATGTGAAGTGATAATTTTTCTAAGATATTTTTTAAAAAAAAGTGGATTAATCAGAGAAGCAAAAAAAAAAAAAAGCTGAAGAGTAAAATGAAGCTACCACCACCATGCTTCAAAGTCAGGGTGGCTAGCAATTGACTGACAGTTTCCAGCAGATGTACCCGAAAAAGTCTCTAGCAGAAGTTTGTGCCAAGGCCAGGAGGTCAGCTTTTGGTCTTATTATAAATGTCTAATAAATATAAATAAAAATCAGAATCAGTATTAAAGAATGCAAAGTAGTTATTGAACTTGAAGAGATGCCGAGCGAGCACGTCTCGGGTTGTCTCCTCAGGTAAGACCACGCTGATCAAAGCTCTGACGGGTGACGTCACTCTCCAGCCTAAAGATCAGCTCTTTGCCACTCTGGACGTAACGGTACACGCCGGTCGGCTGCCTGGTCACATGACTGTGCTGTACGTGGACACCATCGGCTTCCTGTCTCAGCTGCCTCACCAACTTATCGACTCATTTTCAGCTACGCTGGACGACGTAGCACATTCCGTACGTATTACCGAATCGTGATTAAACGATGAGCGTTGTGTTAGCGTGACATAACTGACGTCCATCCTCTGTTATCAGGATCTCATCGTTCATGTCAGAGACGTCAGTCATCCAGAGAACGTGAACCAAAAAGTCAACGTGCTTAAAGTTTTAAAGAACCTTCAGATCCCAGAGAGGCTCATGAGCTCCGTCATAGAAGTGCACAACAAGATTGACCTCGTTGAAGGGTACGGACACCGGAGACTCCTTCCATAAATGTTAGAGAAACTTGTCCTTATGGGAAACCACACCATATCAACCATCATACACGTCCTTTAATTTGTTTATGTGCGCACAAGTTCTAAGAGCTTCTGCAGCTTTGTGGTTTAGACTTTGTGTAACTGATCTTTCAGCTACGAGTCACCTGATCCCGAGGCTGTGCCGATATCAGCACTGAAGGAGCGGGGACTGGACGAGTTGAAGCGGAAAGTAGAAGAATCCGTCATGAAGTCGATGGGGAAGCAAACCATGGTCCTGAAAGTGGATCTCAACAGCCCTCAGTTAGCGTGAGTGACTTAAATGAACAGAATACGCGAATGTGTTTTTCACATCACCTCTATCTGTAGTGTTCATGTGTGTATGAGATTACTATGAAGGGCGTTCAAGTCAAACCGGGACTCGTGATGACATCTCTGGTGAACAATGGCGTCAAGAGACTCTTAGACATTTGAATGGTGCAAATGGTTTTAAAGAAGGACGTGCGTCCATGATTGACAATCAGGCGGCTCGGAGCCAGGTGTAGTCGTTCCCGTGAACGTTCGGTGCGAAACGTCTGATCCCTGAAAATCCATCTTGCAGAAGAAACGCATCTGTCTGTGGGAACTGTACACACAACCATTCACCACTTGTACATTACAGGAACTCGGTTGGGTTCCCCGTACGGTTCCTGGGAGGCCGGCGTTTCTGACATGGCTCATGCGCACTGAGAAAACTTTCTACCTTGATGATGTCCAAGCACTAGAGAAACACTGGGATAAGTGCATTAGAGTAGCAGAGAATTACTGTATATAGAGAAATAAAGGGAGTTTTTTATTCTCAAGTGTTATTCAGTAAATAACACAAATAGTTTTCCATAAACTACCAACAGGTGCAGACAATCATCCATTACCTGCTCATTCTCATTAAAGCACTTCATCTTTCTTTTATTATTATTATTATTTTTTTTTTAACATATTCCATAAACCCTCAGAAAGTGTACTGTAAATGGGACGGCTTGTCACCGTATTGCTCCAGAAAGTAGAAATATCCAAAAAAAACTCCATCAGATCAGTTTCTGTAAAACTTCCAATCGTGTTCATCCTGTATTCTCGTAACACCTGAAGGTTTCTGTTTGTGCATCATATATTCACAGCATTTACAGATCGATCATATCTACATAAACGTGTGTGTATATGGTTCATGTGCAGGTGGCTGTATAAAGAGTCCACGGTTCAGGAAGTGCATGACGGAGATGACGACTGTACCGCCAACGTCAAGGTCGTGATAAGCGCTGCAGCATACGGACGCTACAGGAAGCTGTTCCAGCTCACATAGCAGCACACACACACCTCAGGCACACACACCCTGCTGCTGATTAAACAGATCTGAGAGAATATTTATTTATTTATTTATGAAAGTGTTAGAAATATCACAGGGTTATTTTCACAAGCAAAGTAAATAAAATTGTACAAAAATAACAGAGTCTCCGTTTCGGTTGCTGTTCCTTCTCGGCTCAACGATAAACAATTCATAATGAAGATCGCTTTAAAAGTTCTGTGCATGGCTCCACGTCATTCAGACGGCTTGAACAAGTTATTGTTTAACGTCCGCCTTTAAGGATCTTCGAGTTCTAGCAGTTTTTTATTCAGAGCGATAATCATGGAGCAAAGTGGGATCGAGCCGATAAAATCTCCTGCGATGATGTTGAGGCTCGTTGAGTCAGCTCCGGGTTTCTGATCCTCCAGCCAGCTCCTCACACACTCCCACTGCTCCAGGGTTACGCTCTGCAGGGAGACCCGTGGGTTCGAGGCGATGAAGCATCGGTCCGCGGTTAAGTTCAGACCAGCGACAAAGAAGCTTTCTGTACAGACGACATGCAGAGAAGCAAGAAACTTAAAACACTAACCTTTGTTAAAAATGTAAAATGATCTTAAGATGGTTTGTTCATGAGCTTTTTCAGGTTAAATAATGAATTCAAGTTAATGTGTATTACATTCATTTGAAGTAAGTAAAAGAATAAATACTAGGACAGTTAATTTTCTGTTTTAAAATGCTATATATTTATTATAAACAAGCAGGATCACAAAAGTAACTAGGAGTGTAATTTCAAGATTTGACTTTCATCTTTATTCCAAAGATTCATGTGAATGTTTATACACTAAATTCAGATCATTGTTTTATTTTCAGTCATCATTAACAATGAAGTCAAATGATTAGCAACATTTCTCAATTACAAACTTTTTCAATTAAATTTTTCTTTATGTAGAACTTTCACAAATACGCCTTACAGAAATTAAAATATTTAAATATTATAAAATAAAAAATAAAAAAATTCTAAAGTGGGGAAAAGATGGACCAAGCAATTTCAGCTGATATGAAACTTAACAAGATAAAAAATAATATTAATAATTTCTTGCACACATTTGGTATGTTTTTATTTGGCAAATCAAGAAATATTTTGGGGAGAAATTTTTTTTTTATTTTACTGACTTAATAAATTAAGAAAAAGTATCTTTAATATTAGAATTTAAAATAAACAAAAAAAAATTTTAAACATTAAGATTAAAGCAAGTGGGTTTGGAATTTATTTATTTTTATTTTATTTGGTCCAATTCCATTTATTAGTTAAGTGGATGATGATGGTCAACTTCTTATGCGTGTGTTTTTATTGATCTAATTTTTTTTTTTTTAAAGTACATAATTGTGAGGAGAATTTTAAAATGTTACACAAAATGTTTTAAATTAAATTTCACTGACTGTAGCTTTAAATGCATTTAGGAGGTTTTTAAAGTTTGTACTGCAGCCCTGCAGAATTCTGAACTCTGATTGGTCAGAAAGTTTTAATGAATTCTCTACAACAGCAGCTCATACAGTAGCACAGGTTTATATTAATGCAATCGCTCTGATATGCTATCGTATTGTGTGTCCCATTTACATATTAAATTCAAGAAAGACATGAGAAAGAGAGCCTGTTTATAGAGCCTCTATAACTGAGTATAGCTTTATAACTGATTATAGCTGCTATAACATAAATAAAGAAAGGAACTAATTTATTTCATGGATGCTCCATGATCTTAAATGTAAACCGTTAATTGATAAAAAGTCAAATTAATGAAATTCTTTAGGGGAAAAAAGTTGCAAATGAAGATTAAGAGGAAGAGACGTCACCTGGACGACCGAGCTGCTTCTGCGAGTCGAGGTACTGGATAAGCTCCTCTGCGTCGGCGGCGTTTGCCCACCAGTACGGGATCTGGGGCCACAGCTCTTTATGATGTACTGCGCTCTGATCCTCGTATGAGATCACCACCTGATATCCTGATGACCACAGGCCTCGCAGGGTGACGTCAGCCTGGACAACACGGACGTTCAGTGACTGTCAAGTGGCGCCAAGAAATATTCATTGTTTCTCAATTTAACCATAATTTTCAACTTACCTTTGAAGGACAAAGTTTAGAGCCAAAGATTTTCTTCAGGAAATAAATAAGTTCCTCGTGCAGTTTTTCACTCAAGCCCTCAAAATGACTACAGGACAGGATGATGATCTCTTTGGGGTGGGCCGAGAGCCACGAGGCGACGGCGTTCAGAGTGTCCTGTAAAAAAACATCATAAAGCATCATATAAAGCTTCTCCAGCTCGGTTTCTCCATCTTGAAATTATTATTATTTTTTTTATTTAATTCATAAATAAAAATAAAATGTAGTTAAATTAATTAAAATACAACAAAAATAAAAAAAATTTTTTTTTAATAATAAGTTCATATATATTTCAAGATTTAATATTTTAAAATGCACATATTTATTTACTTATTTGCTTTATTTTCATTGTTTTATTTTAAATAACATGATTAAAATTAAATGGCAATAAACAAGCCACTAAAGACTTACCACGACTGTGACCTGGGTGTAGATCACATGAGTGAAGTAAAGGTCCTGTGACACATCGTTCTGCTTATGTGCAATTCGGAGGTCGAAGTATCGGACGCCAGCTTGCAGTTGATCTATAATATTTATGAGCTGTTTAAACAAAAGCAAACAGGAAGGTTGTTAACTTTATGAGACTGAATTCCGAACCGAGGCTTAATTTCATTGAGCTGTAAGAAAAGGGGTTAGAGTTGTTTTAGAGTTTCTCTGGACCTGAAATTATTTTTACAAATAAAAGTGATTACAAAAGTTATTGGTGGATCGATTGCACTTTCCCCCAGATTTGGCTAGTTTCTTTAGAGCGTGTTCAATCCGTTTTATCCTTGTTGAATCAGGTGTAAACTAACTGAATTCAATTTAATTCAGTTTTATTTATTTAGCACTTTTAACAGGGGTGAAACTCACAAAGCAGCTTTTTAGAATCAAAAGAAAATTGGGGAAATGAGTATGAAATGTGTAAGAAAATATGTATAAATCAAAATTATCAAATTGAATCATGTGCAAACGTGCTGAATCAGGTGTAAAAGTACAGAATCGGATGTAAACGTGCTGAATCGATTCTAAACTCGCTGAATCGGGTGTAGACTTGCTGAGTCAGTTATAAAGATGCTGATTTAAGCATAAACACAATCTCATGCAAACGTGCTAAATCAGGTGTAAACTTGCTGAATCGTGTGTAAACAAGCTGATTTGGGTGTAAACAAGCTGAATCAGGTGTAAACATGCTGTACATGGTATAAGTTTGCTCAATCTAATGTAAATCTGATGAACTAAGTGTAAATCTGTAAGTGTAAACATACCAGATTAGGTGTAAACTTGGCAGTAAATATGGCATTAACCTGCTGTACGAGGTGTGTGGTGTGTGCGCGTGTGCTGAAACTGGTGTATACATGCCTGGGTAGTAGCCCACTTGTAAATGATGGGGCGAGTAAAACAGTAGAAAACTCTGTCCAGGAGTCTAAAGGAATGAGACTCAGATCGGAGTAGGGGTGAGGTGATATCCAGACAGTAGCTCATCGCATCATGACTCCCTGTGTGGACGAAGAACAAATTCTCTTCACTATGATAATTCTACAAGATCACATTTTTGTAAGAACGTACTGTTTATAAGAATCTTTTTAATAGAGATGGGGGGGGAAAAAAACAATTCGGGTACGTATCACGATTCTTTTGTGTGGCAATTCATGTATGACTTCATTGACTCTAGAATCGACTGTTATTTTTTATTTATGCATGTTTGCATTCAAGATGGTAAAATGTTGCAGGTCCTCTATGATCCTACAGGTTTGGTTTAGAGAACTAGTCACTGGTCACTAGAGAGGTAGTTTGAGCCCAGAAGGCATCAAGTTATGTAGGGGGCTGGAAAAAGTTCCTACATTTTGAGGCACTGATTTATGAAAATGTTGTACTACAATATTATGTTTTATTGTAAATCAAGACATTTAAATATGTGCAGATTTCTAAAAATTAAGTTTTTGAACATTTTGACTTTGTGTGAAGAAATTTAGACAAAAAAACAAAACTGCAAATCCTAAAAATTGATAGAGAATCTCAGTGTTTTATATGTTTATGCAGTATTAATAGAGCATGTCTAGAACAGAGTGAAGTTGTGTTTAGTCTGATGCTTGCCCAGCGTGAAGGTAATCTCCTTATAGATAAACTTAAGTGGGGAAATATGAAACCTTAACCTTAAAGCATTAGGCAGAGTCTATCAAGCAATTTGTGAGCTAAATTATGCTTCACACTGGTTGATTTTGTACGCCCTGTTACGTACGGAAGTCATTGTCCATATTTGAACTGAATGTGAACAGTTTTTTTTTCTTCCTGTTAACAAGTGTGAAAACAATTACATTCGAATGTAAAGAGAAACCTCAAATTAATTCATGGCAGCCATGTTTCACTCTAATATGTTTTTAGTCAAACCACAGGAAGACCACATGCGCTAGTACCAGGCCACCAAACACCATTTATTATAGGGATAATAATTATTGTAAAGCATCATGTTAATATTAAATAGAATTAAAGCATAAACCAAAGTAAAGATTTAATCTAGAAAGAGATACAGGTTTTCTCATAGCCAGTTCACCATGTACAGTACAGTATACTTGCCTGCCTTATGGTTGATCTAAAAGTATATACATAACCTAAGAAGTGATCTAGCATGTCGTCATTTAGTTCATATTAAATCTCTTAAATAAGAGATTACTTACATTTAATTTTATTACTGATCATTGTGAATTATAATATTGATATAAATATTATTGTCCTTAGACAGTGTAAAAGAAATTGTTTGTAACACACTTTCTCTAAACTGGCAGGTCTTATCGGGGTTTATCAAGATTTCCATCCAACCATCCAAGTTTACCGCTGCATTAAAGGCGTTTTCCGGAATCAGATAAAAAAAATAAAAATAGGCTAGAAGTAAAGAAAGTCTCATTAATTCATTCATATAATTATTCATCTAGCGTTGAATTGGGTTGAATTTATTTTTCTTTGATCGCAAGATTCAGGGATAGCTTCTAAACCTGAGCCAACACACATCTCAAAAACCTTATACTTGCGCTTATTACCTTAAACACAGTTAACTGTTTTTAATGCATATCACTATCGATCACCTTGTTTGTATGTATGCTGTTTAGAAAAACAAATCACACACTTATGCAATCTTAATGCACATCTTGGACAATGCCATCCTTCCAATTTTATGGCAACAGTTTGGTGAAGGCCCTTTTCTATTCCAACATGTGCCCCAGTGCACAAAGCAAGGACTATAAAGACACGGTTTGATGATTTTAGTGTGGAAAAACTTGACTGGCCCAAACACAGAGCCCTGACCTCAACTCCACTGAGCAGCTTTGCGATGAACTGAAACGGTGATTGCGAGCCGACATCAGTGCCTGACCTCATAAATGCTCTACAGAATGAATGGGCACGAATTCCACAGAAACACTCAAAAATCTTGTGGACAGCCTTGAAAGAAGAGTGGAAGTTGTTATCGCTGCAAAAAGGTAGTCCAACTCCATATTGAAGTACATGTATTTGGATACAATGTCATTGCAGGTTTGGCCATATTTGGCAAGGTTTTGTGTATATATGTGTGTGTACATGCATAAGAGTGTGTGTGTGTGTATTTACAGCAGTGGCGATTTCTTTAAGACTGCAAGGGAAGCTCAGCTTCCCCTATAATGTCGCAAAATTAATGGTCAAATTATGTACTATTGTATTAACATTTTATTGACTAAAAATGCGTTAGAAAACGTTCATCTCA
>JAQMYJ010000037.1:2230708-2255400 GCA_030014305.1 Clarias laeviceps | reverse complement strand
CATTCAAGTGAAAATGAGCCGTGAAAGTGAGGCCGAAAATGAGCTTCCCCTATTTGACAGACCAGTAGCTGCCACTGATTTACAGTATATACTGTATATATTTATGTATAGCCAGGGGTATCTTAGTGGTTAAGGCGTTGGACTCAGAAGGTCCCAGGTTCAAACTCAACCACCACCATGTTGCCACTGCTGGTCCCTTGAGAAAGGCTCTAACCATCAACTGTTCAGAGGTATAACAAGATAAAATAAAAAATATATGTTGCTTTGGATAAGGGCATCTCCCAGTTGTCATAAATTTGTGTGTGAATATGTCAGCATTGTTGCATAAAGGCATGTGGAATGCCTTTAAGTAAACATTTCACTGTATTTTCTGCCCACATGACTATAAAGACTTTTATATTTTTATGGTTTAACCTATTTGTCCATAGACGTGTATTGGACCTTCCTAATATGGCGGACGCGCCGGCGTTACAGAACAAGATATAGCAATGCGCCGGCGCATCCGCCATATTGGGGAGGTCGAATATAAGAAAACAAGAGCAGCTAATGCGGCATTTTACAGTTTCCCGATACACACATATACACACACGACACGTGACTTATCCGACTTAAAATATAAATAAGAAAAATAGTCTGTTTTCAAACCTGGTATAGCAAGGTTAGTTAAAGGAATGTCCCACAGGTCTTCAGGTAGACTTTTCATCCAGTCCTCATTGTTCATGTCGCTTTTTAAACACGGCGCCATTTTCTCACTGAGATTCATTTAAAGGATCATGTTTATAAAACAAAGCACCATAAGCATGTACAGCCTTTGACTCTGTCCTGAAACGACCAAACAATCCACTCAAACAAGTTGCTGTGTACAGGCACGCACGGGACAGGCTGTATTTCCTGGTTGTAGCCGAATGCAAAAGTTTGTGCACCCCACCAGAAATATGCACAAACCTGAAGCATGAGTATCAGATAAGATAGGAACCTTTACATACCAAGGGGAAGTGAGTGGTTTTGTGCTACAATGCTGTTTAGACCGGGTGATCCACAATGCTGTGGATTGTTCACCGACGATCATCATGCACAATTGACATTTTCAGGGGTTGAGCTCATTGAAGGTCTTCCTGATCTCCTGTCATCTTCCAGTGATGTTCTTGTGCTCTTGAAGCCACTCGAAACACTTCGAACAACTCATTGCAGCATCGCTGTAAACTTGCCGAATCATGTCAAACGTCTCTGGCAAATTTATCCAGTTTCACAGAGAATTTCACGTTCGCTCTTTAATCTAACCTACTGTCCATGATGAAATAGCAGACGTGGTCAGAATAGCACCAGTTGCACAGCTCCTGATGTCCACATGTCTTTTGGCACACCGACTTATGAAGATTGGTGCTCCCTGTGACTGTGTGCAGCCTTGTGCTTCCATCTGTTGGCGTATTACAAAAATAGTCTAGAAACCTTTTACCACCTCACACAATCAAGTCTGTTGTTACAGAAAATGAATCAACACCCTCTGACCAATCAGAATTCAGTATTTAATAGGCCTGTGGTTTTAATTACACATGTTTTACACGTTTCACACCATCATCATCAGTCAGGCAACTTTTCATGTTTGGGTACAGCAATAAATGATTCAGACACCTTGTTTTCCAGGAACATATCAATCATGCCTTGGGCGAAATGACTTCATGCAGCAGTAATCTATTTTATCAAGCTGAAACATTCTGTATTACATGAACTGATTGCTTTTTACTTTCAAGCATGCTGTGCATGGTTTAACGTGGTGTATTATGAAATAGATTGTGCTGTATATTATAGTTTATATCAGTGCTTTCCTCTGTAAACTTGGTAATAAGTTGACATCACTTCCACAAAGGCAGTAAGTTGCATATCAGTGGTTCAGGGTTTATCTCATGCCAGGCCACGTGGTACAATCATACTGACTGCTAGAGGGAAAAGGAATTGCATCTCAGCTTTGCATATAGATCTGCAATAAATCTGACTTTTTTTTTCTTTTCTTTTTTTTTTATTCTCTCCAGCATCTCACACCCCAAAACCTGCATGTCCCTTAAGGTAATGACCTTAATATATTCTATTCTTAAAAGGAAAAAAAAGTTGAAAGCAAAGGTTTGTGCCAAGCATGGGGTCTTAAGGGGAAAATAAATAAATAAGTACCATTAAATAAACCTGCACCATTGCTTGTCATGAATTCTACATTTCCAGCACCATATCCTTTTTTTTAGCAACAGCTTGTTTGTAGAGACATGTGTAAAAAGCATTTCTAAAAATGCTGCTTTGCATCAGTCCACAACTGACCATCCTGCCACTGATTAATTTCCTTTAACAGTGCAGCATATTTTTCCTTAACAATGAGGTGAAAATGTTTTTTGTGCTAAAACATAAAAATATCAAATCATAATACAGCAAAACATTTCATTTCATAAGTACTGAAAAATCCACCTTTTTACCAGGTTTGATTTCAGATTGTCTTTACCCATACTCTAAAATTACTTTTCCAAGTGAAACATTATCATTTTAAATGTACCCAGTACCGAGCCTTGAGGATCGCACTTCAGTAACAAGCAACACTACAGGTTAAACCATTTTCAATGCTATGTGCTTTTGATATCCACTACAAATTATTGCCAGGGTGAGAGGTAAAAATGTTTAAACAGCGCATCACTTATACGAGTAATTAATAACAAAAACATTCAGGTCATAATGATTAGTGCATAGCATTATTATCCTACCCGTAAATGAAAAATTTCTTTAAAAGATAAAAGTCCCAGCAATTGTTACAGTTCTACATCATAGCATAAACGTAAAATCTTTTGTGCTGTTTGCGAAAAATTGTGCAAAACCATCATCATCATCATGTGCTTGCACTCAGCAGTTTTTCATTCAGTGCTACGACAGTCGGTATGAACCCACTGTCTATCACAAAATCGGCAGCAATGATATTCAGCGAGTCGGCGTAGGATCCGGGTTTCTGCTCCCGGACCCAAGCCAGCAGCGTCGGATACGCCGCCATGACCATGTCCTTGAGCGACTCCGTGGGATGAGAACAGATGTACTTCAGGTCTTCGGTGAGATTGATCCCCGTCACAAAGAAGCATTCTGTGAAAATATATATGTATGCTTTATTTGCAACAAAAATAATTAAATGTGATTAAATTAAAATAAAAAAATGTTTTAACATTTGTGTGATTGATGAGAATATTTTGACGGAGGTTACCTGGACGGCCATGTTGCTTCCTGCGTTCAAACTCCTCGATCAGTGCTTCAGCTTTACATTTGTTAGCCCACCAGTACGGTATATGAGACCACAGCTCTGTGTGGCAGTTAGCGAGGTTGTGCTCATACGAGACAACTGCCTGGTAGCCTGCACTCCACAAACTCCTCAGTGTGACCGCGTCCTGAGGGAAAACAGTACCCTGGGTTATGATGAACATTCATAATAAGCAGTAAAGTTTTTAAATTAGCATTAAATAAGTAATAAACAAAACATTCTATATGCACATTCCGATTATTCTCAGACTAAACATGTATGTTCTGTGGTTAAAAGTTTTTATAGGTCCCATCAATGTCTTTTGCATATCGGTCATGATTGGTCCACTGAGCTTATAGTGTAGTGACATCACAAATTGAGCTCATATGTAGCGTATTAAAATACAGCTGTCTCTAAGCTAATTAGCTTTTCCCCTAATGTGACCTCATATAAGAAGGGCCGCTCCCCAGGCTTGTTGCTCAGCGCTGCTGTTTTTCTGGAGAGGCGTGGCTCAGCAGCAGCTTATTTACATAGACACCGAAATGGCGTGTTTTGAGGAGCAGCAAGTTCAATGTATAAATAATGAATTATTAGAAAGCTATTGCAGCTGGAGAATTAACACACACACTTTGGGGGTTAACTTGTTAAAGAAATAGTAACATATGAGACCTTTAAATGCAAAACAATGTCATTCAACGACTAATTTATACATATTCAAAAGTCTGATACCAATCACCTGGAGCTCCGCCTCCTGTTTACTACAGATACCTGAGTCTAATCAGCACCTGTAATCTAATATTGTTTAAGGAGAATCCATTCACGAAGCCTGCTATATCCAACATGTGCATCCTAGTCACGTCTTACTCTTGGTGTGCTCAGTCACTTCCTCTGACCCATAAGATGGAGATACTGAAGTGGGCCATACCGTTTTAGGACACAGCTTTGAGTTGAACACACTCTTTATGGTGGAGATGAAGAGTGTGTGGAGCTCTTGACTCAGGCCCTGGAAATGACTGAAGGACAGGATGACTATCTCTTTAGGATGACTGTCCAGCCACGTCCTGATCTCCTTCAGTATGGTCTGTCACGGAGCGAAACACAAGTAGTCAGAATACCAAACAATGAAGTATTCATATGTTTCGTGAAGCTTAGAACGAGGGCGGTACTTATTTTTATATATATATTTTTTCCCCTTAAGACCCCATGCTTGGCACAAAAGTATTCACCCCGCATGCTTACTCTCCGCTTGAACATTTCCTCCTAATCTGTAGTAAGATAGCTTGCATTTTGCGATTGGACATCAGTGTAGTCCAAACCTTGGAAAATACAGGGTAGTGTTACCTTATAACTGATATCACTGAGTCTCTGCTTTAAATTGGAAAATGTAATTTACCACAATTGAGTTAAAAAGTTGACATACATTTTCTTGCATAAGTATTGACCCCCTGGAGCTTTTCCATGGTTTGTATAGTTACATCACTTTGGATGGGATTGAAATTAAATAGTTTGTTAATATTTACAAATACATCTATTGTAAAGATTGTGTTTGTGTAAATATTCATATTCAGCTTCGTTACCCTGAAAATAAATGTTAACTTGTCTCCAGATAGAAACAAGCCAGCCAGCTACTATTAAAGATTCTTAGTTTATGGTAGACTTATTACTTATTTTATAGAGAAAAATTAAGATTTAACCAACCATTGTGTCTACATTGTCTGGTCTAAAGTAAATGCTACCATATCTTGTTTAGTAGGGATTGTGATTGTGTCATTTTATTTATTGTTGCCATACTAAACTCCACTCTTCCTTACTTTTAAAGTGGAAATTTCAAGTTGAAAGAGGCGGTTTTGCCTGGTCAGAATTTAGAAATTCCAATCTACAGAGGGTTTTCTGTAATCGAAGGTAGCAGTAGTTAGTAAGAGTTACAATCAGAACTAGAATAATTACTTATTATAACCAAGAAGTGATTAAGGCATGACAAAACTAAGAACGTCTTCTGCTTTACAATTGAAGCTTTGAATCGTTGTACCTCTACTGTAATAGTGGTGTAGACTCCGTGGTAGAAGTAGAGATCGGAGGAGCTGTCGTTGGGCCGATGCGCTATCCTGAGGTCGCAGTACCTTACACCGTAGTCCAACTGTTCCCGCACGCTGCACTCCTACAGTGAATAATGTAAAGGAGGGCTATTAATAATGCACATGACAACGATCAGGGACTGCACGAAGTAAACACATTACAGTGATGCTTCATAAATCAACAATGAGTGCACGAGGAATCAGCATTTTCACTGCTCGAACTATCGGGTGATTGGAAAACACTTAACACTAACTGGCTATAAAGAAATTCATGGACTTCTTAGGTCTTTTTGTGGTGAAAAGAGGAATGATCGCTGCACGGATGGAGGGTTTTCAGCGTCATGGTATTGGAGCACCGTTTTAATCACCCTGTGTAATCGAGTGCAAACATTTGTACTAATCACTGTAGAAAGAAAGAAATGTGGGTGTATTAGGAAGGACATATAGTATAAAGGGTGATGAGGAACAAATTCTAGAAACCAAGAAGACTAATCACAATCAGAAAGGGTGGGTGCAAATATTTTATGCACTGATATCATGCTGTGTTATCACTATAGCATTGGTAGCTCAGTGGTAGGGTTGCAGAAGGAACGGGTCCAGTAGTTCCAGTCCAAAGCACTGATAGAATGAGAGGGTTGTGTCAGGATGGACACACCGGCTGCACATCAAAAGAACAACAACAAAACGATCTTTTATTAATATTATTTTATTAGCAAGGTTATATTGTGATACAGATTATCATTATATTGTGACACAGATTCACATTTCCGTTTCTTCATCAGGAAAAGAAAAGCGATTAAGCAGTTCCTGAATGCTTGGTTGCTTTCTGCAGAGCAGCAGAAGGCAATTTCTGCCCCGCTGTGTAGATTGATCCAGCGAGAGCCGGAGACTGTACACGAGCACGCTCCTGTTTAATAGGTTTCCTTTCAGTGCAGTAGCTTGTACAGGCTGTCTCAAGACACAAGGGAAATTAACTTTTTGTTTTTATGCAAAAATGTCTTCTTTTTTCGGCGTCTCCAAATGGACTCTTAGAAAATCCGAAGTATTGTGATTCATATTTGAGTAAGGCAGGATAAAGATTGTGGCTGATTAGTGTTTGTAAGGAGAAGTTGCTGATCCAGATGAACAGGCATTGATCACTTAAGTGATTTATGAGGGGGAAAAAAAAAAAACATCATCCTCATGCCAACATCCTCCACTCTGGCCTCTGTAACTCAGTGTCAGTAACAAGACTGTGATAAAAGTGCAGTTACGAGTAGAAGTGATAACTCTGTTTACAAAGAAACGCTCACCATGTAGATGCTCTGTACATTTTGTGGTAATTTTGCCGTCAAAGCACCCACAAGCAAATGAGATCCAATTCAATGGAATGCTTTTATAGGCTTTTTAATGCTGATTTACAGTTAAACGAAGAGTGAAAACCTACTGCATGCATCGAAATGACGGAGACAGAGTGTTTCTTTAGTTCAAGCTGCTCGAGTTGCTGTGTTTGGGAAAACCTCCTCCATGACGCAACGCAGACTGGAATCATGTGACTACACATGCGGTAATATGTTTTTAATTGGTGTCATTACAGGCCTTTTTCCTAATGGTGGATGAGAGTTACATCAGCGCTCACTGTCTGGTCTCAACTCAACATAAAAAGATTCTACAATTAAGATAAAGCCAGAATATTACATACAAACTACATGTAACCTCAGAATATTTCATACGATACAAACACTGCTTAATCCAAAAAAAAAAAAACAAAAAACACAAAAACAGTGAGTTCCAGGCAAGCAATTTGATTGGTAGAGAGACATTGTAGTGTACTGTATATGGACAGGTGACAAATTAAAGGAAAAAAAGAAAGCAAGTGTTTGTGCTACTAAGCTACTGGGGCACCGTGAACACCACCAGAATATCTTTAATGCACCTTGGCGTTGATTCCACACATCTCTCGCCTCGAGCTGCACTCGGACGGGTTTAAAGAATACAGTATGATGGTCTAAGAAACGAAAATACTTATTACTGAAGATAATTACTTTAAAAAAATAACTAAACTGAAAATAAACTAAAAAACTTTAGGATTAGTTGAGTGAAATGTTAAAGCGCTGCCTTCATCCAAAATACACTAGTTGACGGTAATTTATTTATTTTATTATTTTTTTGGAAGGGCGATTTTTATTTGCCTCAGTACTGTTTTAGATGTTTCAGTGTAGAATTCATACCATGGAGCTTTAAAGCTGTTCTGGAGGCTCATCATCAGACGTTTTTGGAATTTCCTGTCTCACCTGTTAAATCGGTCTATTTCAGGTGTTCTTGCGCAAGAAGTGTAGGTTTCGTTGAAAAATAAAATTCAATCAGGAATTCATGAAATATGAGTATATTAATGAAAATAACATCACAGCCTAGTTTCGAACAGAGATCGGATTAAGGTGAGAACTGTGAACGCAAGCTTGTGGAAAGAGTTCAGTGATATTTTCGTGACATTATTGATGATATCCGACACTTTGTCATATCATACTGTAACGCAAAAACTAAATTTCTTCTATTTACAAAATATATATTTTAATAGCTAGTGAATACCCTGAATATATACACACACACACAGGGACTGTATTTACATTGTATTTTATCCATACAGCAATTTTTTCATGACAAAAATCATCAGGCAGCAGTGCAAAGGCAAAAACACCCTGAAAACGCACGAGGTAGAAATTGTCAGAGGAACCGGGCGTAAAAAGGGAAGTTCCTGATTCCAGGATTATAAGTAATGACTCCTACACAAGCGTACACTATAGAGACAAACAATGCTGAGATGTGTACAGGATGTTCACTATAATTATGGGTTTTGTTCAGGAGAGGAAGTGCAAATATTTACCTGTGTAACCGCCCACTTGTAAACGAACGGCCGTATGAGGGGCTTCATGTACTTGTCTAGCTTCTGGAGCATATCGGGCTGCTTGAGGTCAATGGGAGAGCGGTTATTCGTGTCCAAACAGTAAGTGATAGTATTATGACTTCCTGTAGGGAGGGGAAGATAAAACAAAGTGTATGATGATGATGATGATGATGAAGATGATGTCAGAAGAATGGAATGCATTAAAGTCATCCTGGAGGTGCTGGATTCACATCAGCCTTGCCTGTGGCTACAGAGTGCTGCTGACTGCGCAGATAAACACGCAACCTGACACCCAGTGCCGGTGCCACCACCCAAAACCAGAAATGCATATACAAAGGTTATAAGGATATTAGTTACGATATGCAGTAGGTAAAATGCAGTTTAAATGAGCACGCTGGAAATCTCTCAATATACCAGTAGATTAGACAGCAAATGCCTGGAGTACCTGGAATGGTCAGATTCCATAGAGGGATGTCCCAGAGTCCAGGCGGCAGACAGGACATCCAGGTGTCCATCGACAGACCTCTGAGCGACACCGGCCTTCCCTCTGATGACATCTTGAGGTTAATAATGCACTATGAGTGAAATTTCCAAAAATGATGAGAGCTTTAAAGCAGCCAGGACAACCCAAAAAGGTCTATTCTATTCATATGAAAATGAAGGTATTCAAATGGACAGGGAGGGGACAAAAGAGAGTCCTGGACTGGATGTAACCCTGGAAACAGCCCTTCTCTCTCTCTCTCTCTCTCTCTCTTTGTGTTAATGTCCTAATGCATTTTGGAGTGATCCTGGGGTCTCATCAGGAAATACATAAATCCATGCACGGCCCAATTCATCCTGCTTCATCTGGACTTGATGATGAAACACTCCGGAAAGGTGGAAACAGGCGCCGGTGTCTCCATGAGCGGTGTCGGGTTCAGAGGGTTTCCCGTGCAAATGGTCCGAGTTTGGAACAGTCCGGAGGACGCAGGCGCGCGCGCGCTCCAGATCGAAAGCCCGCGTGTTGTCATGGTTACAAATTAAAATTAACCATCGTTAATGATGAACCTAATGATAATGATACTAATAATAATTATATTGAAATCCGACACCGTTTTCTCAAACACCTTGATAGAGAAATGAGCTGGTGTCGCTGTGTGTGTGTGTGTGAACCGGCTGGTGGAGTTGGGCGGAGTTTAATCCTCCATGTTTAATCCGCCGCCCTCCAGCGGCCAGTCGTGTAACTACAGCCACAGACACATACAGTCACGTCCAGAACACGGCGGGATTAGTCCATGTGTTCAGTCTCGCTCTTATTGTGTGTCAGGAGTCTGGAGGCTGATCAATGAGACAGTACTCACACACTACTGCAGTAACTGCTGGATTTCCCCCCTTAAACACCTGAATACACCTCACCTCCTCTACCTCACCTCATCTACCTCACCTGAATACACCTCACCTCATCTACCTCACCTCCTCTACCTCACCTCCTCTACCTCACCTCATCTACCTCACCTCCTCCACCTCACCTCCTCTACCTCACCTCCTCCACCTCACCTCCTCTACCTCACCTCCTCTACCTCACCCACTTCCTCCATTACTGCTGATAAAACCATTAAACCCATTAAACATGCCTTGCTATGCCCCTACTATAAGGACAGTTACCATTTTTAGTCTGATGCTATTATTATTTTCTAGTTGTGTAATATGGCTCCAGTGGGGTTCAGTGTAGAAACTGTGGTTCTAGTTTTGCTGATGCCAAAATAATTCAAATTAAAATTATTATTAACAGACTCATTAATTGTATATGTTCAGAAAATGTAGTTTGTACAGCTGTGGCCAAAAGTTTTGAGAATGACTCAAATATTGAAGTAATTTTCTCAAAGTCTGTGTTTTTAGATCATTGTGTCAGGTGTTACTCTGGACTACTGAAGTATAATTACAATAATGTAAAGTGTCAAAGGCTTTTATTGACAATTACATTAACATTAACGTGTTTGCAGTGTTGACCCTTTTTTCCAAGACCTCTGCAATTCACCCTGGCACACTTCTGGGCCACACCCGGACTGATGGAGCAGCCCATTCTTAAATATTCAATTCTTGGAGTTTGTCAGAATTTGTGGGTGTCTGTTTGTCCGCTCGCCTTATGAGGATTGACCATAAAATGACATTAAGATCTGGGGAGTTTCCTGGACATATACCCAAAATTTCGATGTTTTGTTCCCTGAGCCACTTAGTGATCACTTTTGCCTTATGGCGAGGAGCTCCATCATGCTGGAAAAGGCATTGTTCATCACCAAACTGTTCTTGAATGGTTGGGAGTTGCTCTCGGAGCATGTTTTTGTACCATTCTTTATTCATGGCTGTGTTCTTAGGCAAAACTGTGAGTGAACCTGCTTCATTGGCTGAGACGTGACATCACACATGAATAGTCCCAGTTTTACTGCTGGCATGACACAGGACTGACAAAGGATGTGGCCAAGAAGTTGATTGACAGCATGCGAGAAAATTAAATGCTTCAGTATAACAGAGTAACATCTGACAAAAAGATCTAAAAACACTGAAGCAGCAAACTTTGTGAAAATTAATATTTGTGTCATTCTCAAAACTTTTGCTCACGACTCTGCCGCTCCTACTTCCTCCAAAAATCATTAAATCCCATTAGACATGTCTTGCTATAGTGGTAGTGCGAGAATAGTGACTATTTTTAGTCTGATGCTGTTCTTATTTCTTACTTATGTAAGATGGCTCCATAGATATACAGGTGCCATCTACTTTACTTTTCCTGGTTGCTGATGAACACATAAATCCATCCATACATTAATTCTTCATTTTGCTGATCCCTTATAGTGTCTTAAGGGGACATATACAGTGCCTTGCAAAAGTATTCATACCCCTTGAACATTTCCAACTTTTTTTGTCACATCATAGCCACATATGTAAATGCATTTTTTTGGGATTTTATGTGATAGACCAAAACAAAGTGGCAGATAATTGTGAAGCGGAAGGGAAGTGATAAATGTTTTTTAAATGTTTTTACAAATAAATACCTGAAAAATATCTGCATTTGTATTCACCCCCTTTACTCTGATCCCCCTCTAAACTCGAGTGGAACCTATCGCCTTCATTAGTCAAATTATTATTAAATAGAGTCGACCTGTGTCTAATTTAATCTCAGTATAAATACAGCTGTTCTGTGAAGCTCTCAGAGGTTTGTTGGAGAACTTAGTGAACAAACAGCATCATGAAGCCCAAGGAACACACAACCTTGTGGCCTGAGTCCCCTGGGATACCCTCCAGGCTTTCCATGACCCTGTACAGTATAAGCGCTATAGAGAATGTGTGAGTGAGTGAGTGAGTGAAAGAGTAATCTTTATCAGTCTGGTTACTAAAGCCCTTTTAACCAGGACTAATATTAAGAAGAGCAATCAGTGGTGTTGATTTATTTTACACAATCTTAGTAGGTTTTACTTTAAAAGATGCATGTAGTATAGCTTTAATTCACCTTTAGAGTAGCGCTTAATTCCTTAATGTCCAACTATGTTTCATAAATTATATTTAAAGGTGTAATTTTCTGGTATTTGTAGAAATGATGTGTCCTTAATAGTACCACCCTAATGATAAGACAAAACCTGTTTATCATTATTACAGACACTTTATTTAACAGTGACCGTAATGAAAACAGACATTTGATGAAAATCATTACACCAATGCACATCACTGTTAGAGATTTTGCTAACTGATTGTAGTGATGTAAACTCTGTCAAATTAAGGTCTCAAACGCTTTTTTTCCAGGTAAGTTTATACTTCCGTCCATCCATTTATTCATCTAGGAACCTCTGCAGTCCAACTAGGGACCGTGGAGACCATTGGCCGATTACCACTGTATTTATTCCCACTTATCAAATATTTTATGACACTACAGGCATTTTGGGAACGCCAATTAGTCTAGTCTACATGACTTTGGATTGTGGGAGGAAACCAGAGTACCCGGAGGAAACCCACCAAGCATGGGAGAACATGCTAACTCCATGCAAATCTGTTTGACAAAACTAGTTCAACATCATGGCTATGAACAGCAATAAAGCAGACCTTCCTAAAACAGCGGAAGAAAAGTTTGATGCGTTGATGAACATTATATTCATACAGTAATATACAGTTTTAAAGTCGAGGATGAGACTGAGGTGTGTTTGGTGAAGGACTGTGGTTTCATTTTCGGATTTCATTTGATTTTAATGTGAATGGTTCTTTTTTTTTAGTTTATGCTACAAAGTTCTCTCGTATTGTTTTGTGTTGACCAGACTGTCCATTTTTATCCATGGTTACAAAACAGCTCCAACTGTCCCTCCAATGACCTCACTGATTTGCCTGGTGCTGCTCACTCTCTCACTTTCTCTCTTTGTCCTGCTTTACTTAACAAAACCTTTTCAGTCACATATAGATAAAGGGAAAAACACCACACAACATTTTCTGTAGTGTTCCTATACTGTACACACACACACACTCTCTAAAATGATCTAATGTATGGTGTGGCTCTAGGTTCATTCATCTGTTAACAGTAAAGATGGATAATGACTTGCTAAATACATAACATACCGTACATAGTATTGAAGTCAGGCTTTATTTTTAATGCACAGGTGTAATTATTGTTTTGAAGAAAGAAATTACAAGATACTGGGTTGTACATTATTGGGCAACTCCATACAAAGGTCAACTTTACATAATCCATAGGGTTTGTTCCAAACCATACAGACAGACTAAACTACTACTGAACTACTGTATATATACTTATACTGGCAACAAATCGTTCGCTGTGGCCACCCTTAAGGAAAGAACAGGTAGTGTATAATTATTCCTGTTTAGGTTCCTCAGTGGTTGTTCTCATTGTCATGAGTTAAATACTTCATGGCTTCACATAAAAATACCCATCCTTCCACCACAGCAGCTCTTTAACTCTCACTGCACACTTGGTACCTCCACGGGTAGGAGTATGTGTAGGTGTACAGCTGCTAGATAAAGTGATTATCTATGTACAATGCATAAAATCAGAAAAGTCAAGCCTGTCAGCTAATGGTCACATTTACCAATAAGGATTTTCACAAATACAATAGTTTCTAGAGTTTTTCACAAAATGCTATGAAAAACATCCAAGAAAAAGTCAATTATATCAATTCATTCTCTACAACTGTGATGTGCAGAAAAGCATTTCAAAACACACATGAGGTGGATGGACTACAAGAGCAGAAGATCAGATCAGTTTCTTCTCCTGTCAGCCAGAAACAGGAATCCTAAGCTACACTGGGCTCAGGATGACCCAAAGTGCTGAGGTTAAGGCTCAAAAAACATTGCCTGGTCTCTGTGTTGGTTTAGATCGCTGCATGAAAACCAATGTCTTGAGACTTCGAGATATCATCATATCATACCATCATTACAGTGCGATAACCGTCATGGTCTGGAATAACCACAGCAGATCTATTCCAGTTATTTAAAACCCTCGTACTGCTGTCGTGAGAAATACTTTCCATTTGAATGCAATAAATCTGCAGCATCTTTTAATTCAGCGTTTCCCATTCAAACAAAAATACGCCAAGCACGCTGCAGACTCGACGCCTATTAAACCCTCTCGTTAATGCCAGGATCCTGCTCTATGACCACTAAAAGAGTCTTATCGACTTGCTCAGGCTGCACTAAGCAAACAGTCGCCTCAAAGTCAGCTCACCCTTAAAAATAATCAATACGCCCGAGGCAGCACTAATTTTGCTGCTATTGAAAAAAAAAGGGTGAGACGACCAAATTCAGATTGCTTTGGTTAGGGTTAGGGTCGGTTTACTTTAAAATCATGTGGTAGCACCTAGTCAAATAAATAAATATTGTGAGTTTATCCACCGCATTTACATAACAGATTTCTGCCCGTAGAGCAAAGATTATCATGATGTAAGGACTAACACACTGTTGTTATATTGTCATGCTGTTTTGGGGAATGGTTGTCATGATTGTTATGTATCTTCCATAAAACACGTTAGTTCCTTATATTACAGCAGCTGCAAACAGACGTTCTTTATTCCTCGCAGCTCACCGTGTTGCTGTGAAACCACAAAGTGCACACTCCTCCTTTGTGTATTACCTCAGTGTTGACACTAGAGACTCCTTCCGTCAATGTTCGATGAACACCATATCAGCAATTACACACGTTTTACTATACGTTGTAGTACACTTCCCTATGTTACTACAGAAATGATAACGAATGAGAACGGGAATGTTAATTGTGTGTAAACCTGCATGTCTCCCTTTTGCAGGTCAAACAGCTTCCACTCTTCTTTGAAGGCCGTCCACAAGATTCTGTAGTTTTTCTGTGGTAATTCGTGTCCATTCATTCTGTAGAGCCTTTATGAGGTCAGACACTGACGTTGGACGAGAAGGCCTGGCCCACAATCTCCGTTCCAGTTCATCCCAAGATGCTCGATGGGGTATAGGGGCAGGGATCTGTGTTTGGGCCGCTCGAGTTCTTACACAATGAACTCATCAAACCATATCTTTATAGTCCTCGCTTTGTGCACTGGGACGGAGTCATGTTGGAATAGAAAAGGGTCTTCAACAAACTGTTAAAAGCATAGCATTGTCCAAGATGTCTTGGTCTGCTGAGGCATTAAGATTGTCCTTCACTGGGGATAAGGGACCTGATTGATTGAAACACCTTCAATTCAATAACTAACAGGTTGGGACAAATCCTTTTGTCCATAATGTTGCATTTTGCAACATCTCTTGCTCAGGAAAGAGAATCGGTGAATGTCCAAAAATTTAAACATTAGTGTTAAGTACAATGAGTTTTGTTACAAAACCTTGGAACTAAACCTTTTTTCTTTTAGATATACAATATATTTATACAAATAATGAAGACTCATGAATAAATCATATCTAACAACCTCTACTGCTAGTGGTGTAAAAAAAGAAAAAAAAAAAAAAAAGAACATTTTCCTGACAGAAGAGTTTCCATTTCAAAGTTTATTGCAAGAGGCTCCAGTTTTTTTTTTTTTTTTAAAGGTTCATTTCAATATATAGCATCAGGTAAGAGATAAAGAAACAGGACAGTAACTCATGTCCAAACGTGACACAGGGTTCATGCACACTGTTACAGTGTTCTCTATTTCCTGCAGGAACACACAGTACACAATGCTGATTCGATGGAACAAAAAGTAAAAAAAAAACTCTCATTCAAGCTAAAGAGAAGCTAGAAGACGGCTGACGTCACACAGAACAGAGTGAACCTGGACATGCTGTGATTCATTATTCAACTGAGGAATTACACGTTTCTGTTCTACTGCAAAGTAGAAAAAAAAAAGGGAAAGTATATGATTATTATTGTGGGTTTTCAAATCCCACAGACAGGACGTGATAGTCTCTGAGCTCATGGGGGTCGTTCTCGATGAGCAAAATTAGGCAAATTTATTAAAAGCAGGGTGTTGTGTGGCACGTGTGCAGCACGTGTCCAAACAGTACTTAAAGGGCCGCATGTTGTTCATGGCAGTGGAAATCTGACGCTTTTGTGCAGTGCATGATGGGTACACAATGGTGAAACAGATCTGAACCTTTCGTAAATGAGCAAAGGGCTTCAGAGAAAAAAGAAAAACAATGTATAAAAAGAAATGTATGTAAACACCCAGCAGTAGTGAGCGATGAGAGTGGTGATGGGATCTGGGGTTCTTTTTGGTGAGGCAGTGAATCATTCCGAGCTCGCCGATAGGAGTCGACTCCACTGGTTCACAAATGACTCTGCTTCATATAAAACTAGACATCTGGGGCAGTTTTATACAATTTATAAAGCCATAAAGTCTGCAAGTTTTTTTCTTTTTTGAGTCACTGAATCATTTGGATTAGCTCACCAATAAGAGTCGACTCTTTCAACTCACAAATGGCTCACGAGGGTGATTGAGTGATTTTTTCATTATTGTTGATTTTATTTATTTTTACCCAAATGATGAAATATGGGACTCAGGACAAGTCTTAGGATAAGAACTCTAGTGCTGTTTTATAAGTCAGTGAATCACTTGGCTCTAGTTTATGAAGAAGAGAAATACTGTACATTTAATGAAATACCTAAATAAAATTTAATGAAATGTACCTCGGCATACAAATTTAATCTTCATTCACCAGTTATAAAAATGGTAAATGAAGTAACGCATGAAAAATAGACATCAAACCTCACTTAACCTACTGACCAACTGCATGATTCCTCTTGGCACCAGCTGCGATAAAAACCGAACAAAGTGCTCTCTTTTCTTTTCGTCTTAACATTCTTGGGACCCGTGTTGCTGTCTTCACTAAATCTTGCAATAAAAAAAAAATATTTTAAAAAAACAGAGGAATTTGTAAACACACTTCGCTTGGCTTTTTCCACTGACGCAAAGAAGTTATGAACATCTCCCAGACGAACGCGCAGCATCGGCTCGCTTCGTTCGCTCGCCCAGGCAAATTCCAGTTCTTAAGGTGAAAATCTGTGAGATTTATATCACAAGGTTCCACAATAAAGGGACAAATCTCAGGTTAAGAACATTATCTCTCTCTTATATATATAATTTTTTTTGATTCATTAGTGAATCATTCGGCTCAGGTTACTAAGAATTGTTGAATCACAGTTGACTTTTTTTTCAACCAGACATGTGGGACATTTCGAGTGTGTATCATAGATTTCATATTTCAATGGCGGCACTGAGGAATGGAATTCAAATTTGTAAATCATTAGGTCTCACCGTTAAGAGTCGAAAATGTAAACTCTTTCAGCTAACAAATGACTCCTTGATTCCTTCTTTATTTATTTTTAAAAAAGACACCATCTGGAATATTTCAAATGATTTTCGTGAGTCAGTGAATCAGTTTGGCGAACCTCACCAATAGGAAAATTGTCTTCAAAGTAACTTATTACAAAAAAAAAAAAAAGACTCTTTCCCCAAAAAACTGGACAAACTTTGCAGTATTTCAAGTTTTAATAATGCTCTTGGATTTGTCAAGACATGGAATGAGACTCACAAATGGTTCTTTGCCATTTTTTTAAAAGAATTTTTTACAATAATTGAAAACTTTTTGAATAGAGGGGACAGAAGTCAGGTTTCAGGCCTATACCCGACCATGAACATGATAACGTGTGAAGAAATAAAAAATGTTTACTGAAAACCAGACCAGGATAAATAAAGATGATTAATCAAATTCCTGGTCAAACAAAAAGCTCAGATTTTGAACAAGAGGTTTTCATGGAAGCATTTTGATAAATTTACCACAGAAGAGTGAAAAACATGGAAAAGAAAGAAAAAAAAGTCAGTTCTGAACATGCAGCCAAACGAACCGACTCGGAGTCGACTCCTTAAAGAATGACGAATCAGAAAGTGACAAAAATGTAGAAATTAACATGTCGCGTTAGCTTCTTTTCTTAGCTTTTATATGACAAATGTCGATTTGGTCCGAGATCTAGTTTTTCTAAAATAGTGAGCGAGCGTCACATGGAACTCTCTCTCTCTCTCTCTGTCGCTTCCACATTGAACTTTGAGATCCGATCAAAGCTTAAAGTTGCCTGAAGTGAATAAAATGTTGAAATCACACCCCACGCTGCACCCTAGTGGCCACACAGTGTTACAGTTTTAAGACGTTGCCACTTCACTTCTCCGTTCTCGTGAAACTCTTCAAACACACGATACAAAGATTTCAAAGTAAAAAATAGAGGATTATTTAAAAAAAAAAAAAAAAAGTAAACCGATTCTCATCCCATGTTCAAAAACATAGTTCACAAAATAAAAAAAACGGCAGGAATGCGAGGGAAGCCAAGCATGCTAATGCTAACATGAACATCAGTGAGAGACAAATCCATGTTTTCAGACCCAAACAGTGTCGTTCTTATGCCTTTATTTATTTGCATAACCATAAGAATGTTTGGAGGACGCGGAAATCCACATCCCTCCTGGCACATGAGCTAATATATATACACACACACAACCTACAAAAAAAAAAACTTTACTTTTTTTTTTTAACCAGTATATACAGAAACACTGTAGCTAGGTCTGAAAATCAGACAGTTTGGTCTCTATAGTGTATAAGGCAGCTCCAATACGAAGGAAAGAACACTTTCTGAAACCCGCTACTCCACTTTTACGCCCCGTCGTCCGGCGTGATGTGGGAGACCACTCCCCTCGTGTGGTGCACGACAGTGCTTTTACGTTAGCAGACCTACAGCAGTTGGTTGCACCCGCGAGCTCGTCACCTCTGCACCGACGTCCTGGAACCTAAAGGAACGTTCCCTCGGGTCCCCCCGCGGTCATAAGCGCCCGCCGGGCTCCTCTCGCTCAGCCCTCGGCCCGCTCTCTGTCGCTTGCCTTTAGCTTCGGGTTCGGAATCGCTGAGTTCCAGGTCGGGGCAGTACCCGTCGCTCTCCTGGTATCCTCGGCCGCTCTTAGGCGCTCGGTCGGCGCCCGGGGCTTTGCCGCAGTTTGTCCGGTCTTTGTTTTTATGCCCGTTCTTGTTGGCGCTCCAGAGATCCGCAGTAGTCCGTACCAAGCTGACGGTGGCTTCTTTCAGCGTTCTGCTGAAATGCTCCATCGTGGTTTTATTAAACGTGCCCGGCTGACCTTTCCCAAGATGCTTCTCGCACGCGCCCTGCTCGGGTGGAGTCGGGTTTCTCTGAACTGCCGTCTTCTCCATGATGCCGTTCGACTTCAGAGAATGCTGGTGAGGTCTGTCCTGATCCGGCTTGACCGAGTGCCCATGCAAAGCGGCGTGCAGCGCCAGAGGCTTCCCCGTCGGCTTGGCGATGGGCACGATGCCATTGGTCCGCTCCTCCCTCGGCGCTCGGCTGTGCTGGAGCTGAGGTTTGCCCTGCCCCATCCCGGCTCCACCCACGCTGTCGTACACGTTACCGCTGTTATCCGGGCAGAGCGGGCCGTTTCCGGACTTGGTGCCGGTCTTGCTTTTGATTTTGAGTTTGATGGTGATCCTGGGAGGAGGCGGGAAGATCAGGTTCTCTACGTTTGATGACACCGGCAGTTCTGCACACATCAAATAAATAAAAACTGTGTTAATCCATCATCTATATAAATAAAAGAAAGGTTTCCTCTATATGTTGGTCAGAATACACTGGAGGACCAGAAACCAGTCTCAGAAAAAAATTCTGTCCTGTCAGATTTTGTCGCAGCATCACGCAAAACTGTCCCGACAAATTTTTATGAAACTTTGGCAGTACTTTGGTATTTTCCTGAAGTTAAACCTGCACCATAAATGAAATCAAAACGCTACTCATTCACTGTAAAAACCCTCAAACAGAACTCCTTATTGTCAGGTCATTACCTGCAGCTTGTTCTTGGTTCATGAGTTTGACGTGAAGGTTGAAGATCTGCTCCTGGACTTTACTCTGAGACAGTTTCAGCTTCTCTCTCCGACTCACCATGTAGCACAGATTCCTCACCTGTGAGAAAAACGACAAAGTAAAACAAACATTAATAATTAACCGTACAAAACTCTCACCCCCTCTCAGTCTGGTCATGTTGGAATCGTGGTGCAGTCGTGCGACTCTGACCCTCTCCAGGTCCTGACGGAGGTGCATGAACATGCGCATGCGTGTATGGATGCTGTCCTCCTGCGGCTGCCTCAGCAGGTTCTCCTCGTCCTCTTTAGGCGGCAGGAGCGCCTTGTTGAAGCTGCTCTTCCTCTTCAGCTTCCAGTACTGGTAGATGAAGTCGAGCAGGTGGAGCGGCAGCCCCAGCTCCTGCGCCACCTCGTCCGGCTGCACCAGCTTGTAGAACTCCTCCTCGAGCTCTTGGAGCTTCTGCGCCCTCAGCCCCACCTTCTCGGTCTCGGTCGGGGGTTTGTGTCGGGCCGGGCTCAGACCCGGCTCGGCCGCTTTGGGCTTGCTGTGCTTCAGGCAGTAGGATTTGAACTTGACCTCGTCGCCTTCGTCCAGGATGGTCTTCATCTCCAGGTTGTGCTCGAAGGCGCAGGTGACGTGGAAGGGGATGGTGCAGTTCTTCACCGAACACTGTAAAGGAAAACGAAGGATTAGACGACTTACAGTCTAATCATTAATCACTAATCACTCCTCTTCCTCCTCCTCTTCCTCCTACCTGTATGCAGGCCCCGGTTTTGATCTTGCAGAGACTACAGATGAGGGACCAGCGGCTGGGTGGGATGTGAGACAGTTTAGTGATGGGCTCCATCCTCTCCGGACACGCGATGCTCACCTACACACACAAAGTTTTAAAACACTTAACCACATCAGCAGGAAATCAGTAAATCATTAACCCATGCAGGTGTGACCTCACAATTACTAGAAACAGATTCATCAAAAATCGCTAAGCTGCTCCATTAAATATTCTTCTCTGTTCCGAACCAGGTGGAAGTTTCCTCGTACCTCAGGTATCCAGAGAGCACAACTAACATGAGCCCACTTGGTTCCCGCCCGCGTGGCCTTCATGGCTCCTCCTTTGTTGGGACAGAGTATACACTGTGGGTCGATCCCAAGCACACACGTCCTGCACAGCCAGTTTCCGTCTGGAACTTTCACAATGCCGTAACAAGCCTAGGAGACACACGGGGTTAGAACAAGACATCATACACATGGAAATAGATTTTAAAAATGAGATCCCACTGGTGTCACACTGTTTTATTATAGCAGGGGTGCACAAACTTTTGTGCAGCAAACAACCCAAATCCTTAACTACCTGACATTTTAAAATTCTGATGGATAATTATTGACTGCTGTGAATAATTACTGTAAGTGACTATATTGAGTGTATTTTTTAACACACACAGGTCAGGACGTGTGATCCAAAACTAAGTGTTTTTACTCCTCTTTCACATTCAGCTTATCATAGATTTGGAATAAAACACTAAAAGATTCTGTTTAATACTTAACGAGATCCGTTCTTAAAAATCGATTTTAATCATTTAGTAACACACACACACACACACACACACACACACACACACACATCTGTGCTGCCGAGCTCCGTGTCTCTCTCTCTTTTTAATAACGATACAAGTTACATTTTGAATCATTTACACTTTGATGTCTTTTTTTGTTGTTTTTTGGGTGGATCTGTCAAGTTTCTTTTTGAATTTAAAGTGTGTGGAAATGTTTAACATCCTCTTAATGACATCATTTGTCCAATTGTTTGCCTCAATTAATATGTTCGGATTTAAAAAACTGTACATTATACTGTGTACTGTACAATATCTTAATATCGCAAATTACAATCACAATGTGAAAATCGTACTGGCGACGCGTTTCACTACATTTAAATGGAACTTACGTATTTGTTCTACTAGCAGATAATTTTGTACATTTTACATAATTATTTCCACAAAGATGCAAAACTATCCATCACCGGAACAAAAAACTTAAATAGTAAAATATGTCTAGAAACATACAGAAATATGTTTATTTCTTTCTACACTGTAAAACAATACTGAAGGTTTTTATCCAAAACACACAATAATCTCCTTTGAACAGTTGATATTGAGATGTTTCTGCTCTGTAAAGCTTCATAACGGCTCTAATCTGAGGTGCTGGTTGTTAATTGGTGATTTCTGAGGCTGGTGACTCTAAATGAACTTCTCCTCTGCAGCAGAGCTCAGTTTTGGTCTTGTTTTCCTGGGAAGGTCTTCATGAGAGACAGTTTCATCATCATGGAGCTTGATGGGTTTTACAAACGCACTCGACACAATACTGTTCTTGTAGGAACTGTTCCAGAACAGCCGACCTTCGTGTCTTAAAATAACAACTGACTTTTACTGTTGTTGTTACTTAATTACCTTGAAGTTCACCTTGGAAGTGCATGTTCAATCAATCAATCAATCAACATTTATTTATATAGCACTTTACAGCAACCTAAGTTGAACCAAAGAGCTTCACAGCACTAAAAATTACAATAAAGTGGCAATAAAAAATATAAAAACAAAATAAAACACATAATTAAAAATAATTAATGAAAAATATAAATTAAAAATATAATAATAATAATAATAATAATAATAATAATAATAAATAAATAAATAAAACAAAATGATAAATTATATATAAAAAAACATAAGATTATAATATAATAAAAGCCATTCTAAATAAGTGAGTCAATATTGAGTCTATATGAATTTGTTAGCCTTTTTTCATAGAAGCTTCCTATGACTGTATAATTGTAAAAGATTGGCTCACATTAGTTTCGGAACTTTTCATGGGACTGAGACTGTCAAACCTTGGTAAGTGCTCAGTGGCGACGCTGTTCTACCTTACGTTGCACCACATTAGTCGTACAAAATGGGAATAAATACAAAGGTCACCCTTGGCTTCCACATTCCCTAGTTGGACTACAGAGGTTCCTAAATGGTTGGATGGATGGATAGATTTTCTTTAATGGGAAAAGAACTGCATATGGCTCATTTTTCACACACATTAAACATAAAAATAGATATTAAAAGTAAACTGCTTGCTACCTTCACAGGACTCTTATCGTATGGATCAGGGTTTGACTTTTGATACCTCCTACATGCAACACACCGATCGTGTCATGGTGTTTACAACAACCATGGTGTTTATCTAACATTTGGAAATAAAGTAAATGTATTCCAGGTTAAAGAGGATCAGAGGTGCAGTAAAGCGGGTACATAAGGATGATTTCTAGAGCCACTGAGTGACAGGGGCCTTTAAAGTGCGATGACAAGTGAAAGGTTTGGGGGCCCAGTATATTTGGTTTCAATTCTAAATCCATAATTTGAGTACCTTTTGAAAACTACATTCATCCATATTTGTTCTGTCCTAAACAAAAGAATTAAGGCACGAAATCATTAAAAAAAAAAAAAAACCTGTTACAGATTTATCCCTTTTTATTTGATCTCCATCAGATATTTTGGATTCAGAGCCAGCAACAGCACATCAGATATCTTAAACCATGATGTGAGATGGGACAACTTCCTGCTCCGTCGAGAGAAAGAGTGTATATCACAGCCCTCGACATCAAAAGAGGTTTTGATAAAGTGTGACATCGTGGACTTTGTGCCAAACTTTACTTCAAAGCAGTCGTCAGGACACTCGCTCACCTCTCGGGCAGATCAATCGGCCCGGAGCTCAGGATCTCATTTCACCTTCTGAGTGCTTCAAGGTTCAAATCTCGGTCCATTTCTGTTTCATTTTCATCTACAATCTGGCTCATAGTTGCGAAAATAAGCTGTACTACGATGCTGAGAAGTCAAGTGATGTTGGTGTCTGTAAAAGCGCTTCATTAGGTGGTGGTAAGATGGATCAATAGAGATGCAGTGGCTTACATAGTTATTAACTTCACTCTTTAGAACTTTTCCCCAAAATAAAACTCTCTCCATTCGTTTTTTTAACTTTCTTTGTACCATTAATGTTCATTATTGGACAGTGTGACA
The DNA here is from genome assembly GCA_030014305.1 of Clarias laeviceps. Classification (NCBI taxonomy): domain Eukaryota; kingdom Metazoa; phylum Chordata; class Actinopteri; order Siluriformes; family Clariidae; genus Clarias; species Clarias laeviceps. The sequence goes on along the minus strand of JAQMYJ010000037.1, from coordinate 2,231,804 downwards.
CCTGCCTACCTGACCTCACTGGCATCATAATAACCATGTTTGTTTTCAAAACTTTTTACCCATGCCAAAAAAATTATGAACTGAAAAATGAGATAAGTGAAATTTTCCTGTTTTCTCTCATTTTAACAAACTATTTTCTTCTGGCCCACATGTCTGTCTATGATTGTGATTGGTCTAAATGGTAGCAACACCTGTCTGGCTTCTGCTTCTATGGATTTTTCACAATTTTCAAAATGATTAAATTTTTTTACTCAAGTTGAAATCCAATATATATATGGACTAAAGGAGAGACTAATCAAAAAAGTTGTTTCTCTGTTGTTCTTCAACAATTAAGGTTAACATTGAGTTTTTGTCACATGTACTTGATGGAACATCCCTGGTAGGAGCGCAGGGTCAGCCAGGATACATCGCCCCTGAGGCAGACATGGTTAAGTGCCTTGCTCAAGGGCTGTGACCACTTTCTATAAAAGACACATGAGATACACATGCAGTGCAGGAAGTCTGCTTAGGTCTGATATCCCATTATCCATAACATTATTATTATTATTATTATTATTATGACCACAGACATATGCATAGTCAGACTGTATATGGATATGCATATGTACGGAACTGTACATCAACTACCAAAGTGACACTGAAACTGGTAGAGGAGAAATCTACTGAAATTTAATTTTTGTATTGTTTAAAATGTTTCTTAAGATTTTCAACAAACTTTGTAATTAAAAATGTTTTGTGCTTAGCCAAACTCAACACTTTTCTCCTTCCAAACTGCTGCCAGTGAGTCACTACAATCCCCAAACAAATATTATGCCTACTGGAATATGGAATTTGCATGTTCTCCCCGTGCTTGGTGGGTTTCCTCCGGGTACTCTGGTTTCCTCCCACAGTTTCCTCCCAAAAACATGCAGATTATGCTAATTGGTGTTCCCAAATTGCCCATAGTGTGTTAGTGTTAATCGGAAGTCCTGCCACGGTCACGCATATGGAAATAAAAAAATTGGTCACCATTCACCTCCACGGTCCCTAGTTGGACTACAGAGGTTCCTATATATATATATATATATATATATATATATATATATATATATATATA